>JANUWF010002326.1:2012500-2612500 GCA_026120185.1 Voacanga thouarsii | reverse complement strand
CGTTTGGCTAGTCACCTCTTTTTATACTGCCTCTTGCTCGATAGCCGTTTTTTCCATTGGGGGTAGACAAACTTTGGCATCTCCAAGTTGAGTACTCAAGGGAGCAGTCTTATCGGTATGATGAAAAATGGTGGTCAGATAGGTTTGAAATTTGTCCCACGAGGATTACATACCAGCCAACAGTTTTTCCGAGTACTGCAACTCCATTTGAAGTAGTTCTTCCTCTACTTCTAACATTAGCTGTTCATCCCGAAACTTAGCTGTTGATTCCTCTACAGAGGAGGTAGTTTGTTGACAGATGTTTTTTACCTCGAGTTTTTCTTCTAGGATCTTCTTCTCAGAATCCAGCTCTGCCTAAAATTTCTATAATTATTTTTTGAGTTTTTCAACTTTTTCAACCCTTTCTGTGATTTTAGCTCGAAGAATGCCTAAACAGGCAGAAGTTTCTAGGTAATAGGATTGCAGAAAAGCTTCTTGCTCCTAGAGCCCTTCTAAAGCTTCAAGCTAATGGAAAGCTTCATCCCTCCTATTCTGGGTGTCTGAGAGAAAGCGCCGAGTGAACTTCATCTGCCCCAGATAATCAGTCGATAAGTGCTTCAGTTCTACAAGAACATCGGTATCAGCCGATTGTGCGAGCAGCAGGAGGGCTCAGCTAATTGTATCCTAAGAAGACTTACTGGTCAGCAAGGCAGCTCCAATTAGGCTGTTCAAGAGTTCTAGTGCAGCAGCCTCAGACATTATTGGTTGATGAGGAGCAGTTTCTTTCGGAGGCTCCACCGTAGAGGGTTCATAGATCGGTTCCATAGAAGGTGGATCAGATTTATCAATCGCCCTTTCTTTTAGGACAGGTAGCTCAGATGTTGGAGGTTAGTCAATGAATAAGAGGCAGCCGAAGTTTCTTCCTCAGCTGGTGTTGTCTTCTTAGGTGACAGAGGGGGCATGACTTTTATCGACTCAGAGGAGAAGTCAATAATAGCTTATGGACTGAGCTTTTGTTTTTACAAAGGAAGAGAATGAAAAGAGTTGTCTCTTGTGATTATAATAGAAGAGTATCGGAGAAGTCTCAGTACGGGAAATTCCGACCTTAGTGATTATCGAGGAGCCACCTTTTGGATTGCCTAAGCAGAGGAAGAACTGCTTCTTCCTCTTCTGCTTCTTCAGCAGCTCGAAGGGTTTAGGCTTTCTTTACCAACGGTGTTTGGAATGACGGCGCAAAAACAGGACTGGCAAGTGCTTTGTTTTGCTTACCTTTTCTTGACGCCAATGCTTCCACCATCTCTGATGCTAACCTAACAAGCTTGAGTAGGCATGTTTCTACAAAGGTAGAGAAAAGTATTTCACTCATCAGTCGCCACCATAGATTGAAGTTGGGTGTAGTTTCCAGGATCCATAATCACCCAAATAGCATCTTTCTAATTCTTACTCATCAATAAACTAATGACAAAGTTCATAGTAATGCACTCCCACTTCCATTGTGGTACAAGTAACAGTTATAGCAAAATTCTTTTGTTCTGCTTTCATTTTCTGATAAGTTGAACATACAAATACATATTGAGCGATATCTCTCTTCATTTTAGGCCATCAAAATATCTTCTTTAAATCTTGATACATCTTCACTTCTCTAGGGCAAATGGTATACCGGCTCTTATAGAGTTCTTCCAAAATTTTCTTCTTCAACTCTTCATCATTAGGCATACATAACCTTTTGTGAAAGTACAACATTTTGTGATTATCTACTCGAAAATCTAAACTTCCTCTTTCCAACTTATTTTTGTGGGTGATACTCGAAAGAACGCATAATAGTCAGGAACCTTTCGGCTAGAGTTTGCACGTCTTTAGCTGATAGAGTAAGCTTGATAGCGCAGGACATTACATGCCCAGGATCAGCAGGAATGTCCTGAATAAGCCCAAATTAGTGAGAGAAGAAATGGAGATTGTACCATTTGTAGGATAACTTAGCACTCCATTTGCCTAGTTTGGCTCCTAAAAGGAGCTCCTGAGGACACATCATCTTGGCCTAGATGGTTTGTTGAGTGCCCTTTGACATATTGGCAAGGTTCTTCAACCAAAGAGGGCTTGTTTCTCGACAAAATAGGGGAAGAAGTGAGGTATATTGTATAGTTGGTTCTAATAAAGGTACGATATAATGGTACCGACTGAGGATCTATCCAGTGGGATTTTCAACAGTCGATAGCCAGTGGCTTAGACGGAAGAGTCAATAGAATCCCCAGAGAGATTGTTAACACTAAACTGGGAGAGATACTGATAGAGCCACAATTGCATAATCCAGAGAGGACCGCCAAGATTGGTCAGGTCATTCCCAGCTGATAAAGTCAAAATCATTTGGTTCATCATCCAATAAACTAAGGCTAATACCAAGGAGGCCAGGTCGCAACACCTCTTTTTCCTCAGCAGAGTCGATACATAGTATCGATATTCATTACTTATCCCAGCTGAGTGAGAGCAGAGGATGTACTTACAGAGTTATAACCATAGAAAAAAGGCTTGCTCTTGCTCAGATGGAGTGTTGTCTACGCTTCGTTGGGCAACCATGAAATTACCGTAGGAAGAAGTGGTTTTATCCAGATGGGATTCGACGGCAGGCATGCTTTTGTCATCATGTAGTTTGGGGATCTCATCTCTATCGCATCGGAAGCCTAAGATGGTGAAAACGTCCAAGATTGTTAGGGAAAACATGCCGTGTGGAAATATGAAGCCATTGATTGTTGAAGATCAAAACGGCAGAACCGCAGCAAAAAGGTTGCGATCGAAGGCCATGTCGAAATCCGGCATCATGATGGCATCTTTGATACCCCACTGATCCCAAAGTGCTCCAAAATTAGCGTGACAGCGAACAGGCCATTCTCTATAATTTTTCAAGAGGTGCGACCAATGGTGAAAGGAAAATGGGAGATCGGCTGTGGAGAAGTCATTCCGATTCAATGAGAGGACAAAATCCTCAAGTTGGGTAAATCCTAGATGATCAATGGTAACATCCGTCGGCAATAGCTGAGGTCCTAGAGCATACAAATTCGCATCAGCTTGAACTAAAGCCAGAGGGGTGTTATCGACTGGGATGGCCATGGAGATTCAGAAATCATCGACAAAGGAAGTGCAAGAAGTACTATCAATTTCACGAGAGGGTTAGAAATCTAATTAAAGTAAAATTTCTTAGAGGAAATGAGTTCGTATCAGTGAATAAGAAGTGATGGGGACTACTGTTGTTTAAAGTGAAATTTGAAGCTTAGCTATTCGCGGGTTTAAAAGCGGAGGAGTTGAAATCCTTCTACAACGTTTGGGATGCTAAAGAGGTACGATTCCCGTCGCTTCACCTGATCGCTCCATAAAGCAATGATACTCGGGAAGGGGAGAGGCATTTGTTGACGTCAACTTTAGTCCAGCCATTGCAACGGTAATATTGAACTGATGCCAATAGGAATTTCTCCAAGTCGATGATGACGTCAATTTTTTTTTAGTTGATGTACTTAGTCAACATCAGAATCAGGAATCGTTGAGTCGATAGATATCACTCCCACATCTCGGCACGATTGGTAAAACATTGCTACCCCTAATCGCTAAAGTTAAGCCATGAAGCAACGATACTCGGGAGGGGGGGGAGGCATTTGTTGACGTCAACTTTAGTCCAGCCGCTGTAATAGTAATATTGAACTGATGCCAATAGGAATTTCTCCAAGTCGATGATGACGTCAATTTTTTTTAGTTGATGTACTTAGTCAACATCAGAATCAGGAATCATTGAGTCGTTAGATATCACTCCCACATCTCGACACGATCGGTAAAACATTGCTACCCCTAATCGCTAAAGTTAAGCCATGAAGTAAGATTTTCTCTACGTATAGATAGTCGGTTACATTACCATAACAAGTATAAAATGGGCAAGGATTCCCAGAATAAGGACACAACCCAAAACATCCAAAAGATTATCAGTTTCAATTTTCTTTTATTCTGTATTTTATTCTTATTTTTCTTTATAGCTTTAATTAGTTTTAGGGGTTTCCTTTATTTCTTGATTACCAACTTTTCGTTTCATTTTACTTTGGGTTTAAATTCCAATAATTTTATACGTCTTTTATCAAAATCAATCGAAACACACCAATTCCAGTCCTTTTTTGGCTTTTGCATGCAATCTTCCTACTTTCTTGGACTTTTTCTATAGTAAGTTCAAGGAACGTACGTTTCTTAAAAGGTCCGACTCTTGCATTCGTTTTTTCATCGGATTATTTATGTTCATCGGCACAGAAGCCAATCGCCAATTTCATCGACTCCCCTTTTGTACTGCAACAGTAATAAATATCTTATTCTTTTGTCTTCAATTCTTTAATTGGTATCGGTTCACCAAGTTCGTCAAGGCTCCAAGACCGAGTCAAAGAACGGTTAGGGACCATGTTCAAAAGTAGTCCGTTAGTGATTGTAGTATATTGAGACTCTGCCATTGCACAGTTAAGGACTGTGAAGTTGGTTGGTTAGGGATCAGACTTATTTGGATAAGGTGTGGGGCATCACTAAGTCACGATGGCAGACTATGCCAACGCGAACAATATTGAAAAGCTCACAAAAAACAACTACAACGATTGGAATGTGTACCTAAAATTCTATTTGAGAAGCCAAAGATTATAGGAGCTCGTAGATGAAAGCCAAACGCCACTACCACCACTGGAAGATGTTGGAGAATACAACAAATAGGACAAGAATGCCGCTAAACCTCTATCCATTTTAGCCTTAATAGTTAAAAAATATTTTTTAGATTTGATTAAAAATGCAAACACGCCAAAGGAAGCCTGGGATATTCTGGCAAAAGGATTCTCTAAGACTAATGAATCCAAGGTGCAGCAGCTTGAAAATGAGTTTTTAGGAATCTCATAACGTAATATGACAGTAAATCAGTATTTTGCCAAAGGGAGATCCTTAAGTGAAAAAATTTCAAAATTAGATCCTATTCGCCCTATTAACGAAACAAGTATGAGAAGAATTATAATTCGGGGGTTACGACAAAAATATACCCCAATTATAACAACAACACAGGGATGGCCTGAGTCACCAACACTCAATGTATTGGAAAGCATGCTGGCAAATGAAGAAGCTTTAATAAGACCATCCTACAACACATCAACAAATGATGAAGAGAAGGCTTTTTATGGTAGACGAAAAGTATAAGGAGGATAGAAAAATATCAAAATACCAATAGAAGGAGACAAAAATAAAGAGAGACGTGGCTTCTGGCAGAAAGGATATTGAAGAAAAAGACATGGCTTTTGGCAGAAAAGGCATTCAGAGAAAAATACACATCAAGAGGAGCACCACCACAGCAAAATAATAACATGAGGAGTCGACAAAGAAACAATGAGTGTTATAACTGTAGAAAGAAAGGTCACTTCGTTTGAGATTGCCAGCACAGATAGGCTAAATGGAATGCTGCCACATATTGACATACTCAAGAAAGTGAAGATGAATGGAATTTTGAAGCATCTTTTGCAATAGAAGAGAAAGAGATACTGTCGAGCCCAATTTAAGAAAATGAAGAAGATCCGGCACTAGTCACTGTAAGTGACAAACTTATCAGTTATAAAAATGATTGGATAGTAGATTGGAATGCTCTAATCATATGACAGGAGATAAAGAAAAGTTCTGCAGCATAGAGAAATACAGAAGTGGACGTGTCGTGGTAACTGCTAATAACTCTAAAATGTTAATAATATATATTGGCAAAACTCTAGTAGTACCACGATTTAACTCTATAAAAGTAGAGTTAGATAATATGCTACACGTGCCACGTATGAAAAAGAACATGCTATTAGTATCATAACTAGCTTCAATAGGGAACTTTATCATATTCGGCCCTAACAATGTAAATGTTTATCGTTAATTAAAGTTAAAAGGAGATTCAATTATGGAAGGGCGAACATTAAAGTGTATCTATATAATGTCTGTACAGACAGAATACGTAGATAAGATGAAAAGGAATGAGACACTAGATTTGTGGCATGCAAGATTAGGACACGTGAGCTATACCAGACTAAAGGTGATGATGAAGAAGTTAATACTAAAGGGTTTACCATAGTTGGAGGTTCGAGATAACATAGTTTGTGTTGGCTGTTAGTATGGTAAAGCACATGAACTACTATACGAGGAGTCAAAGTTTAGAGCCAAGGAACCTTTAGCTGATTCACTTAGACCTTTTTGGCCTAGTAAAACAGCCATTGGTAAGAGGTTTCCGTTACATGATAACATTTATCGATGACTATTCTCAATACGTGTAGATTGATTTCTTGAAAGAAAAGTCCAAAGCCTTAACAAAGTTTAAGGCATTCAAGGAGAAAGCAGAAAGTAAGAATGGCTATGAAATAAGGTACCTTTGCGCAGACAACGGTGGAGAGTACATTTCAAAGGAGTTCACAGAATTCTTGAAACAAAATAGGATTCGACAATAGTTAACTTATCCAAACACTCCACAGCAGAATGGTATTGCAGAAAGCAAGAATCAACATCTTGCAGAAACGTGTAGAAGTATGCTCCATGCTAAGAATGTTTAATCGCGGTTTTAGGATGAATATATAAAGACAGTAGCATATATCACAAATCACCTACCATAAGTAAAGCTTAGCATGATCTCACCTTACAAGAAACTATAGAAAAAGAAACCCATTGTAGCTCACTTTTAAGTATTCGAGTGCTATGCTACATATTAGTGCCTGATCATTTGAGAAGTAAATTCGAAAAGAAGGCAATTCACTACATATTTGTCGGATACGATTCTAGACGAAAGGGATGAATTTGTTATAATCCTAACACAGGTAGATGCTATACATATAGAACTATTGTATTTGATGAAGCATCATCTTGGTGGTCATCTTAGGCCGAAAAGCTACCACAATCTGAAGAAATCTTAGAAGAATCACAGAAAAAGCTAGAAGAACAAGAAGAAGATTATTTGACTTCTAAAATATCTGAAGAGGTTGATAAAGAATCACCATTAAAGGAGTCACCATCAAGTAAATTGAAGAGTCCGTGGCAAATAAGAGTATATAAAATTATAGAAGATCAAAGGCCCAGCTAATATATATGAAGAAATGGACGAAGAAGAGGAGGTGCAACCATAACTTCGGAGGTCTACTCAACAACAAAGTCCCAATCCAAAATATGCAAATGCAGCCTTGATCGAGAATACTGTAAGAGAGCCAGACATGTACGATGAGGTTTCCAAACATAAGGAATGGAGAAAGGCGATGAAAGAAGAAATACAAGTACTAAAGCAAAATGAGATGTGGAGATTAGTGCTAAGGCCGAGGAATATACAACCCATCTTTTACAAATGGAGTACAAATTGAAAACCTGGCCAGATAGATCAATTAACAAATACAAGGCACGACTGGTGGCACGAGGTTTCTTATAAAAGTATAGGTTAAACTATGACGAGATGTTTAGTCCAGTGGCAAAGATCACCATAGTTCGAGTATTACTTGTTTTAGCTGCAAGCAAGTCATGGAAGTTATGGCAAATGGATGTGAAAAATGCATTCTTCCATGGAGAACACAATCGAGATATATACATGCAACAATCGCAAAGGTTCGAGAACAAGGTACATCTAGAGTACATGTATAAACTTAATGAAGCACTTTATAGATTGAAACAAGTACCACAAGCATGGTATGGAAAAATTGCAGAATACCTAATCCATAATGGATATTTGATGGCACTAGCTGATTTAAGTTTATTCGTTAAAACTCGAGAAGGGAAGCTAGTCATAGTACTTGTGTACGTGAACGATCTGATCATTACTGGAGATGATAAATAAGAGATTGAACAAATTAAATCAAATCTCTCAATTCACTTCTAGGTGAAGGAGCTCAGAGAATTGAAGCATTTTCTTGGCTTGGAGATAGAACAAGCAAATGACGAGATATTTTTATGCAAACAGAAATATGTGCATGATCTTCTACAAAAATATGGCATGCTTGACTGCAAACCAACATCTACTCCAATTGAGGTAAATGCTTGATTATGTTCAATTGAAGGCAAGGAACTTGAAGATGGAATGATGTATCGATAGTTAATAGGTAGTTTAATCTACCTAACACTAACAAGGCTAGATATTTCATATGCAGTTGGAATAGTAAGCCGATTTATACAAACACCGAAGAAGTCACATCTTGATGTAGTAAAAATGATACTAAGGTATATTAAAGGTACTATAGACTATGGCTTACTATATAAAATGACAGAGACATCTCAAATGACAAGATATTATGATGTCAACTATGTTGGTGATTACGACACATGACGATCAACTACTGGATATGCTTTTAGTCTCAGATCAGGAGTTGTCTCATAGTACAGAAAGAGATAACCAATAGTGTCACTATCTAGCACTGAGGTAGAATATTGTACTGCAGCAATGGCAGCTGAAGAATGTTCGTGGCTACTACAACTCTTGGAAGATCTTCACCAACCAGTGGATAAGGCAATACAGTTATATTGTGAAAATCAATCAGCAATACAATTTGCAGAGAATCTAGTATTCCATGCAAGAACAAAGCATGTGGAGGTTCATTATCACTTTGTGCGAAAAAAAAATACTGTGTGGTCAAATTGAAATGAAGCACGTGAAAACTGAACAAAAAATTGTAGATATTTTCACCAAAGGTCTCAATGGAGTACAACTCGAAGAATTTCAAAGACAACTTCGAATAATTTCATGAGAAGTAATAAAAAAGCAGTCATTGATGGGGAGTATTAAGAAAGCAATGAGGTAATGACTACTTCACCACTATTAGAGAACGATCTGGAATCAACAAATTGTAGCAGCCATTTTTTACTGCAACTTGCAGCCACATGAAGAAGCAAAAAAATCAGCAATTTGCACTTCTAGAAAAAACCTTCAAGACTCATTCACATCTAGTAAGGAAAGCTCTAGAAATCCACTACAAGTTGCTGCTTCCACTGCTATTAGAATGCAACTTGCAAAGAAAATTCTAGAATAACAAGTTACAGTAGCAACTTATGGCCTAGAAAAATGTAAATCGGCGTTGAAGAGTTGGTGTAAAGAGCTCTATAAATAGAGCCAAGAAATGGTGTAATTTGGTTGTTGTGTAGGGTGCTCTGAACATATGTGTGAGTGTTGTGAGTGGTGTGTGTTCATGTGAGTTGTGTGAGAAAAATTAAAATTGTGAGTGTAGTGGTAGTGTTCAACAAAAGTAATGAGTGTGGTGTGCTTATACAAGTGCTCATTGGAAGCAAAGTGTAGTACTTCACTATTTGTAATAAATATCCTGTTCTTTTGCCTTCAATTCTTCATATTTCATCAGATTATGGCTGAAAAGTTTGTGGAATCTTCTAGGATTCCTAATACATGTACTAAAATGGACATTAAATTTTACGGCAGTTGAGGATCCTTCAGTAATTCCAGCTTAGATTTCTTTTGAAAATTTGCCTGTTCATTGTTTTGCAAAATTCATTTTCTATTCTATTACTTCTGCAATTGGTAAACCATTAAAAATTGATGAGGCGATAACCAATCTTACTAGGCCCAGTGTGGCCAAAGTGTATGTTGAAGTCAATCTTCTTAGACCTCTGCCAAAACATATTTGGTTGGGTGAATACTTTGATGGCTTTTTCCAATCTGTATCATACAAAGATTTACTAGAATTTTACCTAGAATGTCGCCGTCTTGGCTATAGTCGGTTGTCATGCACCTTCTTGAAATTAGATATTGAGCTTGACAAGGATGAGGCTGTTCATCACCCTTTTGCAACCCCTAATATCAAGAACGCTGGTCCACTTACTCGGTGGAGTCATAAGAAAGACATTGGACAAAGTTCTAAATCAATTCCTGACTACATTGCTAAATCACATGGTAATGGAGTAAAGCAAACAATTGTTGATCAGACTGTTCACATTGATAATGATACAATAGAAAATCCTCACTAGCCAGAAAACCCACAGACTGTCCATACAATTCTTCTCAGAATGTCACCAGCGGTGGTTTTGCATGATGTTTAGCTACAGGCTCCTCATCACAAACATGATGTTCCATAGCAGACTCTGCATCAGCAAGAGGGTCAACAGTCAGCTTTGGTGTCCTTGTCCGCTGGAACACCTTGTGTGGTTGGGACCTCGTATAATTCTACCATAATTCAAACCTTAGAGTTTCATGCGGCTGGGACATTTGATCCTACCAGAATTCAATGCTCCCTATCAGATTTCATCACTTAAGTTTTTCTTTTTCCATTATTCCACAACCTACGCTTTATCATAACATACAAATCACCCAGGTTTTAAATGATGTTAACATATCTAATGGCATTCAAGTTCGATCAATTCATGTCAATGCTTCTAGAAGCAAATCTTATGTAGAACGGGTTTTTGTGACCAGGTTTCATGATCAGTAGCTAGTTGAACTTGCCATTAGTAACTCACAATTCTCCTCCTACCTAGAGATAGTTAAAAACGCTCAGCATGTCCCAACCCTCAGTGGAGGTTTGTTGTCCCAACCGGCTGGCAATGGAACAAAGACTATTGCCTTGGAGATTATTTAAAGTACCCACCAAGCCTCACCACCATCACATAACGACTTTGCAAATTCCAGTGGCTTGCAACTACAAGGCAGTGATATTGAGATATTTAACTGTTTGCCATCTAAAGATTCTAGAGTCTATTTAACATTTTTTGCTAAAAATGATATCGCCTTAAGGCCACAAATTTTATAGGGCAAATACACTTTTTATTGGGTATTTATTAGACTCCTCAGCTCCGAAAAAATTGTTGAGGCTTACCTTCTAGAATGAAGTCAGCTAACAGGTTAGACAATTGCGAAAGAGTAAGAGGAAGCAAGAAAAGCAGGTATAATGGATTGTCAAAGATTCAGAACAATATGTTGATTTGATAGAAGATGACATGGACGTGTTTGATGATGATAATTTTACTCCTATACACTCAAAAAAAAGGGAAAAAGTAAAGGAATTCAACTATCTAGGTATAGAATGATGACACATCAAATTACACGTGGTTATAGATCTAAATTTTATTCTATTTAATACCTATATACTTCTAATGTATTACAAACGGCTTTTTCTTGTAATTTTACTCATTAATAAAACTTCCATCTTTTGATGGTTCTTTAAAAAAAAAAAAAAACCCTAATAAGATGAAGAAAAGAATTAAATCTTGGAAGCATAAATTCCAATTTGCAGCTAGTTATCTTTCTTTCCTCTTCACTAGTTCTAAGTTCTTGATCCTCCCAAAATTATTTTTCAAATTTCTTTTGGGTTCTTCAAATTATGGAAATAGGAGATGATGAGTAAATTTTAGTGTAGAAAATATTACCAACAAATTACATAATCAATCAAGTTTTAATTAAGATGCCAACCACTAAAATTACAAATACGGGCAAGTATACCCATTGTATAGTAGATGGAATAATAAGTATTGAATTCACGAGAATTTAGGCTCCCACCTTACTTTACCCAAATCTTTATTATTTAGCCAATAAAATAAAAAGAGACTAAAAAGAAAAATAAATAAAGAGAAAAATACATATAACTCAACGATGCAAATTCATGTAACTAGACAATTATCTTGAAAACATAATATTGAATCATTTAGCATTCATCACAATCAATTTTCGTCTTGGCATCATGAAGGATTTAATATAGACCCACTTCGTTTGCAATCCATGGAATCACTATCTTCTAATTAAATTAGTGAATATATTCTGTCTCAACCAATTTATCCAAAAGGTGCATTAAAATCAATCATTATATAAACACCTATATTCTAGGTAATTTAAAATATGAAATTAGTCAATGAATCCATATTCTAGCAATTATTAACCAACATTTGATTACCAATGTTCTAATCAATTAACCCATTTTTCAAGTAAGTTAAGAGATTTCAAATATGAAATTAATTAATTCAAGTCATTACCAACTTCTTTTTCAATCAAGTCAATAACAAAAATCAATCAATTAACCCCATAAGAAAAACAAGTAATCAAATACCAAGAAAACAAACAATTGATCAAAAGTTTCAATTAACTCAAAATTATAATTTCCAAAATAATATCCAATTACAATCAAAACGTTAAGCACATCATTGTTCTAGAAAATTAAACAAAGGATAAAAAATAAAATTCATAGACAAGCCCTTCTTCTTCTCTTGAAAACCTTCTTTGAACAATGCCCCTTTGAGTGGTGATTGAGTAGATAGCTTGAAAACTTCAAATCACACCTTTCTCTTGTGTTTTCCTTGTATTTATAAGCCTCCTTAATACCAAAATTCATTACTTGAGAAGTCTAGTTCGAGTAGACTTCAGAAAATACCAAAATCCTTTGAAAAATACCAAATTCATGCACCGCAGTCTCTATGAAGAGTATACCTGGCATCAAGTCCGTTTAGCCCACCTAGCACTGGTTCAATCTTTTTCTGGACTCAATTTCCTCTTTTCCAAAGAAGACTTGGAGCCTGGTGCATTATTTGGACCTGGCACCGGGTCCAATCTGGAAACTCTCACTTTTTTGAAATCTACTAAAATCTGCACAAATTCGTCAAAAACACTTTTTACAAGTAAAATGTCAAATAGGAAGGAATATGCCTAGTTATTATAATAAAAATATCTCAAAACAGCCTTAAATAACTAATAAAATAATGGTGATTTTAGCCCATATCACATACCCCTACACTTAAATTTTTGCTTGTTCTCAAGCAAACAAGAATTAGACACTAAGCATATGACTTAAGACAAAATATTTTTTCAACTTATCATTAGCGGATTCATCCATAATAAAGGAATAATCTTCTTCCAACCTCAAATGCAAACTTTATCATTTATTTAACCCTTTTAAAACCTTTCAAACTCATGTATTAAATTAAATAATCCCAAGGCCATCAAAGTTGAGTTAAACAAGCTCATATCTAGTACAAGAAAATCATCCTACTCCTCAAGCAAAAATATAGATAGTATAAATCATACAAGTCAAGCCATTTAACCAATTCAAGCACTATAAACTCAAATTTACACAATTCAAGTTAGTGAAACAAGGAAACCACTCCCCTCTTCTTTTTTTTCTATGACTTTGGGATTTGATTGTCTCAAGTGTATGGATTTCTCTTCACACATCGTGTTGGCCCCCTTATAGTCATCATCATTTTTTCAGTAATTTTCTTTTTTCTTTCTTCTTTCTTTCCTTTCTTTACTTGCCTTTAAGATAGCCTCAAGAGAGTGTGATGCTTCTTTATTTCTTCTCTTCCACTTACCGTATTGGATTCTTTTTCAGCAAAAAGTCTCTCTCTTTTTTTTCAACAATAAAAGCATTTTTTTTCAACAGAATTTTTTTCATCTCACATTTTTCCTTTTCACTCAAATTTTTTTTTTTCTTTCCTCACCTTCCTTATTCACAACTCAAAGTCAAGAAAACTTTAAATCTATAATACAAGAATTAATCAACATCTCTTCCCATAGTTCCTCATATCAACCACATTCAAACTCAAAGAATAAAACAAAAATCAAATACCAAATATAACCAAGATTAACATAAATTCTCAATACTTAGAAAAATCTAACTTAATACACAAGTTTAATTTTTAATAAAAATCAAACCATAATGAATGACAAATCTATATCCAAAATTAGTAAGAAAATCATTACTCCATTATAGACAAATAAGCTCAATTTAGCTTCAAAATCTCCACACTTACCCAGAAAATACCAAGATCATTGATAAAAATTTGGACAAAGAATATTACTAGACCACTTCCCCACACTTAAATTGGATAATGTTCTCATTGGCAAAAAATTAACGCAAGAAAGCATCTCCAAAGGGACAAAAAAAAAATGATAACGGAGGGATAGAGTTAAGCAATACTCCCCAAGTGGAATAATGCTCCAATAAATAGTAAAATATGGAATAGAGAGAAGAGCTTGGTTAAGAGAACTTTATTCCTACTTATAAAACAAAACATAAATAAAAGCACAAAGAAAATAAAGGTAAAATAAAAACACACCTAAATAAAAGAAAACAATCTAAAGAAAAATACTAATAAAAATCCTAACAAAGCAAATAAAGACACAACTCATTCCCTCACACTTAAGATGGAAAATATTTTTCTTATTTGGAGAAAATAACACCTAACTACTCCCAACATAAAATAAAGATACAAACTCTTTCCATTCATCATGCTTCCTCGTCAAACCCTTGTCAAAGATGTTTAAGCTCAAAGTAGAAAATAGGCAAGATAAGTGTAGAAAGAAGTGAGGTTTTTGAAAAAGATCATATTCATGCAAACAACTTTTCTTAGTAAAACAAAATACATGAGCCTCATTCTCTAACATTTCTTTAGACACATAAATATTTTTGCCAACAAATAAATGCACATGATCTCTAAAGAATAAATCAAACATGATATTACCATTTAACCCTTCAAAAGATTTGTTACAATGAAAATATCCCTTAAAACCTAGCAATTGAGTTCTTAAAGATGGGATCAAGAAATCCTTACTGTTCGACATATCTACAAAAACTAAGTTACCTTCCTTTGAACGGGGTGAAGGATAGAAATTACCACTATCCTCTAAGGACTTCTTATGATGTAGCGTTGAAAGATCCAACTCCTTGAAACATGATAAATTTAACATATCATCATTTGGACCTATGTTCTCCAAGAAAAAAGAGGAACCTAAGAAATTATGTGACAAACAGATATTAGAATTATTAGCACATAGAGAACAATTAAATACCTCCCTTTCCATATTGGGCAATTGTTCCTCATATCCTCTCTCCTTTCCTTGGAGATTCTCTTGTGCAAGTGTATGGGCATTTATGGCATCTTCAACCAACTTGACTAGTTGTATTCTTATAGAGCTCATTCGTTGGGATGCTTCTTTATGCCACCTAAGGGACGTGTGTGTGTTCACAACAAAGGATTGGATTGAAGCTTCAAGTGATGTCTTACTAAAAGTATTAATCCGAACTTATAACCTTGCCAATGTATCATCATTATAGTGCATTTGATATTGTGCCAATGAATAATTGTCCATGATGATGGTTTGAACCTCACACTCAAAGAAAAAAATTAAATTGAAAATAAAAATAAAACAAACAAAAATAATAATAAATAAATAAAAGAAAAATGCACAACTTAGAAATTTTCACAAACTACCTAAACATAAAAATTAGTGATATATACAAATACAATAAAGGCTAAATCAACAAGATTCGAGTATTTTTAATAGTGCCCGTCCCCGGCAACGACGTCAAAAACTTGATGCGTAAATTTTAGTGTAGAAAATATTACCAACAAATTACACAATCAATCAAACTTTAATTAAAATGCCAACTACTAAAACCACACATACAGGCAAGTATACCTATCATATGATATAGGGAATAGCAAGTATCGAATCTACGAGAACTTAGGCTCCCACTTTACTTTACCCAAATCTTTATTGTCTAGCCAATAAAATAAGAAGAGACTAAAAAGAAAAATAAATAAAGATAAAAATAGATATAACTCAAAGATTCAAAGTTATGGAACTAGACAATTATCTTGAAAATATAAAATTAAATCACTTAGCATTCATCACAATCAATTATCATCTTGGCATCATGAAGGATTTAATATAGACCCACTTAATTTGCAATCTATGAAATTATTATCTTCTAGTTAAATTAGTGAACATATTCTGTCTCAACCAATTTACCCAAAAGATGCATTAAAATCAATCCTCATATAAACCCCCTATATTCTAGGTGATTTAAAACATGAAATTGGTTAATGAATCTATATTCTAGCAATAATTAACCAACCTTTGATGACTAATATTCTTACCAATTAATCCATTTTTTCAAGCAAGTTAAGAGAACAAATACGAAATTAATTAACTGAAGTCATTACCAACCTCTTTTTCAAGCAAGTCAATAATAAAAATCAATCAACCAACTCCGTAAGAAAAACAAGCAATCAAATAACAAGAAAACAAATCAATTGATCAAAAGTTCCAATTAACTCAAAATCATAATCTTTAAAATAATGTCCAATTACAATCAAAACATTAAGCTCATTATTGTTCTAGAAAAGTAAACAAAGGATAAGAGATAAAATTCATAGACAAGCCATTCTTCTCTTGAAAACCTTTTTTGAATAATGCTCATTTGAGTAGTGATTGAGTAGGTAGCTTGGATCCTTCAAATCACACATTTCTCTTGTGTTTTTCTTGTATTTATAAGCCTCCTTGATGCCAAAATTCATTGTTTGAGAAGTCTAGTCCGAGTATAATTCAGAAAATACCAAAATCTTTTGAAAAATACTAAATTTGTGCACCACCGCCGCTATGCAAAGTGTACCTGGCACCGGGTCCGTTTGGCCCACCTGGCATCGGGTCCAATCTATTTTTGGACTCCATTTCCTTTTTTCTAGAGCAGTCCTGGAGCCTGGTGTTTTATTTGAACTTGGCGCCGGGTCCAATCTGGAAACTCTCACTTTTTCACTCGAAATCTATTCGAATCTACACAAATTCATCAAAAACATTTTTTACAAGAAAAATGTCAAATAGGAAGGAATATGCCTAGTTATTACAACAAAAGTATCTCAAAACAACCTCAAATAACTAGTAAAATAATGGTAATTTTAGCCCTTATTAAGAGACATTGGTTAAAAAGAGTTCAATGTGCTTTTTTTTCTTTGAAAATGGCCTTGGTATAAGGCATTTATCTCATATATATGATGCATTTGTATTAGTTTGTGGTGGAAGTTCCATCAAAGGTCTTCTATGCGGGCTGATTTTATGTGGAAAAAATACAACCAGAATGATTTTCATCCCTCTCAACTAGTGCTTATATAACACCCCACTACATACGTAGTCCAATCATGCCGAGGGTGTCGCCCCATCCTTTGGAATAGGGGTCTTTATAACACGACAAAAAAAATAATAAGTAATTAATACTATGAAATCTGAACTTAAATTAAAATCTTCAACTGAAACTATTACAATCTCAAAAACGCAAATCCATTACAGATAAGTTTTCTAAATAGAACTTCCAAGGATACAAAATCAAAAGATAATAACAGCGTATCAAGGCTATTACTATTACAAAAGAGAAACTCCTACTCCTTAGCCTTGATAGGATTCAGATAACCTTGAAACACATAGTTAAAAAAATTATATGAGTTTATAAAAATCTCAGTAAGTCTGAAGGATGCGAGTTTGAGTGTCAGTTTTCAAATTTGATGTCATGATGCATGAATAATGTAGATTTGAATGGATTTGTGTGTGTGTGTGTGTGTGTGTGTGTGTGTGTGTGTGTGTAATCTCAATCATTTTTGCATCTCAAATGCAATGCCATATTAGGGAGATTTAACAAGTACAAAACCAATAGCTTGTATAATTAAATACTTTATCAAGTAAAATTATTTATATAACATTTTTGGAACATCAAATTCATTTTCCAAAAGTCTTGAACCCAGTACAAAACCATATCTGTGTATTCTTAAGATCTCTATACTATGTCAATTATGATCCCGGTACATCATATATACAGTGACGACATTTTTCATGCTAGGTAGTTGGGTAGGGTGTACATCTCTCCCGAGGGAATATCCCACTATCTCCCTCATATAAAATTAGACCAGATGTCCCATGTTCATTCTCCGGCTCCCCTTGGAGATCGTAATTCTAGTTAAGAATCATGCTCAGCTAATAAAATTGTCGCTCCATTTGAAAAAAGACAGCATTCTAGAGATGGCCAATCTACCAAAACTCTTTCTTAATCTAACGAAAGCTAGTCATATAGCCTTGCCTATTAAGATCTCAACGTCATTGATTAATGGTTAAAGTGTTTGCTACTCTGATATCGAATAATTAATTTATTCCAAAAAGTGTTCCAGTCTTTCGAAATAAATTCTCAAGTCTCTTCTTACCCAAGTTCAAAGCCACAAGCATTTTTTCCCAAGATTTCCAAAATAAACCTTTCTTTATCTGTTCTAAAATTTACAAAAGAAGTATTAACCGTAATTCATCGTAATGATATTTGGAGCCATTAAGTATAAAACTCATGCAATTATTTTTGCAATATTTTCATGTATGAAATGCATAAGTACATTTTCACGTATAGCATAATTTTGATGTATAGCTCCATAATCATAAAACTCATGAAAAATTTCATAGCAACGTTCATGCATGAATAAATGATGATATCATAATAGAATTATTATTTTCATGCATAAGGGTTTTCTCCAAAAATGGCATACTCATAATTTAAATTATACTTTTTATGCCATAACATAAAATGCTTCATAAAATTTATACAAATATTTTATATGCACTTGAATGCAAATTGTACATAATTTAAAAATGCCAATTTCGAATGGATTTGCATTTTGAAAATAAGCTTGAGATGCAAGGACTTATCTTAGTCCAAGTTTAATCAGCTTTACTTAACTTAAATTTGGGCTTCTCCGCCTTCACCTAAGCTCCCCACGTCTAACATACATATATTAAGAATCCGAGCGCAGCCATTTGAACAAATTTACACGATTTCATAAATACTTCACACAATTACATGAATATCAAAATAACGTTGTTTCACTTTATTAATTTTTTTTTTTACACGTGATTACTTTCTCGCACGTTATATTTTTTAGTTTTTTTATTTGAAATCGCCATGCAAGTTGCCGTACGCAACTTGCGTGGCCCCAGATTCATATATTACATATAGGAGTTAATTTCCTATTCATATTACTCCAAATAAAGTGCTAATTGAAACCCTAAGGCCATTAGGGAATTTCTTAAGTCATAAGTAATCCTAATTGTGCTTAGCGATAAAACTTAAATCTAAGATAAGGCGTCCTATCACAAATTCAATAACTTACTAAAGTATTCACAACTTCACATAGCATAATTGTCCACGATTTCTCTATTAACACAAATTGTCAAACAAAGCCCTAATTATGACTTAAAACCCTAATTACCATCCAAAACCTAATTAATCACATAACATTTTAATTAATGAAGCAACCTCTACACCAAATTATAACACCGAGCACACCAAGAAATCAAAAAGCTTTGTAAAAAATTAAAGTTTTTTATTTTGAAATGGTATAAGGTGTTAACACTCAAAATTATATTATCCATGAAAATCACCAAAGTGTTAAAAATTATATCCCAAATAATCCTAAACATCTCATAAAATCCATTTCAGCTAAATTTTGAAACATTTATAGCTCTTCTCTTGTATAAATTCATATTTCCACTACAAACACAAAATTCTGTTTTCGACATAAAACAGGGGTCACAATTATCCACCTGATTAATTAAGAAAACCACTTTATTTTTCCACAAAAACTTCCACTATAGTACCTTGATATGTTAGGTAAATTATCATGTATTTAAATCCCCATGATTTCCCTAAACAAATAGCTCAAACAATTTTTACACAAAGACTCTTTGGAACAATAACCAGCTTTGACCAATAAAATTGAAATTTTCATATATCCCAAATTACAACAGATTTTTTGGTGATTCTTTTTCTAAAATCTTCCTAACATCATGAAGTTTCTACAATATAAAAATACGAGAAAATAAAATTAATAAAGAGGATTTTTGGGGATTTGAAAATAGCTCTCTGTACAGGGGTTTCCACACAGATTGCATAGTTTTGATGCAATGACCATTAAATTGGGTTTTCTTCATTTGTTTCATGCAAAACTCACACCACAAAAGTACTAACACATAATCAACTCTTAGAGACACAAAATTTAGCATGTCCTTTGTAAATCTTTAGCTACAAAATAACACCCATTTCAACATTCAACCAGACCAGCAACTCTCTGTTTTTGTCACCACCATACAAGCTCTTTAATAACGTCAAATCCTTTCTCCCATCATATATAAAATCATTCATACATAGCATTAAATAACCACAATATAGTTATGTCATTCTTTTAACAAAATCACACACAAAACTAGCATATTCAACATATTACACCAAGCTATACAGCATAAGCAAATTTCGGCCAGCATGAAGGAAAGAAGGGGAAAAAATGCATTCTTCACATACAAGGTGCCATTTTCACTTGATTTCTCATATCAATATACTAGATACAACATTTATTCATCAAAATACAACACAAATAAAGTATAACATCTCAGATATATATACTAGACAACAACCATATATTTTGGTCATGAAGGAAGGAAAAAGATGATGAATGGTTTACCTTGAAGATTGCTATCTCTTTCAACTAGCAAATATAGCTCAACAAGCACCACTTGAAGGGTTTTCTTGAAGATTAAGAGGAGCAAAAACAAGAGGAGAGAGTGGAGTGTGCTTAGGCCAAGGTTAGTAAAAGTAGAGAAGGATTCTCTTCTTGCTTCTTGAGGCTGCCGATTAGCTTAGATGAAGAGGAAGGGAAGGCTGTTTCTTGAGGGAAGGAAGGAAGAAAAATTCAGAGAAATGAGTGAGGGGAAGGGCGGTAATAGGGGGAGGAAAATGGGAGAAAATGAGCTCTTATACTAGGGCTCATTTTAATCCAATGGTTGAGATGATTTTGCTTAAATATACCTTAAATCCAAAGGTTGTAATTCAATCTATTTTTAATAGGTCAAGATGGTTCATGGGTCTTGGTCTAAGTAATGCAATTGTGTCAAATAGTCAAAATTAAGCTTGTCTCGAATTTGACCAAGACTTTTAATTATCAAACAAAACTAATCTTGTAATTAAATTTAAATTTGTTCAAGAGACCATTTTTCTAAGAGGGAAATTCATAACTATAATATTATTTAAGATATAATACAACAATTAATTATGACTAAATTATTTACTACAAATCATACAAATATATAATATAACAATTAATTATGAATAAATCACTCACTACATGTTATACAAATAATTACCTTGATTCATTTATTTCCTTTAAGGAATTTCAAATAATGAATACACAAAATAGTCACAAATAATTCATTTAATTTGTAATAAGAAACTAATTTAATTATTTATTTAATTTTTAGTATGCAAACTAGTAAGGCATTACATCTTAGAAGTTAATCTTCACATTAATCCTTGGAAAAGACTTATGAAAATTCAGAAGTTAGCCGATCAATTTATTTCATATATCCTTAGCTCAAGAAAATGCTCATTTTGGTTTGATAATTGGACAGGGAAGGGGCGTCTTGTAGATCTAAACTAACCCATCACTCACCCAAACTCTTTGGTATGTGAAGGATGAGTAATGGTTTTTGGGATATGAGAAAATTTCTATCTTCTTTGAGCTCCAAAAATGCATTGTTAATACTTAGAATTTTTCCTCATTTTTAGTAGAAAGATATTATGAATTGCACATTGTCCCCCTTAGGTATCTTCTCTCTTACTTCAGCCTGGGATGCGATTCATTCTTATGCATTCGGATTCAGTTTTAGATAAATTATAGAAGTTGTCTATTCCACCAAAAATTAAGCTTTTTGTGTGGAAATTATTAAATGGATGGTTGGCATTGGTTGGTAAACTATAGACATTGGGCTTTCAGATTTGTTCAAAGTGTTCCTTCTGTAAAACAGTAGTTGAAACTGTTAATCATCTATTTGTTCATTACATTATTGTTCTACAAGTTTGGCAGAATTTGTCTAAACAACCTCGGTATGTATGATGTTTTATATAGTAATCTAATTCTAGTGGATTTTTTCCATGTTTGGTGGCATAACAAGTCTTCAGATATCTCACAAAGTTAGATTACTTTAGGTGTGCTACCTTTGGGAAATCTACAAACTTCGCAATGCTAGAAGATTCGATGACAGTTTGAAATCTTCAAGTGCTAAGTTCACATTATATATATCAAAACATCAAAACCTCATTGAAGGATGTTCTCATGGAATCAAGACCAAAGAAGTCTCAATCCCCTAGGCTGGATGTCAATCTAATTTCTTGGAAGAAAAGTCCTTCCTCCTCTATTTATTTGAATATTGATGCTTCTATTAATGTGAATAAGGGAATGTGAAGTATTAGAGGCCTAATTCGTAGGGGTGATGGCACTTTTGTATATGCATTTATCTTGTAATTGCACTTTTGTGATCCCTCACAGGCAGAATTATTAGCTTTATAAGAGGGGCTAAAATTGGCCCCTACTTAAGGTTATGTGGGCATTCAATCTGATTCAGCAAAGGTAGTGAATATGCTGAACAATCATTCAAAGACATTGTGGGGAATTTATTATTGTTGTAGCCACATTGCTAATTTATTATCCAGGTTTACGTACCAAGGCTCAAATTCTACACTTTTTCTGGCAAGAAAATAAAACTGCAGATACTCTAGCTAAATATGTATCTATTAATAATGTAAACACTGTTTTCAATTCATGTTCTTCACTTCTTCAGAATACTAGAGGCATCCGCTTTTTAAATAAACAGAAAGTCCCGACTCTCAGACTGCTCCCTTATTTGTAATATTTTTTTAATTTTTAATAAATAGGTAAAGTTCTGTCAAACTCCCCATCCAAGTACGGATGGCTTCTTAAAAAAAAGTATGTATCATACTTTTTCAAGATTTTTACCTTGAAAATATTCCTTTAATTAAAACCCAAAAAATGAAAAATTAACTATGGATGCATGACATGATCAATCAGGTTAACATTTATCTTGAGATTTTTCTATTAACTTCAATGCCAAGCTCTCTTGAAATTCCTCTCTTCTTAGCCACATGATTGTTTGACGTTGAAGGTTTAGCTAATCTACTACTGCTACTTTGCTGACACGGTGGAGAATATGTGTTTGCTTGTGTATTTGCAGATAGCATTAGTTGTAGAATTTTAGTATTCTCAATCATCACAATAGTCTTAGATTTTTGTTATGATTCATCGAGCCTATTTTGGTAAGGTAACTGTCATTCTAGGGAAGCAACTCTTCCTTATGACTTCAATTATTTGTAGAACGTCACTTGAAATTTGTTTTCTAGATTCCTTTAAAAGGAAGAATGAGAGTTTATCACTCTTGGCTGTCTCTATTGAAACCAAGAATAAAAGCCACAGAGCTGAGAATAGAAGAAACAGAATGTTGGAATTGGAACTTTTCTTCTCTCATTAATTGAACAAATGAATATACAATAAGTTTTTTATATACAACTTTCGGACGCGAACACTTGTACGAACTAAAAATATATTACAGCTGGCAATCAATTCCACTTGGGAAAAAATAGAATACACTGGAGGTAAAAATAGTTATGTAGGCCACTACCATCAGGGACCAAGTACTTCGGCTGCCTCTTCTTTGCCTATTGTAATATGGTGGTTGACTGTGATGTGTTCTAAGAATGTGAAACTTCAAAAACAACCCTTCTATAAACCTACGGCCTAATTCTTAATTGGGATTGTCTTTTATGTCTAATCTGTCAAGGGTTTAGCCCATGAGGTTAGGGACTTAATTAATACAGAGAGTCATTAAGGGACCTATGAGCAATTATTACTCTTAAGACTAATTTATATTCTGTCAGTACATTATTTTTGACATTCATATTGTTCACCATTCAGAGACTGTTCAGGAAAAGAAGAAGGGCCAGAAGATAGAGATAATGGAAGGGGAAATGCTTGAGTCTACGGGTTAGGTAATTCGTGTTCCCTTATGCTTCTATTAAGGTTTACTTAGTATCTAGAGTTCTTGATTTTGAGATTCTAATTTGGGAAAGTTGTGAGTCTGATGATTCTAATAGGGTATTGATAACTAAGATTGTAGGGGGAAAAATTTGAAGGTGATAAGAGTAGTCTGTGATTCAGTGTTTCTGGTAAGGGATTCTGACTTATCTGCGTTTTTTGTTCTTAACTGGTGTTTTTAATAAATTCTCCTCTATTCTGAAATTCTAAAAAAATTATATTAGTATAAAATTTAGATTGAGCAAGGTAAATAGTTTATTATTGTGATTGGATTATTATAATAATAAGTATAGTTTATAGGATATGTAATTTTTTGTTCTGGCGCTGTTCTAATTCTTGACTTCTGGTTCTGTTCTGTTTGATATTTGGGGCTTGGAATTGGTAGGGATGATCCCATTTTGTTCTGTGTACTGGCCCAAAGCTTGGGGGATACAATACTTAACTAACCTATTCTGTCTACTGACCCTTCTCCTAATGGGATTCGTAGTTACGGGACTGATATCAGTTAAGCTAAACTAAGTCCCCAAACATGAATCATCTTCGTAAATTAAACTATGTTTAAGTATGTATTCTATATGTTTAAATGATTTTTGTGCACAAATGGTTTTTTTCCTTGACAAAATGGATAATTGGATTGGTTCTTGGGGTTGAGATGTTGCACATTAGCGTTCTGTGCTTTGAAAAATGCATTTGCGCAATTCTCAGAGTACAGCCTGTGCTGGCCCCTCCTTCACGCCCGACACCAGTTGCACACTACTAGGCACCGGTGTCGCCAAGGGGGCACCTGACACCGGCCCTCCTCTGCTCGATTCCCGCATCAATTTTTCTTCTATACGGGCGATGGTCTTTCTTACTTGATTTATTTGTCATTATTTTCATTAAATAACCAACACTGGTTTAGTATTCGGATGCCAATTAGGCATTAATTGATTCAGTATTAAGTAAAGCTACGAAATTCATTATTCCCCTTTTCCTGCCTTTTGTATCTTTGTATGATATTTTGAGATCTTCTTACAGTGGTACACAACCTTTCTGATTCCCTTCAGAACTCTAATTCTTTGACTTTTGACCAAGAATCCTAATGTTTTGTTGTACCGACATCTGTTGTGAGTTAAATATGAGGATTTTCTTGAGCTTAAATCGCAACCATCTCATTAACCATAACAAATTATAAATTTCTGTTGAAAGACTAAATGCTTTGCGAAGTTATTACTTATGTAACTTGCTCAATCCCAATTAAGGTATATTTTCCTTACTGAGCTAGTGAGCTCACTCCTTATCTATTATTTTAGGTTCTCAATTAGAAGAGGAAGAGTTAGACAAGTGGTTAGAGGAGAACCTAGAGTGATTTTTCTAATGAGCTTATGTAATGCGCTATTCACGTTAGATTTATACTAATGACAATTAAGGTTTTAACGTTGGTTGGAATAGTACAAGTTCATTGAATTTTGTTTTCCATTGTGTTTTAGTTAATGGCATTTGGGTTATTTTAGTTTGTTTTATCTGGTTCTGATTCTGGGTTCGGTATTCTATTTTGGGATACTGCCATGTCATCCTCGAGTTCGGGGCGTGACATTTAGTGGTATAGGAGAAATGGGTTATGATTACCTTAAACTTAAACTGCACGTAAAATAAGTTAGAAAAATTTTGTAAGTCTAATATGTGAGTGAGTAGAGGTCTAAGCGATACTTAAGTTTCTGGGACTATTGATTGTTGATATTTTGATTGTTCTCTTCTTAGTTTGCTATTATATTAGTACATTACAGAATTCGATATGGCATAAGGAACAAGAAGGATAGCTCAAGAGGGTGCGGGAGAGAGTGACCATGATAGAGAAGCTATGAGGGTTCGGGGTCAGGCCAACAGGGCATCTCGGGGTCATCATCAATTGTATCTTCACCGTGTAGGGCTACAGAAGTACCACTTAGGGGAGTCTATTTGCCTCCACCTCTGCCATTTGCACCACCACCAATCTCTAGCCACCCCCAACTCCTATGCTAACCGGGGTGCCTCTCTTTATTCTATCAGCTATGCTGGGACTTAGTACACCCATTGATATGCCTACTGTTCTGGCAATGGTAGCACAGGCTATGCAAAGCTAGCAGCTCTTACAACAAGAGTAGATGAGGGTGACGCAAGAATAGTTGAGGCTGCAAGCTGAATAGCAAAGGATACATCGTGATCAAGAACGGCTATATCAGCGTAATGATTCCGGGGCAATGGCCTTATATAAGAGGATAAAGAAGATGTGACTGCCTACCTTCAATAGAATTAAGGGCCCGGAGAGAGCTGAAGAATAGATCGAGGAAATTGAGCACCACTTCGAGATAATGGAAGTCTCTGAGGAGGTAAAGCCTAAGGTAGCAGTACCATTACTGGTTGGAGAGGTTTTGAGGTGGTGGAAGGGAATAAAGGCTATCTACCAGCAGAGAGAAGAGCCTTTTCCTTAGGAGAAGTTCAAGGAGATTTTTCTAAAGTAGGTGAATTAGTTTTTCGAGCTCGTTCAGATAGAGCAGATGAGCGTCACTGATTATGCACTCAAATTTACTTCACTGGGAAAGTATGCTCCTGCCATCATTCAAGATTCTGTCTTAAGGACCAAGTGATTTGTTCGTAGACTCTAGGCCAGGATTCAAGAAAGATTATTAGCTATCTAGCCTATTAATTACCAAGAGGCCTATCAAAGGAGCTTGGACATTGAGGCCGAGTTTAAGAGGACCGATACTGAGAGAGGTAAAAAAAGGCCTAAGCCTGTGTTTAGCCAAGAGTAGAGTGTTGGATCTGGATTCAGACAGGGACAGAGTTTCAGGTTTGGGTTTAGTCAGGGGCAGAGAACTAGATCAACACTGATGGGTCAACTTGATACTAAAAGGAGAGCCATAGCCAGTTCGTCAGCACCAGCAGCCTTAGGAGGTTGCAACCTGAGTGCCAAGTTTCTTTGGCATCCCAGTACAATACGCTGTTGAATGCTTGCACTAATTATGGCATGAGACATCCAAGAGAGTGTAGGTGGTCCTTAGGTTGTTGCTTTAGGTGTGGGAAGCAAGGATACAAGGTTTATCAGTTCCTAGAGCCAATTTCGAGCCAGCCCAAGCAAACATTAAGGCATAGAAACCAAAGACGGGAGGGCAGAGACAGAATCCTAATGCTCGGATTTTAGCACTTACTCATAACAAGGCCGAGGCAGCTAAGGACGTAATCATAGGTACGGCTATGGTTAACTCTGTGCCAGCTTATGTGTTGTTTGACTGTGGTGCTTCCCATTCGTTTGTATATCGTAGATTTACCAAAATACTTAAACTATTCCTACCTTGTTAGACAATGCTTATAGGATGTTTGTTCATAGTAGGAAGGTTTTGGTTTCCAACCTTATGCATAGGGGTTGTAAGGTAGAGATTAAGGGGGAGGAGTTGGATGCGAGCTTGATTCAGTTGAACATGGTGGAATTTGAGATCATTTTAGGTATGGATTGGTTAGCAAGAAATCATGCCTTAGTGGACTGCCGAGAAAAGAGAGTACAGTTTGTTTTGCCAGAAAAAGAAGTGTTCCAATTCCAAAGCAGAGGAAGAGAGCATAGCAGAAGATCAATTCCTGTGATTTCAGTGATTAGAGCTTGGAAAAGTCTTCAGAAAGGATGTGAGGCATACTTGGCGTATGTGGTGGATATTGAGAAGAAAGAACTGTATATTGAAAACATAGAAGTAGTGAGGGAATTCAATGAGGTCTTTCTGGAATATCTATCAGGTATACTACTGGAAAGGGAAGTGGACTTTCAGATTAATTTGATACTAGAGGTAGAGCCATTTTCAAAGGCCCCATAATGAATGGCACCAGTAGAATTGAAGGAGCTGAAAACCAAACTTCGGGATTTGCTAGACAAATAGTTCATCCGTCCTAATGTTTCTCTATGGAGTGTACCATCTTGTTTGTAAAGAAGAATGATGGCAGCATGAGGATGTGCATTGATTATCAGGAGTTGAACAAAATCACAGTGAAGAACAAGTACCCATTGCCATGAATTGATGATTTATTTTATCAACTAAAGGGGGTAAAGGTGTTCTCAAAGATAGACTCGCGATTAAGATATCATCAGTTGCACATCAAGCCCGAGGACATATCGAAGAGTGCCTTTAGAACACGCTACAGGCACTATGAGTTCTTGGTCATGCCTTTTGGTTTGACTAATGCCCCTACAGTGTTCATGGAGTTGATGAATAGAATCTTTAAGGATGAATTGGACAAGCTCATGGTTTTGTTCATCGACGATATTTTGGTGTACTCTCCATCTGAAGCAGCTCACCGACAGCATCTTAAGATAGTATTGTACAGGCTTCGTGAGCAGAAACTGTATGTAAAATTCAATAAATGTCAATTCTGGTTAAGAAGTGTAGCATTTTTGGGCCATGTGATCTTAGAGAAAGGAGTTGTTGTGGTCCTAAGAAGATTGAGGCAGTCATTGATTGGCCTAGACTGACTACTGCTTCTGAGGTTAAAAGCTTCTAGAGTTTGGCAAGTTATTACCGAAAGTTTGTAGAGAATTTCTCCAAAATAGCCACTCTATTGACTCAGTTTACTCAAAAAAAATGTCCAATTCAAGTGGAGTGATGTGTGCGAAAGGAGCTTCCAGGAGTTGATGAGGTTGTTAACTTCTGCACCAGTTTTGGACTTACGTTCTGAGGTTAGGGTTTTACCATCTACAGTGATGCCTAAAAGAATGGACTGGGCTTTGTGTTGATGCAAAATGGGAAAATGATAGCTTATGCAGTGCATCAGATGAAACCCTATGAGCAGAACTACCCGACTCAAGATCTAAAGTTTGCTGTAGTGGTATTTGCATTAAAGATCTGGAGACAGTACCTGTATGGTGAAACGTGTGAGGTTTTCACTAATTATCAGAGTTTGAAGTATTTATTCACCCAAAATGAGCTAAATATGAGGCAGAGGCAATGGCTAGAATTAATTAAAGATTATGATTTGAAATAAGCTATCATCTGGGAAAAGCAAATCGTATAGGTGATACTCTCAGTAGGAAAGGAGTGGGAACCTTGGCAGCTTGTATTATTGAGCAGGAACAATTGATTTTAGAATTTGAGAAGTTGGAGCTAGAAGTTGTGCAACCGACATCGGGTTATTTGGCAACGTTGATGGCTCAATCTTCTTTGGTAGAACAGATTAAGGAAGCATAACCTGAAGACAGGGAACTAGAAAAGAATAGCACAATAGTTCTCAGCAGAGCACAACCAGAGTTTTAGGTTCATGAGAATGGTAGTTTTCGGTTCCGAGGCAGATTATGTGTTCTTAGTGATGAGGTGTTAAGGACGGAAGTGCTTAAGGAAGCTCATAATACGAAACTCTCAATTCATCTAGGAGGGACTAAGATGTTCTGGGATCTTAAAAGATATTTTTTGTGGAATGAAATGAAGCGGGACATAGCGGATTTTGTATCTAAATATTTGGTATGTCAATAGGTTAAGGCAGAACACTAAAGACCTGCAGGATTGTTGAAGTCTCTAGAGATTCTTATTTAGAAATAGGAGTACATCACCATGGATTTTGTCACAGGTTTACCAAAATTCAAGACTGGAAAGGACACTGTATGGGTTATAGTGGACCGATTGACTAAGTTAGTCCATTTCTTACCCATGAAGTTAACTGCTTCGATGGAAGAATTGGTTCAACTGTATATGGATTCCATTGTTAGGTTGCACGGAGTGCCAGTGAGTATTGTATCGGACAGACATACCCGATTTGTGTCTCATTTCTGAAAGAGCTTCAATAAAGCTAGGGGAACCACTATCACTTTAAGCACTGCTTTTCACCATCAGACTAATGGCCAATCTAAAAGAATGATTCAGACGTTGGAAGACATGCTACAAGCTTGTGTATTGGACTTCAAAGGGAATTGGTTAAATAGTCTGACTTTGGTAGAGTTCTCCTACAATAATAGCTACCAATCCAGTATTAGCATGGCCCCCATACGAAGCACTATATGGTAGGAGGTGTAGATCCCCGGTGTGTTGGGACGATGAGGGTGAAAGAAGGTTAACTGGGCTGGAGTTAGTACAGGTAGCATAAAAAAAGGTACAGATTGTTCGTGAGAAGTTGAAGGTAGCTTAAGACCGCCAGAAGAGTTAGGTTGATAGTAAGAAAAGACCTTTGGAATTCAAATGTGGGGACAAAATGTATCTGAAGGTTTCCCCAACCAAAGGAGTTATGAGGTTTGGTAAAAGTAGGAAGTTAAGACTGAGATATATGGGTCCTTATGAGATTCTTGAGAGGATTGGGGATCAGTATACCGGTTAGCTTTGCCATCAGCTTTATCCAGGTTGCATAATATATTCCATGTATCCCAGCTAAGGAAGTATGTAGTGGATCTAAGTCATGTGTTGGAAGCATCTCCATTGCGGGTTCGTGAGGACTTGACTTATGAGGAGGTGCCTATAAAGATTGTCAATTGGAAGATACAAGTTCTGAGATGAAGGTCTATACCTTACGTGAAGGTTCAATGGACTAATCACTCTGAGCGGGAAGCTATTTGGGAGTTGGAAGAAAAGACACGACAGAAGTATCCTTCTTTATTTGAGAATTCAGGTGCATAAGTTTCAAAGACGAAACTTTTTGTAAGGGGGCAGAATGTGAGCCCACGGCCCAATTCATAATTGGGGTTGCCTTTTATGTCTAATCTGTTAGGAGTTTAGCCCTTGAGGTTAGAGGCTAAATTAATACAAGGAGTAATTAGGGGACTTATTAGTAATTATTACTTTTAAGACTAATTTACATTCTATCAGTACGTTGTTTCTAACATTCACGTTTTTCACCATTCAGAGATTATTCAGGAAGAGAAGAATGGTCAGGAGAAGGAGATAAGGGAAGGGGAATTGCTTGAGACTACGGGTTTAGGTAATTCGTGTTCTCTTATACTTCTGTTAAGATTTAATTGGTCTAGGGTTTTTGATTTTGAGATTCTGATTTGGGGAAGCTGTGAGTCTGATTATTCTAATAAGGTATTGATAACTAGGATTGTAGGGAAAAAAAGAATTGGAGATGATAAGAGTAGTCTGTGATTCAGTATTTCTGGTAAGGGATTCTGACTTATCTATATTTTTTGTTCTTAACTGGTGTTTTTAATAAATTCTTCTCTATTTTGAAATTCTGAAAAAAAATTATGTTAGTATAAAATTTGGATTGAGCATGGTAAATAATTCATTACTGTGATTGGGTTATTATGATGATAAGTATGGTTTATGGGATATGTAATTTTCTGTTCTGGCACTATTCAAATTCCTGGTTTCTAGTTCTATTCTATTTAATGTTGGGGCTTGGAATTGGTAAGGATGACCCTATTATATTTGGTGTACTGGCCCAAGGCTTGGGGGATACATTATATTTGGTGTACATAGCCAATTTATTTTGTGTACTAGCCCTTCTCCTAACGGGATACAGTGGTTAGGAGACTGATATCAGTCAAGCCAAACTAAGTCCCTGCGCATGAATCATCTTCGTAAATTAAGTTATGTTTAAGTATGTATTCTGTATGTTTAAATGATTTTTGTGCACAAAATGGTGTTTTTCCTTGATAAAGTAGATGGTTGGATTAGTTCTTGGGGTTGAGATGTTGTGGGTTGACTTTCTGTGCTCTGAAAATTGCATTCGCGCAATTCCCAAAGCACAGCCAGCACCAGCCCCTCCTTCATGCCCAGCACCAGCTGCACACTGCTTGGCACTAGTGTCGTCGAGGCGGCACCCAATGCCGGCCTTGCCTACTCCACCCGGCGCCAGTCCTCCTCTGCTCGATTCTGGCACTAGTTTTTCTTCCATACAGGCGATGGTCTTTTTTCCTTGATTTATTTGTCATTATTTTCATTAAATAATCAACACTGATTCAATATTCGGATGCCAGTTAGGCATTAATCGATTCAGTATTGAGTAAAGCTAAGAAATTTATTGTTCCTCTTTTCCTCCCTCTTATTTTTTTGTGTGATATTCCGAAATCTTCTTATGGTGGTACACAACCTTTCTGATTCTCTTCAGAACTTTGATTCTCCGACTTTTGACCAAAAATCCTAATGTTTTGTTGTACCGACCTCGGTTGTATATTAAATGTGAGGATTTTCTTGAGCTTGGACCGCAATCATCTCTCTAAACATGACAAATTATAAATTTCTGTTGAAAGACTAAGTGCTCTGCGAAGCTATTATTTGTGTAACTTGCTCAATCCCGATTAAGTCATATTTTCCTTACTGAGTTAGCGAGCTCACCCCGTATTTATTATTTCAGGTTCTCAATTAAAAGAGGAATTAGACGAGTGGTTCGAAGAGGACCTAGAGTGATTTTTCTGAAGAGCTTATATAATGTGCTATTCATGATAGATTTATACTGATGATAATTGAGATTTTAGTGTTGGTTAGAATAGTACAAATTTATTCGGTTTTATTTTTCATTGTGTTTTAGTTAATGGAATTTGGTTTATTTTAGTTTGTTTGTCTGGTTCTGTTTTCGGGTTCGGTATTCTATTTTGGGATACTACTATGTCATCCTTGGGTTTGGGACGTAACACCCTCCCTTCTAACCCCTTCTCGGTGCAAGCCGGATAAGGAAAGAAAACCAAGGTGACAAAGAAAGAGATAAAAGGAAGCAGGAGGAAGAGTTTTGGTGAAAAAGCTAACAAGTTAACTAGCAAAAGGAATAGAAAGAGGAATAATACAACTGGCTTGAAATTGATCACGAATAAAATAACAATCAAACTCAATCTGTTTAGTGCGTTCATGAATCATGAGATTTTCTACCAAATAAACAACACTTCGATTATCACAAAAGAGAGGAATACGTAAAGGAACAGACAGGTGAAGTTAATGAAACAAATGCAAGATCCATTGCAATTCACAAGTAGATTAAGGCAAAACTTGATATTCAGTCTCTGCTGAATTGTGAAAGATAACAGATTGCTTCTTGGATTTCTAAGAAATAAGAGCATGACCATTGTAAACACAATAGCTTGTGACAGATCTTCTAGGAAAAAGGCAATCACCGCAATCTAAATCAGCATAAACTTAGAGGGTCAAAGTATTGGCAAAAGGAAAAACAAACCAGTATCTAAAGAGCCTTTAAGATATCGAAGAAGTTGATAAACAACCTGTATTTGGGAGATAGTTAGAATAGCCAAAAATGGACTAATCTATTCTAAAGCAAAAGAAATATCTGGCCTAGTATATAAGGTAAAGGAGTATGCTAACAAGGCTTCTATAAAGTGAAGGATCATAAAAGAGATCAAAATCACTAACAGAAAACTTCTTCTTGCAATCTAATGGAATCTGAATATGTTTGTAACCAAGGTAACCATGAGCTTGGAGTAAATTAGTTGTATACTTCTTTTGGAAGAAAGCAATTCTATTTGAAGTTCTATGAACTTCCAAACCCAAAAAATAGTGTAATTTGCCCAAATCTTTAATCTTAAAATCTTGGTGAAATTGTCATGATATAAGAAATTGCATCCAACTAATTACTTATAATAAGAACATAATCCACATAAAACAGAAGTGCAAGGAATAGCTAATCATGATGTTTAAAGAACAGGGTATAATCACTCCTTGATTGAATAAAACCAAAAGAGATCAAGTAGTGAGTTTAGAATTTTATTGTCTGCTAGCCTATTTATGTAAACTCCTTCAGATAAATTACCATGTAAGAAGGCATTGTTGATGTCAAACTAATAAAAATGCCACTTTGAAATAGCTACAAGTGTAAGCATAATCCAAATGGTGGTAATTTTAACCATAGGAGCAAAAGTATCTAAGAAATCCACATCTTCTTGTTGTGTATAGCCTTTAGCAAGAAGCCTAGCTTTATATCTATCAATATATCCATTAGCTTTATACCTAATTATGTACACCCATTTGCAGCCTATAGGCTATTTTCTAGGAGCCAAGGAGACCAAATGCCAAGCATAATTAGCCTCCAAAGTTGAGATTTCATCTTGCATTGCTTTAACCATTCTTTAGATTTCACAGCTTCACAATAATATTTTGGCTCAAAATGAATAATGGTATTACATATAAAGGAAAAGGATGAAATAGAAGAAGGCAGAATATGTGAAGAGGTAAGAACTTTGTTAACAGTAGAACATATAAAATCAGACAGATAAATAAATGTAGTAAAATATCTTATAGACCTATGAAGTGGTAGAGGAGGTGAAGATTGTAAAGGTGATTGAGGAGTGGAGGATGCTATGTTATTAGGAGCTTCAACAAGTAAAGAGATATTAGGTAAATGGGAAAAAGGAAGAGGTTAAACAGATAAAGATGCAGTATGAACTAATGTAGAGCTTGAAGTAATAAAATGAAAATGAGTTTCAACAAATTTCACATTTCTAGATAGAAAAATCTCTTTGGAAAAGAAATCCAACAAAACATACCCTTTGGTAGTTTGAGAATAACCTAGAAAAACTCTAGGTCGGCTTCCATGATCAAATTTATGTCTATGAAGAATTTAAGTGCATGTATATGCCAAGCTACCAAAAGCCCTAAGAGAAGTGTAGTTTGGAACTTTCTTGTACAAAATCTCAAAAGGAATTTGTTGTTGCAACATGGGAGAAGGAATTATATTTATCAAATATACAGCATGTTAAACACTATATCCCCAATAAGCCAATTGAATTTGGGACTAAAAACGAAGAACTTTAGCTTCATTAAGATAATGTTGTGTTTTCTCTCTGAAATACCATTCTGTTCATGAGTATAAGGATGGGTGGTTTGATGAACAACTCTCTTAGACTGATAAAAATTAGAGAGATTAAATTCCAATCCATTATCAGACCTTAGGATCTTTTTTCCTTATCAATTTGAGTAATAACAAAAATAATGAATTTAGAATTAAATTTTCAATTTTATATTTTTTGTTTCATCAAAACAATCCAAGTGAACCTACTAAAATCATCAACTATAATCAAGAAGTATTTGTGACCATGAATAGTAGCAATATTGAAAGGTCCTCAAATGTCAACATGGATAAGATAAAAAATGCATTCAAATGTACCATTATGTAAAGGGAAGGAAAGCTTGTGTTGTTTTGCAATAAAACAAACTAAACAAAATACATCACAATAAGGCAAACCGATAAAAGTAGTTGATTTCTTCATTTCAGCTAACCCTTTTAAAGTTAGATGGCCTAATCTAAAAGGCTAGATTAAAGATTTATCACTGCAATGGCCATTAGAAAGAACACAAGCTATAGATGTAGAAGAACATATCTCAGGATGAGGAAGCTCAAAATTATATAGGCCACATAACAACTTAGCTGATCCAAGGATCTTGTGTTGAGTATCTCACACATATCATATATGGCGCAGCGGAAGAATAAGAATGAGATACCAACCCAGGATCCGCATACGTGTGGAAAACAAGACATAAAAGAGAATAAATGTAACAACTTTACCTTTCTTTGAGCATCTGAAAAACAAAAGTTTTCCTTCTTCAAGTCGTGGCGCGATCCAGCAATCCTCTTGATCAAACACCACGAGAGTTGAACGTCCAACCACTATAATCACAGTGTGTGATTATTTCTAATAGAAATCCATATAGAAGATTGCTTTCAAGCACCAAGATGTTTATGTGCTAGCATAAACCAAGATGGCGGCTAGGGTTTTTTGCAAGAACAACGAGAAAGAAAGAGTAGAGAAAGTAGGGAATCGTGTGCCCTAGGGTTTTGGAATTTTTCATGTGATTTTCTTGCCCAGAATTTCATGCATATATCTTATATATATCACAAAAAAAATCCTGCTGAAAATACTCCATCTGAGAATTCTAAAACAGTTAGAATTCCTTAATTGTAATTGGAAACATCAAGTTCTCACAATTACAACTTGGACCATAAATTATAACTAATTATAATTTGGACACAACAAATTTTCTTTCTCGCAATTAACCCCACTATATTATCAAATAACATCTTGAGTATATAATCCTCTATTGTGTGTGACTTATTAGGTTTCCCAGTCAATTGGTAGCGAATATGAATTCATCCAAACGTCTTTGAGATTAATAATCTATAATTAATTAGAATTAATCATATTGATTCTAATCAAGATTAGTTTATTAATTTATCAATTAATAAATCTATATTCCCAGATCATGAGCGGTATCTAGTAACACATCATGACCACCCAAGAGTCCAAGAAGTCAAGTGGCTTGACATGAATCCTTCAATAATAAACTACAGTGCAATTAATTTCTTTCACCATATAATATCTCATTCGATTTGGAGTACGGAATTAGTGCCAACTCCCTCCAGAATATATATTAATTCTGGCCCGAATATAATAGTACTTGTACCAGGAACCCACTACTCTAGATGTGTATCAATTGGAACTGTTTCCAATACACAATCGCCTTAGCCAAGGACTTCTCGAGTAGTAATTCCTACAAGTGGCCGTGAGATATTTGCCCCTACTATTAGGAGTGGTGAATCTTTTATTGACATTCTCAACTACTTTCGTTTACCTCACAATGTACCCAATATCCATCCCATAGGCGGCCCTCGATCTAGCTCTAGAGATTGGAATCAAAGCACAATACTCAGCAAACAAAGTACTTTGAAGATCTCAAGTCTAAGGATACGTGCATATTTACTATATTGAGATTATATCATTGGCACTAAATAGTTATCCATGTGATTATCTCATAGCTAGGTCATCCAATGAACTTGTTCCATTAACAAGCATCCACGTGTTAACTTTGAGTATCTCAATACTCACGGATATGAAAACCACCACCTGATCAAATCAAGAAGTCTAACACATGCTAGTCTTAACGCATTAATGATGTCTTGTCTCATAAATACTACAACTAGAGACTATTTAAGTACTAACACTATACAGTGTAGTAGGAATCTCATATCATGATCTCTATCATGATTTCCTTAACACAGTGTTGTTCTAGGGACTTTATCTAACAGTTATATTACATAAAAGTAAATAAAAGAAACTATAAGATAAATAATGCCTTTTATAAAAATAAAATGTGTCATATACAACGTACAAGTAATTACTTCTAGGGCATAACACTAACATCTTGAAGGAAACAAGAATCATGTTTGAAAATTATAATGCATTTAAGTTGATGAACAAGTTTACTAAGGGAAAATAGGTTGATGGAAAACAATAGCACAAAGAGAATTTTGCGAAGTGTTATGGAATGAGTCAACTTAATAGTTCCTATATGTGAGACAATAACTATGCTTCCTATATGCAGTTTTACTGATGTATTATGCACAAGATGTATATTAAAAAATGCTTCAAAGAAGAATAGATATGATCTGTAGCTCTTGAGTCTAGAATCCAAGTGGTATTGTAAATACCTACATCTTGTGTTGTATGAGAAAGAATAGAGAAATCAACTGACAGAGTGGTAGCTTGATTGACAGTAGATACATGATCAACATTGTGAGAATTAGGTGTAATATGATGTGATTTGATCAAATTTAGTAGATGTTGATACTGCTCTTGTGTGACATTTTTGGAAGCTTGTGAATTAACAGAAAGACTGTGACAATCTACAAGAGAATTCAGAGAAGTAGAAGTTGTACCAAATTGTGTATTGTCAACAAAAGCATTACCCTGATGTATGATTCCAATTCTAATTTGATTTTTAATCTTAGGTTTATAACCAAGGGGAAAGTATGCTTTTTGTAAAACCTGTCAATAGTATGCCCTTGTAGACCACAGAAGGTACATTGTAATCTTTATTCTATTTATGTAGCCTCCTAAAATTCTGATGTTCTTAATTAAACATGTTTTTGTCACTTACATTCCTACTAAAAGTCCTAAAATGATTCGTTATATTTCTAGAATTTAGCACATTTCTTCCAGTAACATTCCCAAACTGATTATGCACAAAATTAATGATTACTAGCACTCAATTTAGAATGAGAATTAACCATAGAATTCTTAATTAGCAGCAAATACTAGAGGATTTATAGAGACTGATACGTCACGGTGTATGGTATTATAATTGAGTGACCTTTCATGTGTTATCACCATAGAAAAAGCTTAATTCACAGTAGGAAATGGTTGAGTCAATAATACCTGTGATTTGATTCCATTAAACTTCTTTTTTAATCCTTTGATGAATTAAATAACAAAATCAGCTTCATTTTTTGCTTTAATTGTAGGTAAAATTTGACAAGTACACTTTAGTTCACAATGACAGATTGGAAAAGGTCTCAAGTTCAATAGTTCTTCCCACAAAATCCTTAGATTGGGATAATAGGTGTTTACTATAGAAGAGCCTTGTTTCAAATTGTATATGTCCTCCTACAAATCTGAGATTCTAAAAAAGCCTTCTTGTGAAAAAATTTCACATAGATCATTCCAAACTTCGTTAGCTATGTCTATCCAATAAAACTTTGAGCAATTAAAGGAGAAACTGAGTTTAAGATCTATGAAAGTACTATATTATTGCACATTTCCCATACTGCATATAAGTTGTCTACTCAATTAAGTGCATTTATCATTCCATTAACAAAGCTTAGCTTGTTCTTTGAAATCAAAGCTAGTCCATGGCTCTGTATCACTGATGACAATTTTTCTTATTTAAGGAAGGTTGAACCAAAATCAGTGAAGGACTTTCAATTGGATGAAGGTAAAAAAGACTAGAAACTAGAATATCTGAAGTTGCTTGAGTTGCCATAAACAATGGTGTAAAACAAGCTCACTGAAATTCAACACTTGAATTCAGTAGAATTAAAAGAAATCATAAGAAATATCAATTGATTGTATGATTAGAAAGAATCAAAGATAGAAGTAATCAAAAAAATTGAAGTAAATTTCACTCATAATGAGGTTTAGATTGGAAACAAAACCAAACATATTTAGTGTTCATTGAGTAATTTCTTTGAGCATTTAGACTGGATTGATTTATCATTTCACTGAGAAGCAGAGGAAATGCTCTGATACCATGTTGAAACTAAGAATAAAAGTCACAAAGCTAAGAATAGAAGAAACGGAATGAGGGAATTAGAACTTTTCTTCTCTCTTTAATTGAACAAATGAATATATAGTAAGGTTTTTATATACAACTTCTAGATGTAAACACTTCTAATAACTAAAAATATATTAAAATTGGAACTTAATTCTATTTAGGAAGAAAATGGAATATGATGGAGGGGAAAGTAGGCATGTAGGCTATTGTTATATGTGATTAAGGCACTTAGGCTACCTCCACTTTGCCTGTTGCAATGTGGTAGTTAACTGTGATGTGTCCTGAGAATGTGGAGATTTAATAGTCTCGCAATTGCCCTATGTTTGAAGCCCAGTATTAGCATGAGTAAAGCTTCAACTGTATTGTTAGAACTATTCAATGTATCAAACACTTTGTAAAAAACATCTACTCATTGTTGGTAGTTTCTAAGTGGTTGGTTTTATAATAGAAAATAAGATAGTGAATGATCATAATTCAATGAGTAAGGTTAAATAATAGTCACGCGATATAAATGTTGAACTACATGTCTGAAGTTCCCAGAAAAATGATACATGGGGAAGTAAAAAGAGAAGAATACTTAAGAGATAGTTCATGCATGTTCCCAGGTTTTGCTTCACTTTGGGGGGGGGGGTATATGTATGGGTTTTTGATAAGAATGGACTGATTTTGGGTATGAAGGAATTATTTAGACTAACTATTGGAAGGAACTCATCAAACAACCTAACTATGGATTTTTCATATGCATCAAGGCCATTTGATAATTTTCTCTAACAGTTGGGCTAAATGTTTCCTTCAGACCCAAAATCAATCCATTCTTATCAAAAACCCATTGATGGCTGTATTGAAGAATTCTGAAATCCCATCTTCGACATCTTATCGCATGCAGCAATTGATTTGTTTCATTTCTAATTTTTCTCTCAAAGATTAGAAAACCTCCTCTCGTTATGCACCCATGCAAATTTCTCAACAGTTCAACCCTCCATGCTATAATTACTTTGGAAAGCTTTATGAACCTTGACTAAAACTAATAGAAAGTAAATGAATTTATCAACCAACAAGTTCCTGAGCTACATAAAGAAAATTTGAAACCATATTGAAGCCCTAAAATAGAATTTCTCAACAGTTCTTTTATATTGAAGCCCTGAAATAGAAATAACTTAAATAAATCACACATTTATAGTAGTTCTAATTGTTGAATATTAATCATTCTTAATAAAATTGAGCATCGTATGCAAACAATACTCTTTGTTTGTGTGTGTGTGTGTGTGTGTGTGTGTGTGTGTGTGTGTGTGTGTGTGTGTGTGTGTGTGTGTGTGTGTGTAGAACAAATAAATGAAACAAAAATAGAAGTAATACTAATTAAAGCTTTTTGCAAAATAAGCCAAAATCCATTGGCAAGGCATTCCAAGCCTTTTGAAATAGAAAACAAAACATATAATAGAGATAGAGAGAGAGTTGTTTGTAATAGATTGAAGAGATTTATTACTTGCCTTTTTCTTATTTTAATCTCTAGATAACAATAAGATAAGCCAATCCAAGAATTGTACTTCATTGAGCATCTTCTTGCTCTAGCAAAGAGAAAAAGTGAGAATAAATGAAAATAGGAAATTTAGAGGATATTACATTTGAGCATTTATGTAAAGTACGCACATAGAAATAAAAAAAAAGTACATGTAAAAGTAAATGCTTTTTTCCAACTTAATACATAGTATTTCTAACTCCCATTAATATAAAACCAATTATGACTCTATCTCAAGTGTTTATGTAATCAAAGAGAAATATGCACAATGAAAAATCACTAAAAGCAAAGGATACAGAGGAAATAAAAGATAATAGTTTAGGGCAAATTTGAAAGTACACTACAAAAAAAGCAAGCAAATACGACGACATCAATTACAATGGACATAAAACCATCGTAATTGAGAACCTTTAACGATGGTTAATAAGCCATCGTATTAGACTAGTATATACGATGGTTTGAATATAGCCATCGTATTAGGTCAAACAAATATGACGGCTGGATTCAACCGTCGCAAAAAGTCGACATAATACGACGGCTTCAAACAACCATCGTATTAGTATACAAATTACAACGGTTTTTATAACCATCGTATTTGGTTTAATAGTTAAATTTAATTAAATTTTGACTGTTTTTTATAAATATCACACTTTAACAACCGTCGTATGAGTGAAACTATTATTTATGCTTTGTATTTTAATTTTTGAAGTAAAATAAAATGAATCGAAAGTAGTTTGAATTTTATCTATTTCTTTTCAAATTTAATCAATAGTTTTAGTAATGATTTTAATAAATTTAACGGTTGGTTCTTCATTTGATATATACTTATATTTGTAAATACACTATTTTTTATTACTATTTTATAAGTATTACTAAAAAAATGTGATAAAATAAAACAAATGACTTTCAAATTTGGTATAATTAAATTAGCTTATTTTAACTTTATAAATATATCTAGCTAATACTTAGATCATTAATCTTGTAAATAAATTTTAGTTTGCATCTTATGAATTCAATTTTCTTATATTTGTATTAAAGATCGAGTTTGAATTTTATTTTGTTAGTTAATTATTTTATGGTATGTTTTTTGTGTGTCTGTGTGTGTGTGTGTGTGTGTACTTTTAATGGAAGAATGTATGACATTCATGTCGAGATATTTAGATGATGTTGAGAGCAAAGAGAATAGGCCTCCAAGATATGTTGATGATGACAACCCGATGGGTAAACCAGTTGGAAAAGGGATTGATGTAATATTTGATCGGGTAACATTGATGCAAGCAGATCGGTGGGTTTTAGCCAACTTTGACATCCTTAAACCTTATAGAGAGTCAGTTTTCCTTTGAATCATTATCTTTCATTTTTTATACTTCTTTTATTATAACTTCTAAATTTTCACGTGTGGTCTATTTGCAGTCTTCACATGTCTGTCATAAATAGAGAGCATCCAAGATCTCGGTTACATAACAGACAACGTATTCATTCTCAAACGTTTCACAGTTGGCTCAGTCATTATGTAAGCAAAAACACAGACAATATAGCAAGTTTTCCTCTAGAACATTTAGTCTTTATAACACTTATATTTATTATAGGTTGATGAGAATGAAGAATGCCCTGATATTCCTACTGAAGTTAAAAATCTTGCAAATGGTCTTTTCAATCAAGGGTTGTGCTACAATGCATGCAACGTGAATGGCTTCCGATTTCGTACAATAACATACAAGGCTGACAAGTCAACCTAAAATTCTGGTGTCATGTGTAGAGCTGATACTACGAGTTATTCCAGTCCAAGAGATATGAATCCCATAGCAGTTGGTGTCAATTACTATAGAGTGCTTACTGATATTATAAGGATCCAATATAGTGGTGAACTGAAATTTCTATTATTCAAATGTGATTGGGTTGATGTTTATCGAGGTGTTAAAGTTGACGAACTAAAGTTTACTTTGGTGAATTTGGACCGTTTGTTGTACCAGGAAAATAAAGAGATGGATGAGCCATTCATACTAGCAAACCAACCGGAACAAGTTTGGTTTTCTCGCTGTCCTATAGAAAAAGATTGGCATGTGGCAATGCCAATGATGAGAAGAGATAATTATGATGTGTATTCAAGGGACCATGATCTAGAAACTTTTCCTGCGCAGTAGTTAGATTCTCGTCCTGTTTCGCGCGAAGTAGATACCGTATGGGTTAGAGATGGGATTTCTAGGGAGAAAGTAGATTTAGATGGAAGAAGAATACAACCTGTAATTTAAATGTACTTAAATCACTTAATCATTTACTAAATGTGCTGCAACTGTTAAAATCTTTTACTCAATGTTAAATCTTTTTGTTTTGCATATGGTAAACAAGCGTTCTCAACGTGGATCGATGCAGAATGCTATAGCTGCCTCAAGATCAGGCGCTAGTTCCTCACAATGTAGAGACACCAGCTCCAGCATACGAGGTTGGATAGAGATCACATATAAGTGTCCGCACAGGTTCCACAGATCAGGAATCTAATCATGCGACAACTATACCCACTTTTGATGTAGGTCCCAGTGGCACAGGACCTTCTTCCTCAGACCTTAGTGCCTCAGGTGTGCTAAGTTAATATGAAGTAAATATTACGAGAAATTGATTTATGTAGCTGTTGAAAATACGTTGGTAAATTTTTTTTTTCTGTTGATAAGTCTGTTGATATTTTAATTAATAAGTATGTTGATATTTTGTAGGTTCCACAGTGAGGAGTTCTCGCGGGGGCGGAAAGTTACCTTCCGAATGGGGTGAGTCAGGGTTTCAAAAGTACGATGTTGGTGTTAACCAACACGGAGGGCTTGTTGGGTTAGATGCATCTCGTTATAGTTCAGTGGTAGGCTGTTTTGCACACATGAGCAGTAGGTTCCCTCTAAATTACAGGGATTGGCATTCCATACCTCAGAGACTTAAAGACGAAGTTTGGCAAGAAATACAGATAACTAATTTCATTCTAACATAGCCATGAGTGTTTTCTTCAAAAAATAACATTTTGTTTATTTAATCATTTGTTAAAATTCATACAAGGACAACACCACGATGCCACCAAAAGGACGTAGTATCACAATGAAGATGATATGTGCAACGTGGAAGGATTTTAAGTCGAAATTAAAACAAAAATACTAAGTTCCTTTTCAAAAAAGTACAAAGCCTATTGTTTGTCAAGATAAACGGGTTGACAAAAATCAATGGAGGATGTTAGTTGATTATTGGCGTTTGGAGAATACACAGGTCGTACCATAGAAGTTGACTACTTTTATATCTCAGAACTTGTTTAATTTTTTTATATGTTAACTATTTTAAATAATCACATATGGAGGCTGAGCAGAATAGACAAAATCGATTGCATTTGGCATATCCACTGATCACAGGAAGAATGCCACATTCTATTATACAGGATCAGGTATTCAATTTATGTTATACACTATTCAGATAAAATTTATCTACTTTGCTTGAAATTTCTGACACGTCTTTATAGATGGCCTCGCAAGGCCAACCGACATCACAATATAATATATTCCTTACGACACAAAGGTAGCACAGTCGGCGGGCTGATGGTTTGACTGCAAAGATGATTGTAAGTTATATTCAAATGCTAATTTTTCTAAGTTATTAAAATATGATAACGACATTACATTAATCTAATATAAATTTGATATAATATTTCTTAATTTTGTAGGACCGATTAGAGACAGAATGGCTGGCATTACATAAGTTTGAGTGCACAGAGGAAGCGAAGGATCATATATTTCGGCGATTGTTCAGTCCAGAAACAAGAGGTCATGTTAGGTATAAGGGAAAGGGTCCAACACCAACGTCAGTCGGTCAAACATCAAGTTCTGCAGCAAATGTTAAGGAGGTCGTCAGAATTGAGGTTGAGGCACGTATGCAGAGTATGAGAGATACTATGCATGCTGAGATGCAAGCTGAGATGCAGCGTGAGTGAGAGGCTTATGAGTCACGTACAACTGCGCTTCAGATTACCATGGAAGCATTATCGCACAGATTAGATGCAGGCGCATTTGATATAGTGCCTATACCTCCATCTAGTGCTTCTACGACATCTCCTGGTGTTGGTTCCACTTCTCTAATTGTTAGATCGGGTGATCCTGATGGGCCCATCCATCATGATGAGTGATATTTTGATTTTCTATTTGTTTGTATTTGTACTACTATTTCTGTTCGATTTCTTGATATTTCCCATTTCTCACATATGTAGTACTATCTTTTTTTTGGTACTTGGAAGATTATATTTATAATTTGTCTATTAAGGATATTAGTTTTGAGTTGTTTGGCAATGAGGAGATTGTGTTTTATTATATGTGGTGTTGAATAAGTTGATTTTATTGTGTTTGGATTTAAATTGTATGTGTACAGGATCCCGTACAAATAAAAATGTTTTCAAAACTAAATAAGTCATAATACAACAGCTGCAGCTGTCATATTTGCTTTGTGGCAATCAAATACAACGGCTGAAAGAGCCGTCGTAATTGATATAACATACAACGGTTAATAGTCATCGTATTTGATAAATAAATACGACAGCTTCTACATTGTCATATTTGATTACCAAATTAGCCGTCGTATTTGGCGTCCAAAAGCGACGGTTTGTCAAAACCGTGACAAAAAACCATCGTTCCAAGCAAAAACGACCCTCCCCTTAAGCCGTCGTATTTGACCGTCATATTAGGCTAATACGACGGTTTTGTAGCCATTGCCGAACAAAATCGACGAGATTTATTGCGACGGCTATGAAACTGTCGTTTTGCCGTCATATTTGGCTAATACGACGGCTAAACCATCAAATATGATGGCTATGTAGCCATCGTATTTGCCCTATAATTTAGTAGTGGTAAAAGTAATTAAGTAATAATATGAACACACCTTCCCACAAGTGCCAACCATTTGAATTGTTCTCTCACTTGCTCCAATATGTGATGCGTAAATTTTAGGTGTATAAAAATCATAAAATTTAAATCAATCCCTTAGCCAAGTTTTAATTAAAAAATTAATCCTAAATTACATAAACGAGTAAGTATACTCATCGCAAGTATAACATAGAGATTTAATGAGTATCCATCCTCAAAAGAAAAAGTACACACTAATTACTTTTCATTCATTCTTTAACCGACCTAATAAAGAGATAAGATAATAAAAAAAATTAAAGAAATATACATACAACTCAAGGATATAGAAATATACAATTTAGACAAATACTTTTGAAAATATGACAATGAATCATTTAGCGAATATCACAATCAATTATTATCTTGGTCTCATAAAGGATTAAATTAGAACTACTTCGTTTGCAATCCATAGAATCACTATCTTATAGTTAAATTAGTGAACATATTCTATCTCAACCAATTTATCCAAAAGATACATTAAAATCAATCCTCATATAAACTTCTATATTCTAGGTGATTTAAAACATGAAATTAGTCAATAAATCTAGAGTCTAGCAATCATCAACCAACCTTTGATTACCCAAATTCTTAATAATTAACTTCTTTTTCAAGCAAGTTAAGAGATAAAAAATATAAAATCAATTAATTGCACTCATTATCAACCCCTTTTTCTAACAAGTTAATAACAAGAATCAACCAACCAACTTTGTAAGAAAAACAAGTAATCAAATCCTAAGACAAATAATCAATTGACAAAACTCTAAATTAACTCAAGAATTTATGAATCCCAAAAACAAAATCAAATTACAATTGAAACATTAATTACATCATTGTTCTAGAAAAAGAAAACAAAGGTAAAATAAAGAACTCATTGACAAACCCTTCTTCTCTTTGGAAACCTTCTTGAATAATGCTCCTTAAATGATGAATCTCTCATTCTTTAAGGGATTGAAGTTTTAATCCTTGGATTTACTCCTTTTTCTTGCATTTTTCTTGTCTTTCTAAGCTCTCTTAATACCAAAATTCGTGAATTGAGAAGTCTTGTCCCATTAGAATTCGAAAAATATCAAAATCCTTTGGAAGATATCAAATTCGTTTACAAAAATCATCCCTTGCAGATGGGACCTGGCACCGGGTCACTTCAACCCACCTGTGTCAGATGCATTCTAGTCTCCTCGTGGACGTTGCTTTGTTTTTCTCAGTTTCTCCTTAGTGGACCTGGTGCCAGGTATATACTGGAATTTTTCACTTTTCGCTTGAAATCTCTTGAATCCTACACAAATTCATCCAAAACACTTTCCACAAACAAAATATCAAATAAGAAGAAATATGCTGAGTTATAACATCAAAAATATCTCAAATTGACCTCAAATAACTAGAAAAATAGTGATGAATTTAACCCCTATCACATTCCCCCACACTTGAACCTTTGTTTGTCCTCAAGCAAATACTTAATTCAAGAAAATAATCAAGAACGCATAAACTTATATTGTTCCAAATTTTGAATCATAACAAGGCTTATAACTTCCTTTCAAACTCTAGATAAAACTTTACCATTCATTTAACCCTTTGAAAACAATCACAATATGAAGCACTTGATGAGACATAACAAAACTCTTGAAGTTAAATTAAGCAAGTTTCTATCTTAAACTAAGAAAATTATTTCAACCTTCAAGTAAAAACATAGATAACATGAATCATACAAGTCAAGCTATCTACCAACTCAAGCATTATACATCTAAAGATTGCACAACTCAAGTAGCAATTTAAGGAAAACACTCCATTTTTTCCTCTCAATTTTTTCAATACTTTAGAGAATTGATAGCCTCAAGTGAATAGATTTCTTTTCAGGCACCGTATTGGCCCGCTTTTAGTCATCACCCATCATTTTTTTTCAACATTTTTCTTTCTTTTGCTTTTGGGAAGTAATAGCCTCAAGAAAGTGAATTTCTCTTCACTTTCCGTATTGGCCCCCATAATCAAGCAAAAATATTTTTCTCACCAACAAAGATAAAACAACAATCAACTCATTTTTCTCAATCTTCAACTCACAATAGATTTCTTTTCACGCACCGTATTGGCCCGCTTTTAGTCATCACCCATCATTTTTTTTCAACATTTTTCTTTCTTTTGCTTTTGGGAATTAATAGCTTCAAGAAAGTAAATTTCTCTTCACTTTCCGTATTGGCCCCCATAATCAAGCAAAAATATTTTTCTCACCAACAAAGATAAAACAACAATCAACTTATTTTTCTCAATCTTCAACTCACAATAAAAAAATTTTCACTTAATCTTTCCACTCAAAGATTTGTTTCTCCATATTCCTTGTCACAAATCAAAGTTAAGCAAAGTTTAAACTCATAATATAAGAGTTAGCCAACAACTTTCTCCACATTCATCATATTCTCCATATTCAAGCTAAATGAGCCAAATAATATTCAAACACTAATGCATAAACAAGATTAATTCAAATTCTCAAGTCTTAACATATTCCATCCAATAAACTATTTTGTTGTAAAAAAAATTCGCCAAATTAATGACAAAACTCATATCCCAAGTAAGAAAGATATCACAATCTTGCTAAAGCAATGAAAACTACAAAAATCTTCAAAAAATTAATTTAGCTTGATACCAAGAAAACACCAAGATAATTGATAAAAACTTGGATAAAGAATATCATCAAACCACTCTCCCATACTTAAACTAGACAATGTCCTCATTGGCCAAAAATAAACATAAGAAAGCATCTCCAAAAGGATCAAAAATGATAAAGGGGGTACAAAGTAAAGCAATACTCCCAAGTGCAATAATGCTCCAATAAATATTAAAACTTGGAGAAGAATAAAAGAGCTTGTCCAAGAGGACTTTATTCCAACCTACAAAAGAAAACACAAATAAAAGCATAAGGAAAATAATAACCAAATAAAGACACGCCTAAATAAAAGAAAATAAACTAAGAATCTTAAGAAAGTAAATAAAGACACGACTCACTCCCCCACACTTAAACTGAAAAATATTTTCCTTATTTGGGAGAGAAAAAACAAAACACTTAACAAAACCAAACATAAAACAAAGATACAAACTCCTTCCACTAGTCATGCTTCCTCATCAAACCTTTGGAAAAGAGATTAAAGCTCAAAGTAGAAGATAGGTGTGATGAATGTAAAAAGAAGAGAGGTTTTTTGAAAAATAGAGGGTTCATGGAAAATAGTAGTTACAATAAATATACATGCATGACTCCTTTTCCGTTACACTTTTTTTTTTTAGACATACAAATTAAGTTTTTAACACAAATATGTAAATTATGTCTAAACAGTGTGGAAGCATGAGAATCACCACTTATCCCTTCAAAAGATTTGCCACAATTGACATTCCCCTTTGAACCTAGTAGTATATATTTTAAATATGGGATCAAGAAATCCTTGCTTTTCAACCCATCTATAAATACCAAGTTACCTCCCTGAAATTGGAATGAATGGTAGAATTTGTCAATATCCTTCAAGGGTTTCTTATGATATATCATGGAAAAATTCAACTCCTTGAGGCATGTTAAATTTCATACATCATTATTTAGACTATCGTCCTCCAAGAATGGAGAGGAATCTAAGAAATTATATGACAAAAAGATATTAGAATTATTAGCACATAGAGAAAAATCGAATACCTTCCTTTCCACATTGGGCAATTGTGTTTCATATCCTCTCTCCTTTCCCTAGGAATTCTCTTGTTCAAGTAGGGATCGTTGGGGCATCTTCAACCAACTTGGTTAGTTTTGTTCTTGTAGAGCTCATTCATTGGGATGCTTCTTCATGCCACTTAACAGAGAAATTTGTATTGCCGACAAAAGAATGCATTGAGGCTTCAAGTGATATCTCATAAAAAGCGTTAAGCTGAACTTGCAAATCATTGTAACTCATTTTATCTTGTGCCCAAAAGTAATTGTTCATGATGATGTCAATCTTGCACTTAAAGAAAAATAAAAATCAAATTGAAAATAAAAACAAACAAAAATAATAGAAAAACAAAGAAGAGAAAAAAACAAAAGGGAAAAACAAATGATAGAAAAATAAAAAAATGAAAAACACACACAGTAAAGATATTCACAGACTACCCAAACACAAAAGTTAGTGGTATTTACAAGTACAACCTGAACTAAGCTAGTCAATTAAGTCACACAATATTACAAACAACAAGATAGAGCACATATTTACACAAAGAACATATATACATATTTACATACAAATATATAATTATATAAGTATGATTAAATCAATAAAATCCAAGCTTCATGATATTGTTCCCTGACAACTGCGCCAAAAACTTGATTCGTAAATTTTGGGTATATAAAAATCATCAAATTTAAATCCATCCCTTACCCAAGTTTTAATTAAAACATTAATCCCAAATTACATATACGAGCAAGTATACTCTTCGCAAGTATAAGATAGGGAATTAATTATTATCGATCTTCAAATGAATAAGTACACACTAATCACTTTTCATTCATTATTTAACCGACCTAATAAATTGATAAGAAAATAAAAAGAAAAATAAAGAAAAATATATACAACTCAAAGATGTAGAAATATGCAATTTAGACAAATACTTTTGAAAACATGACAATGAATCATTTAGAGAATATTTCAATCAATTATCATCTTGGTCTCATGAAGATTAAATTAGAACCATTTCGTTTGCAATCCATGGAATCACTATCTTCTAGTTAAGTTAGTGAACATATTCTGTCTCAACCAATTTATCCAAAAGATGCATTAAAACTAATCCTCATATAAACCTCCATATTCTAGGTAATTTAAAATATGAAATTAGTCAATGAATTCATAATCTAACAATCATCAACCAACCTTTAATTACCCAAGTTCTTAACAATTAACCTCTTTTTCAAGCAAGTTAAGAGATAACAAATATGAAATCAATTAATTGAACTCATTATCAACCCCTTTATCAAGTAAGTTAATAACAAAAATTAACCAACCAATTTCGTAAGAAAAACAAGTAATCAAATCCCAAGACAAATAATTAATTGATCAAAAGTCTAAATTAACTCAAGAAATCACGAATCCCAAAAATAATGTCAAATTACAATTAAAACATTAATTACATCATTATTATAGAAAAAGAAAACAAAGGTAAAAGAAAGAACTCATAGACAAGCCCTCATTCTTTTCTTTGGAAACATTCTTGAACAATGCTTCTTAAATGATAAATCTCTCCTTCTTTGAGTGATTAGAAGTTTTAATCATTGGATTCACTCTTTTTTCTTGTGTTTTTCTTGTCTTTATAAGCTCCATTGATACCAAAATTCGTGGCTTCAGAACTCTTGTCCCATTAGAATTCGAAAAATACCAAAATCCTTTCAAAGATACCAAATTCGTGCACAAAAATCATTCTTTACAGACCGGACATGGTGTCGGGTCACTTTGACCCATCTGGAACTAGGTGCATTCTGGTCTCTTCCTAGACATTGCTCTGTTTTTCTCTGTTTCTCTTGAGTAGACTTGGCGCCTGGTGCAATTTCCAGACTTGGTGCCAAGTACATGCTGAAATTTTTCACTTTTTGCTCGAAATCTCTTGAATCCCACACAAATTCATCCAAAACACTTTTCACAAGCAAAATATCAAATAGGAAGGAATATGCTTAGTTTTAACATCAAAAGTATCTTAAATTGACCTCAAATAACTAGGAAAATACTAATTAATTTAGCCCCTATCACATTTCCCCACACTTGAACCCTTGCTTGTCCTCAAGCAAAACACTTAAGTCAAGAAAATAATCAAGAAAATGTATGCTGTTATTGTTCCAAATTTTGAATCATAACAAGGCTTATAACTTCCTTTCAAACTCTAGATAGAACTTTGTCATTCATTCAATCCTTTGAAAACAATCACAATTTGAACCACTTAATAAGATATAACAAAACTCTTGAAGTTAAATTAAGTAAGTTTCTACCTTAGTCTAAGAAAATTATTTCAACCTTCAAGTAAAAATATAGATAACATGAATCATACAAGTTAAGCTATCTGCTAACTCAAGCATTATACATCTAAATATTGTACAACTCAAATAGTGATTGAACGAAAATACTCCATTTTTTCCTCTCAATTTTTTCAATAACTTAGAGAATTGATCGCCTCAAGTGATTAGATTTCTCTTCACGCACCGTATTGACCCGCTTTTTGTCATCACCCATCAATTTTTTTCAACATTTTTTGGTCGTTTGCTTTTAGAAATTAATAGCCTCAAGAAAGTGGTTTTCTCTTCACTTTTTGTATTGGCCCCTATAATCAAGCAAAAATATTTTTCTCACCAACAAAGATGAAACAACAATCAACTCATTTTTTTCAATCTTCAACTCACAATAAAAAAATTTTCACTCAATCATTCCAACCAAAGATTTGTTTCTCCACATTCCTTATTACAACTCAAAGTTAAGCAAAGTTTAAACCCAAATAAAAGAATTAGCCAATAACTTTCTCCACATTCATCATATTCTTCACATTCAAACTAGATGAGTCAAATAATATTCAAATACTAATGCATAAACAAGATTAATCTAAATTCTCAAGTCTTAACATGTCGCATCCAATAAACGATTTTTCTGTCAATAAAAATCCACCAAATGAATGATAAAACTCATATCTCAAGTACGGAAGATAATCACAACTTTGCTAAAGTAATGAAAACCACAAAAATCTAAAAAAAAAAATTCTTCAAAAAATTAATTTAGCTTGACACCAAGATAATTGATAAAAACTTAGACAAAGAATATCATCAAACTACTCTCCCATACTTAAGCTAGACAATGTCCTCGTTAGCAAAAAATAAATACAAGAAAACATCTCCAAATGTATCAAAAATGATAAAGGGGGTATAAAGTGAAGCAATACTCCCAAGTGCAATAATGCTCCAATAAATGTTAAAACTTGAAGAAAAATAGAAGAGCTTGTCCAAAATGACTTGGGGATTCTTTTGTTCAAGTATGGGTTGTTAGGGCATCTTCAACTAACTTGGATAGTTGTGTTCTTGTAGATCTCATTTATTGGAATGCTTCTTCATGCCACTTAACAGAGAAAATTGTATTGGTGACAAAAGAATGCATTGAGGTTTCAAGTGATGTCTCACAAAAAGTTCCAAGCCGAGCTTGCAAATCATTGTAGCTCCTTTTATCTTGTGTCCAACAGTAATTGTCCATGATGATGTCAATCTTGCGTCAAAGAAAAATAAAAATCAAATCAAAAATAAAAACAAACAAAAATAATAGAAAAATAAAGAAAAAAAACAAAAGGAAAAAAAATGATAGAAAAATAAAGAAATGAAAAATACACACATTAGAGATATTCACAGACTACCCAAACATAAAAGTTAGTGGTATTTATAAGTACAACCAGAACTAAGCTAGTCAATTAAGTCATACAATATTACAAACAACAAGATAGAGCACATATTTACACAAAGAACATATACACATATTCACATATTTACATACAGATATATAATCATATAAATATGGTTAAATCAATAAAATCTAAGTTTTCACGATATTTTCTCTGGCAACTGTGCAAAAAATTTGATGCGTAAATTTTGGGTATATAAAAATTATCAAATTTAAATCCATCACTTAGCCAAGTTTTAATTAAAACATTAATCCCAAATTATATATACGAGCAAGTATACTCATCGCAAGCATAGTATAAGGAATTAACGAGTATCGATCCTCAAATGAACAAATACACACTAATCATTTTTTATTCATTGTTTAACTGACCTAAAAAGTGATAAGATAATAAAAAAATAACAAAAAATATATACAACTCAATGATGTAGAAATATGTAATTTAAACAAATACTTTTGAAAATATGACAATGAATCATTTAGCAAATATCACAATTAATTGTCATCTTGGTCTCATAAAGGATTAAATTAGAACCACTTCACTTGAAATCTTTGGAATCGCTATCTTTTAGTTAAATTAATGAACATATTCTGTCTCTACCAATTTATCCAAAAGATTCATTAAAATTAATCCTTATATAAATCCCTATATTCTAGGTGATTTAAAATTTGAAATTAGTTAATGAATCAATATTCTAACAATCATCAACCAACTTTTGATTACCCAAATTTTTAACAATTAACTCATTTTTCAAGTAAGTTAAGAGATAACAAATATAAAATTAATTAATTGAAGTCGTTATTAATTCCTTTTCAAGCAAGTTAATAACAAAAATCAACCAACTAACTATGTAAGAAAAACAAGAAATCAAATCCCAAGACAAATAATCAATTGATCAAAAGTCTAAATTAACTTAAGAAATCATGAATCTCAAAAATAATGTCAAATTACAATTGAAACATTAATTACATCATTATTCTAAAAAAAAATTATAAAAGAAAGAACTCATAGACAAGCCATCATTCTTCTCTTTAAAAACCTTCTTGAATAATGCTCCTTAAATGACGAATCTCTCCTTCTTTGAGTAATTAGAAGTTTTAATCCTTGGATTCACTCCTTTTTCTTGTGTTTTTCTTGTCTTTATAAGCTCTCTTGATACCAAAATTTGTGGCTTGAGAAGTCTTGTCCCATTAGAATTCGGAAAATACCAAAATCCTTTGGAAAATTCCAAATTGGTGCACAAAAATCGTCCCTTATAGATCGGACCTGGCACCGGGTTACTTCGACTCACCTGGCGCCAGGTGCATTCTGTCTTCTCCTGGACGTTGCTCTATTTTTCTCTATTTCTCCGGAATGGATCTGGCGCTTGGTGCAATAGCCAGACCTGGTACCAGGTACATGCTGAAATTTTTCACTTTTTACTCGAAATCTCTTGAATCCTGCACAAATTCATCCAAAACACTTTCTACAAGTAGAATATCAAATAGGAAAGAATGTGCCTAGTTATTACATCAAAAGGATCTCAAATTAACTTCAAATAACTTGGAAAATAATAATGAATTTAGCCCCTGTCAGTATGCCATAAGAAAGTATCTTAGTCGAATATTTTGAATCTGGTCATGTTTATGATATAAGGCATCTTCACATTCACATTCACTAGAGGTCTTCTAGATGTATTCAGGTGAGCCATAATCATTATCTTCCTATAGTACTCAAAGAACAAAAGATGTGGAGCCAAAATCTTACAATATTCCAAATCTACATAGCCCGCTATGGAAAACGTTTCAATACTCATACTCACCACCTTAACTCGCTTAACCCTCACACAGCCCCTCAAACTCATGAATTTGAGATAAGGAAATCGAAGACTAATAAACTCATAAGCGTTATCCTCTACTACAACGTAGTGAAGAATAAGTCTCTTAATATGCTTGAGTTGCATACAATGAAATGTCTCAGATTCCAATTTTGTTTGCTTCAAACAAAAAGTCTGAAGTTTGTACCCTCCTATTTTTGTCAAAGTCTCAAATTTAGCAGCTTTGATACATCCTTCCTACACATTGTAATATCCTTTATATTCGAATAACTAAAGCCTTAGTAGGTGTATTCCTATTTCCTCTTACTTTTCACTAATCCATAGCACAAATTTTCTAATCCTTTCATGGACAATCTTGATACTTTTTAGCTCATGATAATATTCCAAAAGAAAGTTTTATAGAAGAGGGCAAGTTTGCATCAGTTTTTGGATTAAGCCCTCCTCTAGCTAAACATTCCTAAGGGACGGTATCTTTAGCTGATGCACATTCAAGACTTTGTATGGCTTAAATTCACAACTAGCCACACTTAAAGACCTAGATGAACCCTCTATAAAGACTATTTCTGGGATTCTATATACTTTCTCAGAACCCCTGGAATGAAAATTCAAATGAAGTTTTTGCAGATAGAGTTTTACTACTTCATTTACGAATTTATCTATAAGGTCAGAGATTTTTTTCATTCATTGGCAAGATTGTTCAAAGACTGAGCTTCTCTAATTGAGCCAGGTAATGTTGCCTCACGTATGATTGTATGCCTCATAGAAAATCATTCCTATTTTTGTAGCTTGCCTCATTAATATCAATAATTGGAAATCTCGTCCATACGTTATCCCAGATTTTCGACAAAAGGGACATTCTTGCAGCTTCTTTTGTAGAAAGCATGAACATGATGGAATGAAGAAGATTGTCCGGTAAAGAACTAGATCTGTCATCTTTCTATTTTTCCACTTTACTTGTAGGCATGGTTTCCATTAAATAACGTATAATTCTACGAACTATGATAGAAATTAGCAAACATATGAAAATTTTTAGTAAAATATTTCCTATAAAAAGATATGAATTAGACCAATTTAGTACCATTTCTTTCCATTTAATCCAAAAATGAAACAAAACCATGAAATACATAATTATATGCAAAAAAAGCATGCAAATCATCTACACAAAATATCATTTAATATTTATTTTTCTTAGATAAAGTATATCAGAATTAAATGAATGAACAAAAAAAAAGTTAATATTAGCCCAAAGTAACGGAGGAGCCACTGATGAATTATAATTTAATGAGACCAAATAAAAAGGGGTTCAACAAAAAACTCCTAAGAAAATCAATGTGTTGAGGTATGCTATGACAGATATTCTTGATAGATTGTGTAAGTTGTAGAAATAGAATAGAAGACTTTATTTAGCATGAGTTTGATGCGGTTGAAATTTGAGAATTGCATGGAAGTCTGGTAGAACAAGAATTCTGGCATCTTCGTTTATATATCTGAAGCCATGTCCTTGATTATCCAATTCTTGTTGTGTACCAACCATGAAGGAAAATAGTTTCAAGGTAATGAGGAAACATTTTAGCTTTTGGAGACTTCTGATCTAATCAAATCACAAATGTATATAGAAGGGTAAAATAGAGGCAACATACAGATATAGAAAGAGAAATATATAGAACAAGATTCTATGAAATCCAAAACGAATTTCTCTGCAAAATCTTCATAAGTGATTTGAGTGAAAACCTGAGGTTCATGAGGAATTGTTGATAGGAAAACTATTACAATCTTTCTGTATTTGTGAGATTCTGAGTGATAATGTAATAGTTATTTAAGTGTATTCTAAGACTGAAGCTCTATCTTACAGAAGTGGGCTTGAATAAAAAATATATCAAGAAAATTGTGTTGTTCATCAGTAGATGAAAATATGTCAAATGGAGACCTGCTTAGTTGCAGCAATGAACATTGACAGGAGTTCAATCATGGAGTTGAGTGCAACAAAAGTTTTCTATAAGTTTGATAGAACGGACACTGGATAGGTGTTCTGTTAAAATTTACTAGGGATTATTGGAAGCTTGTGATAAGTGTAATCCTTGTACCTTGATTAAAGTTATAGTGGAGCTTTTTACTAGTTGAGGATCCGCAGATGTAGGCTTGTTGAAGCTAAACTGCGTTAACAATTTGTTGTTTCTGTTAAATTTTTACTTTTTTTCGGTAAACTAATGGACTGCAAAAGGAAAGGTTTAACAACATCACATGAGATTAGCAAGTGGTATCAAGCATGGTAACCATATTGAAATAGATATTAATATAGTGGTGAGATCATAGAAGTTAGTTTGGAGAGTATATCTAGACCAATAGAAAAAGGAGCTTTTGTCACACGACCTCCACTATTGAAAAGCACGAATTATGTTTATTGGAAGACGAGGATGGAAATCTTTATTAAAACACTAGATACGGCAGCTTGGAAAGCTATACTAATGGAGTGGAAGCCTCCAATGAAAATTGGCACCAATTCCAAAACAGTAAAGTTAAAAGAGATTGATGAATGGACTGATGCAGAGTGTAAAGTTGACAACGCCAACACAAAAACATTAAGCACAATCTTTTTCTGTTGTTAGAATGGAGGAATTTGAGATAATTTCAATGTATCCATCTACTAAAAAGGCATGGGATATTTTTTAAATAGTATTCAAATGGACAAGTACTGTCAGAATATCCAAACTACAGTTGTTGACAACTCAGTTTGAGGAACTAAAGATGGGTGATCATGAAACTGTGGATGTCTTTGGCAATAAACTTAGGGACATTGCAAATCAAGCTTTTCAGCTTAGAGAACTATACCCTTTATCTAGGTGGGTATCACTACCTCAAATATCTCTACCTCGCCAAAAAAAAAAAAAAACTGAAAGATGTATTAGCACAACTCCCTTAACAAATATCCCTTTCTCTAGGTGACTTAAAAATATGAAATCAATTAATTCTCCTATCTCTAGGTGAAATCAATAAATATTTGATTACTCAAATTCTTTATTTAACCTCTCTCTCAAATTAGTTAAGAATGCAAGTCTAGAATTAATTAAATTTAAACCAATTCTAACCTCTTTCACAAGTTGATTAGAAGAAAGAAACAATCAATCAATCCAAAAAATAAATGCCTAGTAATCAAATACTATAAATGAGCAATTAATTAATCAAATAACTAAAACTAATACAAAGTCATGAACTTAAAATACCATCTAAAAACAATTACAACATTAAGCTCGGTATTGTTCTAGAAAAGAAAATAAAGGAAAAAGATAGGAACTTATAGACAAGCCCTTCTTCTTCTCCTATGAATACTTCTCTAAAAACAACGTTTCTCTTAATAAATTTTTCCTTCAATGAGTGATTTTCAATTCCAATTCATGAATTCATATGTTTGTCTTGAGTTTTTCTCGTTTATATAAGCCTTTTGGTTGTCAAAAGTGATCCACATAAGTCCTGAGTTATGCATAAGTTCATTTCCAAACGAATATTTCAAAAATTATCAAATTCTACTCAAACAAGGATTCTTTACTGACTTGAAAACAAACAAGGCCGGTGCCAGTCCAGCTTCTCCAAGCTGGCATCGAGTCAACTCTGTAATTCCCGAACTCTGACTATTTAATTCCCTGCTTTGATCTATTTTTCCAAAACTAACCCATCGCAAGTTCAACCTTCCTAGGCTGGCACTAGGGCAAAACTGGAACATCGTAAATTCAGCTTTTATTTCTATAATTTCTGCTCAAATTTTAAGAAAAACCTTTCTACAACTAAGTATCTCAAAAATATCAAAAAGTAAAGGAATTGTCTAGTTATTATACAAAAAAACATCGCAAGTTCACCCCAAATAACTAGAAAAATATAAATAATTTTAGTCCCTATCAAAGAATATTGCTCTTCACGAAATTTTTTATTCAAGATTGTTCAGCCTCTTTTTAAAGTTCTGTTTTCTTGTTTATATAAGCTTTTGCCTTCCAAAACGTACCTAAAAACCCTTTTTCTGCATCAAATTATTAATAGCAAATAGGCCTAGTTAATCACCAAACGGCACCGCTCAATTTACAAAGTTCAATTTCATGCTAATAGAGAGTAGGTTGCACCACCTAACCCCTTCTAGGAAGCACCACCTAGCTTTTGGATGGGTAGCGGAACTTGTTCTATTTTCCTTTTTTTTTTTCTTTTTTAGGGTAGAAAGTAGGTGGCGCTGCTTCTTAGCATTCAAGTGGCGCTACCTAGATGTTGGATATCTCTCATGCATATCATATATGGTGCAGCGAAAAAATAAGAACGAGATACTATCCCAGGATCCACATATGTGTAGAAAACAAGACATAAAAAGAACAAAGATAACAGCTTTTTACCTTTCTTTGATCGTCTGAAGAACAAAATTTTTCTTCTTCAAATCTAAGGCATGATCCAGCATCAAACACCACAAGAATTGAATGTCCAACTACTATAATCACAGTGTGTGATTATCTCTAATAGAAATCCACATGGAGGATCTCACTCAAGCACCAAGATTTTCTGTGCTAGCAGAAACAGGATGGCGGCTAAGGTTTATGGTGAAGAACCACGAGAGAGAGAGAGAGCGAGAAGAGAAAGTTTGGAGTTATTTTTGGCATCAATCACATCCAGCTAAGGTTTCATGTGTCTCATCTATATGTACACGAAAATCTGCTGAAAAAAATACTCCAACTCATGATTCTAAAACAATTAGAATTCCCTAATTATAATTGGAAACATTAAATTCTTACAATTATAATTTGGACCATAAATTATAAATAATTATAATTTGGCCATAACAATTTCTCTATCTCACAATTAACCTCACTATATTATCAAATAACATCTTGAGTATATAATCCTCTATTGTGTGTGACCTATTAGGTTTCCCAGTCAATTGGTAGCAAATATGAATTAATCCAAATGTCTTTGAGATTAATAATTCATAATTAATTAGAATTAATCATATTGATTCTAATCATGATTGGTTTATCAATTTATCAATTAATAAACCCATATTTTCAAATTATAAGCGGTATCTAGTAACACAGCATGACTATCCAAAAGTCTAGGAAGCCAAGTGGCTTGACATGAACCCTTCAATAACAAACTACAGTGTAATTAACTCCTTTCACCATACAACATCTCATTCGATTTGGAGTACAGAATTAATACCAACTCCCTCTAGAATATATATTAATTCTGGCCCGAATATAATAGTACTTGTACCAGAAACCCACTAGTCTAAATGTGTATTAATTAGAACTGTTTCTAATACACAGTCGCCTTGGTCAAGGACTTCTCGAGTAGTAATTCCTACAAGTGGCCGTGACATATTTGCCTCTACTATTAGGAGTGGTGAATCTTTTATTGACCCTCTCAACTACTTTCGTTTACCTCACAATGTACCCAATATCCATCTGATAGGCAGCCCTCGATCAGGCTCCAGAGATTGGAATCAAAGCATAATGCTCAACAAACAAAGTACCTTAGAGATCTCAAATCTAAGGATACTTGCACGTTTGCTATATTAAGATTATATCACCGGTACTAAATAGTTATCCATGTGATTATCTCATAGTTAGGTCATCCAATGTACTTATTCCATTAACAAGTATCCATATGTTAACTTTGAGTATCTCAATACTCATGGATATGAGAACCACCACCTGATCAAATCGGGAAGTCTAACATATGTTAGTATTAACGCATTAATGATGTCCTGTCTCATTAATACTACGACTATGGACTATTTAAGTACTAACACTATACAGTGTAGTAGGAATCTCATATCATGATCTCTATCATGATTTCCTTAACACAGTATTGTACTGGGGACTTTATCTAATAGTTATATTATATAAAAATAAACAAAAGAAACTGTAAGATATATAATGCTTTTGATTAAAATAAAATGTGTCATATACAACGTACAAGTAATTGCCTCTAGGGCATAACACTAGCACTGGACACTAGAATTGTCCTGTTTCGGGCAAATTTTGTCAACTTTTCACATTTTTCCTTAACCCTTTCCTTTCCAACAATTCTGCACAAAAAAAAAAGGCAAAGTGATAGGTATTAATAGCCATTTAAATATAAAATCAACACAAATATAGCACAGATAACCCTAAAAATATAGATACTTTTTACCCCTTATTAATTCCTTCGCACTTAAACTTTTGCTTATCCTCAAGCAAACAAGAACTAAATATAACAGGTAAATTGCTAAGTAACAAAATAATCTTTAGGGAATATGGCTAATAAGATAAAGATATTATATTTCCTTTAACTTAAGAATCCAATCCAACACTCATTCAGTCAGGCCAACTTCATGTAAACTCATGCATTAATGTAGGTATAACCAATGCCATAGAAGTTGAGTTAAACAAGTTCATATTAATTTATTGAAATTCACTCTACTTTTGCGATTATAGAAAATGGACAATATAACTCATATAAGTTAAGACAATCAAACAAATTTGAGGTCTATGGCTCTAAATTTCTATAACCTAAGTAGCAAACTAAAAGTTTTTCTTTTTCTTTTCTTTTCTTTTATTTTTTTCACTTTTTCAACTCTCATTGTTTTCACTCATCTTAGTTTTCTTTTCACTCAAAAGAACGAAACCAATTTGAGGCACTTGCATTCTCCATTTTTTTCACTCTTCTCACTTTCCCTATTTACTTAAACTTAAAGTTAGAATAAGTTTAGAAATTACCACTAAACAAAAAAGTCAATCAATAATCTCTACTTATATTTCATCACACCATTCCACAACCAAATCACAAGAAAAATCATCATTTAATTACTAAAGAATAAACAAGATTAACTCAAATTTACAAAACTTACCTATACTTCAGTAAATATAAAAGTTTACACAAAACTTAAACTCAATCAAATAAGCTTTAAATCAAATTCTCATGCTGAAAAAAAAAATTAATAGCAATACCATAATAGCTAAAAGTGACATTGAAAATAAAAAAAAAATTAGCCTCAAATTAGAATACACTAAGGAAATTGATAAAAATTTGGACATCGAATACCACTAAATTACTCCCCCACACTTGAACTAAAAAATGTCCACATTGGCCAAAATCAATACAATAAAATATATCTAAAGGGACCAAAAATAATAAATGATAGAGAAAGCTAAGTAATACTCTCCAAGTAAAATATGCATACTCAGATGTTGAAACTAGGAAGGAAGAATATAAGAGGTGCTTTTCAAGAAAAAAAAATCTACTAAATTGCAAAAAGGAAACACAAATAAAAGTGAAAGAAAACAATAGAAAAAAAAAACACCAAAATAAAGGAAAGTAAAATAAGGCAAAAGACTAATAAAAATCCTTAAAAAACAAATAAATACAATGACTCATTCCCCCGCACCTAAGCTGGAAAATATTCTCATTATGGTTGGGGAATAAAGAGACACATGACAACTCGAGAAATCCAAACTAACAAAATAATGACATAAAAATGCAAATAAAGCAAAGACGCAAAAAGTTCCAATACACATGCAGACACTCTTTCCATTCATCATACTTTCTCATCAGTCCTTAGTAAATATATATATATATATATATATATATATATATATATAATGCTCAATGTAGAAAATAGTCATGATGAATTTAGAAAGCAGGGAGGTTTTGTAAGGGATAAGGCACATAGAAATCACTATACTCATTGAAATTAAATGCATGGACCTTATTCCCTTGCATTTCTTTAGATAAAGACGACACTTTTTCAATATAAGAATTCACAAGATATCTAAAGAATGTGTCAACAGGTAAACCACCAATTAACTCTCCTAAAAAATCATCATAATGAAAACTCCCTATTAAACCTAGTATGGCAACCTTTAAAAATGGGATCAAAAAATTCTTACTATGCAATACATTAGCAACAAATACTAAGTTACCTTCCTTAAGTTGGGATGAAGGGCATAATAGGGTAGCACACTCCGAGGACTTTTTAGAGATTGCATCTGAAAACCATTGCATCTCAGGATATGTTGGACTCTTCACATCATCACTAACCTCCTTCTTTTCCATAGATTGAGAGATACTCAAGGGGCATGATGTGTGTTTTTTAGTGTAGAAAATATTACCAATAAATTACACAATTAATCAAGTTTTAATTAAAATACTAAACACTCAACCATACATATGGGTAAGTATACTCATCATATAGTATAGGAAATAGTAAGTATCGAATCCACAAGAATTTAGGCTCTCACTTTACTTTATTCAAATCTTTATAGTTAGCTCACAAAATAAAAGAAATAGAAGTAAATAACCTACTAACCTAATGTACTAGAGAATAAAACAAGTTTACACAAGAAAAGTCACAATGATAATTAAAGAATAAGAATAAGGAGAAAAGACATGTAAGTAGATAGAAATCCTTGAAGACATGACAATGATTGATTAGTACTTATCATAATTAACTATCATCTTGGAATCATAAAGAAATAAAATAAATTTCACTTCTTTCCCAAGTCATGGATTCACTATCTTTCTAGCCAAATTAGTAGATTTTCAATCTCACTAAAATAACCAAAAAGATGCATAAAGAATAATGCCTGGAAAATATTTATCCAAGCTGAGGTTAAGGCACGTATGCAGAGTATGCGAGATACTATGCATGCTTAGATGCGAGCTAAGATACAACGTAAGTGAGAGGCTTATGAGCCACGTATAGCTGTGCTTTAGACTATTATGGAAGCATTATCTCGCATATTTGATGCAGGTGCGTTTTGCTGCAGTGCATATACCTCTATCTAGTGCATCTATGGTATCTCCTAGTGTTGGTTCCACTTCTTGACACATTGGATCATGCGATATTGATGAGACTATCCGTGATGAGTGACATATTTTCATATTCTTTTTTTTTATATGTACTTCTACTTCAAAAGCATTATATCCTATTTCCTATTTCTCATATATATAGTATTACTTCGTTTCAAAGATATTATGGATTATTTATGATTTGATTACTGAGAAGATTGCTTTTGATTTGTTTGGTATTGAGGATATTGTGCTTATTGTTTGATTGGTCTTGACTATGTTTATGGGTTGAATGAGTTATTGTGTTCTATTTGTTTGAAATTACTGGTGGGTGTTCTATTTGTTTGACATTATAGGTGGATAGGGTTAAATATACAATATATTATATTTTTTAAAAAAAGGACAAATACGACAGTCATCAACCGTCGTATTAGATGCACTAAAACGATGCGCCAATCCTTCATATTTGATATGAATAAGACAATATATGTTATAAAAAAGGACAACAACGATGGTCACAAACCGTCGTATTAGATATGCATTAATATACGACAGTCCAAGCCGTCATATTTGATATGAAAAAGACAGTCAACTTTTACTGTATTTGTTAATTTTGGTCGTCGTATTTATTAGTACATACGATAGTTACAAGCCATCTTATTTGTTAGAAAATACGACGGTTACAAGCCGTCATATCTATTAGCAAATATGACGGCATTGCATATCTTAATCAACGGTTAGAACAACTATTACTTTAACCGATTTGGTTGAACTAAATATGATGTTGCGTTGTAGCCATCGTATTAGACCATCATATCAGGCTAATATGACACTTTGGCAGCCATGGTAGTGTACAAATGATGGAGAAGTTTACAATGGCTGAGGAACCGTCATATTAGTCTAATACAACGGTCGGTTTATCTAATACGATGGCTTTCCAGCAGTCGTATTTTACTAGTATTTTTGTAGTGCACCGACTTAGCATTGGTCGGCATCTGATTCAGTGCCTTCTTTCCCTATTTTGCCCTATTTTTCCAGAATCGAATTAAGGCCGGTTCATCATCACCTAAACAATACCAGTTCAAGTCTGGAACTTTGTTTTTCTGCTTAAAACTTTGTGATTTCTACCCAAAAAAAAAAAAACCAAGAAAAAACGTTTCTACAATCCTTTATCAGGAAAATATCAAAAAGTAAAGGAATTGACTAATTATTACACTAAAAGCATCACAAAACTATTTCAAATAACTAGAAAAATATTGATACGATTAAGCCCTATCAATTCCCCCACACTTAAGCTTTGTTTGTCCTCAAGCAAATAAGAATTAAACATACCAAGTAAATAGCTCAAGTAATCAAATGACATTTGTGATTATAACCAATATAATAAAGATATTATCTTTCTTTCAACTTAAGAATTCAATCCAACACATATTCAACCAAGCCAAGTTCATGTAAACTTATTTATTAAGATAGATATCACCAAAGCCATCGGAGTTTAGTTAAACAAATTCATGCTCATTTAATGTGTTTTACCCCATTCCTCAAGTCAAGAATGTAAACATTGTAGCTTATATAAGTTAGGAATAATAAATCAATTTAAGTTCTACAATATCCAAACCATTACAATTTGAGTAGCAAACTAAAGACATTCTCACCATTTTTTTTCTTGGGAATTCATAGCCTCAAGTGAATGAATTTCTCTTTACTCACCGTATTGGCTTCCTTTATTTGTTCACTCATTTTTTTTTCACTTACATTCTTGTTTTCTCACATCTCACTTTTTTATCATATGTTTAACTATTTTTTCTCTTTTTTTTCCCTCTTGCATTCATTTTTCAACTTTGTTTTTTTTTTCTGCTTTTCATGCCTTATTTTTTAGTAAAGGACATGTGCTTTGCATTGCAGGAACTTTTTTCTCCTCACTTTTTTCCAGAATAGGTACATACATCCCTTCTGACTCTCTTTTTTTCTTTTTTTTTTTCACTCTCATTCTTATTGCTCGACCTATTTACCTAAATTTAAAATAAAGACTAATTTAGAAAATTATAGCACCAAAATCAACTAAAATTCCATACTTATATTTCATCACAAAATCAATATCAATCTTCAAGAAACAAAATGTCACAATGTCTATTAAAACATAAACAAAGTTATTCTAAATTCTCAAGACTTAGCATTTATCACACTTAATAGACAGGTATACACAAAACCAAGCTCAACCAAATATCTTTTAACCAAATTCGTAAACCAAAAGAAAAACAATAGCAATACTATAATAGTCAAACATTGCAATTTTGCTCCAAAAAAATCTAATTTTTTTTAAAATATTAAATTAGCTCAACATTTTAAGAAACACTAAGAAAATTGATAAAAAAAAAATTGGATAAAGAATATCACCAAACTACTCCCCCACACTTAAACTAAACAAAATCCTCATTGGCAAAAACATCAACATAATAGAATATCTCTAAAAGGACCAAAATATTATAAAATGAGAGAAAAAGTGAATTAATACTCCCCAAGTGCAAAAAGCTCCAAAAGATATTAAAACTTGAAGAAAAGTTGAAGAGTTTGTTCAAGAAACATGTATTTAAACCTGCAAAACAAAAAATAAATAAAAGAACAAAGAAAACAGTAACATAAAAGCAAAAAAAATGACTTAATAAAAATCCTAACAAAGTAAATAAAGAAAAACTCTCCCTCCCCAATACTCAAGTTAAAAAGTATTTTCCTTACGAATGAGGGGAAAGACACCTCACAACTAAAAACTAAACTAGACAAACACAAGATAATGCCGTAAAATACCCAATCGCATAAAAACACTCTTTTCACTCATCATGCTTTCTTATCATCCCCTTTGAAAAGAAATTAATGCTCAATGCAAAATTTAGGCATGATGAATGTAGAAAGAATGGAGGTTTTTCAATGGGAGAAGGTACATGGAAGTTATGAATCCTAATATAACTAAACACATGGATCTTGTTCCCTTGTACTTCTTTAGACAATAAGTTTTCAACACATAAATGCAATTGACATCTAAAGAGTGCATTAATATTAAAATCACCCATTAACCATTTAAAAGAATTGTTACAATGAAAACTCTCATTTAAACTTGGTTTTTGAACTTTTAAATATAGGATCAAGAATTGTTTACTTGCCAATACATCTATAAATACCAAGTTACTTCCCTGGAAGTAGGGTGAAAGGTAAAATTTGTTAATGTTCTCCAACGGTTTCTTATGATGTAGCATTGAAATATCTAACTCCTTGAAGCATGTTAAACTCAACACATCGTCAATAGCAGCATTGTTCTCCACAAATTGAGAAGAACCTACAAAATAATGTGACAAAGAGAAATGAGAATTATTAGCAAATAGAGTAGAATCAAATACTTATTTTATCACATTTTTAATTGTTCCTCATGTTTTCTCTCTTCTTTTTCATATTTCACAAAGTTTTCATGCATATGTTTTGCTTTTTGTTAAGTAGTCAGCGCCGCCTCCTCCAATATAGCCGATGCTGGTTCACCTCTATACATTATCCGCAATTTTGCTGCAAAAATTCTATTTTCCAACTGATGTTATACAAGTGCGATAGGGGTTTCCATTGCAATATCCAATGCATTGGTAGAAATTCCCTCTGGAATCTCCTTAACTAGCTTTGTAAGTCGTATCCTTTATTAGCTTAATTGTTGGGAAACTTCTTCGTGCCACTTAATGGCAGCGTTTGTGTTGTCAACCAAGGAATTTATTGATGCTTCAAGTGATGTCTTACTCAAAACACCAACGTGAGCTTGCAATTGCGCCAATTTTTCATCATTGAAACCCCTTTAATTTTGCACCCATGGCCACATATGTCCCATGAATAACCTGCCATGATGATGAGTTTTTTTTTTTTTTTTAACTTGCCAAACAAAAGAAAAGTTAGTAACAAGAAACATGAATACAAAAATATAAAAGATACCAAAAAAATATAGAAACAAAGAAGAAGCATAAAAAAACAAAGAAAAGTTAGTAGTAATTACAAATACAAAATGGCTAAATCAACAAGATTTCATTATTTCCGATAGTGTTTGTCCCGGCAATGGCACCAAAAACTTGAAACGTATTTTTGAATGTAGGAAATCTTACAACAACTTACACAATTAGTCAAGTTTTAATTAAAATATCAAATACTCAACCACACATATCGGCAAGTATACCCATTATGTAGTATAGGAAACAACAAGTATCGAATCCCCAGGAACTTAGGCTCCTACCTTATTTTACCCAAATCTTTATTGTTTAGCTCATAACATAAAAAAAAAAAAAATAGAAGTAACTAACCTACTAACTTAATATACTAGAGAATAAAACAAGTTCACACAAAAAAAGTCACGAAGATAATTAAGTAAGAATAAAGAGAAAATACATGTAAATAGATAGAAATTCTTGAAGACATGATAATAACTTATTAGCAATTATCATAATTAATTACCATCTTGATATCATGAAGAAATAAAATTGATGCTACTTCTTTCCCAAGTCATTGATTCACTATCTTTCTAGCCAATTTAGTAGATTTCCTAATCTCACTAAAATAACCAAAATTATGCATAAAGAAAAATTCCTTAGAAAATACCCTTATTCCCTAGGTGACATTAAAGTATGAAATTAATCAATATTCCTATGCTCTAAGTGACATTAATCAAGCTTTGATTACTAAAGTTCAATTCTTAACCTCTTTTCCCAAGTTAGCCAAGAAAACAAATGTCGAATCAATTAAGTTGAACATTTTCTAATCGTCATTTTCAAGTTAATCAGAAGGAAGAAACAATCAATCAATTAAATCAAGTAATCAAATACCAAGAATAATAATCAATTGATCAAATAGTTAAAATCAATACAAAATTATGAATCTAAAAACATCCTCCAAATACAATTAAAACAATTAAATTTCAAATTGCCAATAAATTATAAAGAAGAGAAGAAGAAACCACTTATAGAAAAATAAGCCTTTTTTTTCTTCCTTGAAATCTTCTTGATCAATCCCCTATCCTTCTCCAAAAGTCTCCTTGATCTTCCTAAATTTTGGTATTTTTCTAGGAGTTTCCTACGAGTTTGCAAGTCCTAAAGGTAAAAAATTAGTTTAGGGATTGTTAATCTCTTGTATTTATAGGAGTTTAGATTGCCAAAAAGTGTATACAAGAGTCCTAATTCGTTCCCAAATCAGTTTCCAAAAGATCTGCATCACAACTTTCAAATTTTGATACAAAAAGGATTCTCCAAGGCCACTGTACAATACCAAGCCTGCACTTGTTCACCCTCACTTAGCCAATGCTAACTCAGCACTGGTCAGCGTTTGGTTCTACATCTTCTTCCCCTATTTTGCCCCGTTTTTCCAGAATCAAACCAGGGCCAGTTTACCATCACCCAGCTAGTGTCAATTTAAGTCTAGGCTTTGTTTATCAGCTTAAAACTTCACGATTTCTACACAAAAACCAAGAAAAGCCTTTCTAAAACCCTTTATTGTAAACATATCAAAAAGTAAGGAATTAACTAGTTATTACACTAAAAACATCACAAAATTACTTCAAATAATTAGAAAAATATCGATATAATTAAGCCCTATTAGGGCACAATTGATCTTCAAATAATTTCAATAGAGGCTCAAATGTTTCTCAATTTTGCACTTCATCTAGCTTCTACTTCTTTTCTATTTTAGAAATTACCTGATTGGGCAACCCTATTTCCCTTACTATTAATGGCACTGCTTGCTTTTTGTACTCCTTACCTCATTTTTCTACAACATCTAATGTATTTGAGGAAGTTCCCTCTTGAATCTCCTCAACCAATTTTGCTAGTTGTGTTTTTTGATGGCTCATTCGTTAGGAAGATTTTATTTACCACTTAATGGATGAATTCATATAAAAAGCAAAAGTAACCACTAAGTCTTCAAGGGAGAGCTTAGCTTGCAGAGAAAGAGGTTATGAACTGGTAGAATCACACCAAACTGGATTTGTAACTCCTAAATGTTAAGAGATATAATTGAAATGCTCTTCCCAATAAATATTATAGTTCATATCTTTATAACTTTGAAGAGTTATATTCCAATTATAGTACCACCTACCATAAGCATCAACTTAACCATGCAAAGCTATAATCCAATCATCATTATAGCCCTCTTGTGATGATGTTCTTGGCCATATACTTCCTCATGAATGATTGTCCATGATGATGTTGTAATCTCGCACTCAGAAAAAAAAATAAAAATCAAATCTAAAATAAAAATAATAGAAAATAAATAAAAACAAAACAAAAATACAGGTAAGATAGATATATTCAAAAGCTACCTAAATACAAAAGTTAATGGTATTTATAAATACAAAAATAGCTAAATTAACAAGATTTGAGCGTTTCACAATATTGTCAATCCCCAACAACGGCACTAAAAACTTATTGTGAAAAAATTTGGTGTAGAAAATACTAATTCCAATTCCACAAATATCCAAATTTTAAATTTATAAAACATCAATTCCTAAAACTATACATCAAAACCACAATTAAGCAAGTGTGCTTATTGCATGGCATAGTATAGAGTATTAATGAGTATCATTCTCAAGGAGCAAGTACAATTAATCACCACCATTCTACTGTCTAGCCTATTAAATAAAAGAGATAAAAAAAATATATAGCTACTTACATAAATCACAATTACACCATACAAGACTGGCCATAAGAACACCAAGAAATAAATCAGGAGAGAAGACATGCATTTAGATGAAAAAGCTTCAAGAAAATACCAAAGTCTACTCTCTCGAGTTATAGATTTCCTATCTCCTAGCCAACTAATAGATATTTCTACCTCATTAGATTAACCAAAAGATGCATTAAAATTAATCCCAACACAAGAAATAAATATTCCTATCTTTAGGCCATATTAATCTCTTTAGACATAGAAGAGATAAATATCCCTATCTTTAGGTAATATTAATCTCTTATTTTGATTACCAAGTGCTTATTCCCCAACCTTTCTCACAAGTTAATTGGTGAACAACAAATATGAAATCACTTGAATTGAACTTAGCTCATAATCTCTCTCTCGAGTTAATTAGAAGAAAGCAACAAATAATTAATTCAAACAACCAAATCAAGTAATCAAACACGACTGTGGAATAAATTAATTAAAATAGAAAATTTCAATACAAATCTATAACCTTTAAAGTCAAATCTCCAAAATACACTTAAAACAATAAACATATCATTGTTAAACGAAAAGTACAAAGATGATCAAAAGAACTCATAAATAAGTTTAATTCTTTTCTTCTCTGCAAAATCCTTCAAGCAATGCTCTTCAGTTCTCCTTGATAAGCTTCTTACAGCTCACCTTTCGGCTTCTTCTTGAGTATGAATATTTCTCTTTATGAAATTTTTTATTCAAGATCACTTAGCTGTTGGAATATATGCCCTCTTAGACTAGGTTTCTAACGTAATTTTGACTTGTATTAATAACAGTATTTTTCTCAAAAATTGTTTGTAAAATCTCCCTTATATTTGTGTACAATTTTCATTAGAAAAGACCCATTGTGTTTAAGTAAATGGTTCATGTGAATAGAGGTCTTTCACAGTAAGGTATGGACCATGTGTTACTTAACACATAAACTATTATTCTTAACTGAATGATGAGAATAGGAATCTCATCATGGTAAGGTTATTGTGTTATGAATTTTAATTATAGAATGGCTTACCTTTAACTATTAAGTAGTCTTTTCATTTCATAACATAAGCGTATTTTGAATACGTAGAACTAGACCTAGAGTAGTGATTTCTAAAAGTACTATATGGTAGAAAGTTAGACTACTACTACTACTACAGTATGGACTGGTAGTCTACAACTTGAATACAAGTTGGTGGTCTGACAAAACTGAAAGCGTATGCCTTGATATACTATAGTTGTGGTTCTTTAGTAGGATCAATATACTTATATGTTAAGTATATGTAACTAGTTAGTTAAGGCAGACTTGTATAAGATAATTTCTATACTATATCGCCCCTTGTGATTATCCGAATGATCTAATTATTTAGAGCCCTAGGAAATATGACTTGGATATTTGCTTTAAGATAATTCCCTTGGAAAGCAAAAATATTTCAAGAAGTCGTGAATCATTGAATTAGAAGTTTAAGGATAGTAGATGTTTTTTAAAGAGGTGTTAGTACACATTTTTCTCTATCAATGCACGATGATGTGTAGAGGGGTATTTTAGTCATTTCACCTGTAAGTCGAAGATATAGCTAATGCAGCATTGTCCTTGGGATCAATATTTTTTTATGGTGATATTAGAAAATATTTAAAACGTAAAATACAGTTATTTATATAGCTGGGGTATTTTGGTCATTTAGTAGCCAAGGCAATATGTCTTTTTGGTCCTCAAAATAGTCCGTAAGTTCTAATTAATTTTAGGTCGAGGAAATTGTCTCAATTAAAAGTATTTTATTTTATTCAAAAAGTCTAATTTATTTTTGAACTGGAATAAAATAAAAAAAATGAGAAAAATTAAATTAAATTTATTATCTAGTTTAATTGGTTAATTAATTATTCAGGGTCTAAGCCCAGAATGAATAATTAAAAATTAATTTGCGCTTAAACTAGATAAAAAAGCTTAAATAATTATTTTAGTTCACTTGGGCTCATTAATTATTTACTGAATTATTTTAATAGGCCTAGGAAATAAATAATTAATGGTTATTATTTTGGGCTTATTGGGTCCAAAGAAAATAATAAATTATTAATGGCCCAATAACCTGAATCAAAAAGGGTTTTTTTTTTTTTTTAAAAAAAAAAGAACTCACGGAACAGAATAGTTTAGGCTAAGTCAAACCTCTTCTATTGATCTTCTGTTGATAGTCTCCGGGTGTTTTGACATATCAAAATCCCAGTGTTTTGGTTATTAGGTGTGAGTTGTGTGTCTTGTTTTTCTGAGAGCATACACACGAAGGAAGAAAAAAAACCAGAAGCTCTGTTTGTCACTCTTCTCTCTCATTCGTTTTTTTTTTTTCTTTTTGTTTATTGATTTTGCTAATCAATAGCAAAGGATAAAAAACTATTTCTAAGACTAGATTTTCCTCACCTAAGTTGTTTCACCAACGAGTAATAGGCGATGGAATATTCTGAGTTCTCAAGAAGGACTCGTGTTCATGGATTTAACCAGAATCGTCATCACGCGAAGAGGCCATCCCAGTGGTTCAATCGTCTTCTTCACGGCCAAACAAACCAAAGACACGCAGAGGTAAAAATAATAATTCTTTCGTTGTGTAGCTTCTGCATTTTTCTTGTTTTTTGCTTCAGTTCCGAAGCATGCATGGTTTCTGTGTTGTTTATTGGCATCAAGTGGTATCAGAGCATGTTGCTTTGAAAGGCTTAGGAAAGATGCATGCTAGTTAATAAAATTGGCAAGTTAATCATTTGATGAATGCTTAAGATCCTTCGTTGTTTTGGTATATGTAGAATTCTCTGTACACCTCGCGGTTAAGGTTTAGGAAGCTTTGTAAAATTTAATGTTTTGTTTAGCAATCGTGTAAACCCGATTTGAAAAGGTATAAGCAGATGTGGTGTTTGTTTTTTATGAAAAATTGTAGCAAGAGGCCGCCTGTAACGATCGTGAAGGAAGTTGCAGAAGCTTTCTAGAGAAATTCGCAGAAGAAACAGGAAAAAAAAAAGGAAAAAGAAGGACCGAGCTAAGAAAACCGCCAGCTCAAGTCGAGCCGACCCAACCAACAGCGGCTTGGTGTAAGAAAAGTCATGGCTCAAAGGTCGAGCCAATCCTCGGCTCGGCATATGCAGAGTGCATCCTGTTCAGGATGCGGTCACTGTTGTGACCATGTCTATTAGGCCTGCCCATGTGCCCATAGGTCGCGGGCACTCGCTTGCGGTTCATGGTCCATGGATTTTTAGGCTATTTCTTTATGGATTCTTGGTTTCATACCAGGCGAAATTATTATTTTTGCAATAGTTAATATTCTCTAAATATTTTGCATAAAAAATAATAGCAAAAGTTTTTAGAATTAAACATGACTATTAATTAATTTAATTAATGTGTTTAATTCTATTATCTGGGCACTTAGGTTTAAAAATAGAAAAATATGAAAACGTTTACAGTTTTCTAGCATGCTATTTATTTTAATTCTAATGTGTATGTTTTCTCAAAGACCAAAGTCTTTGGAAAATTTTATTTGACAAGGAAAAATATTTTTCTTTAATTAAATGGTTAATTTTAATTTAAACAAAAATTAATCCTTGGTCATTTTCTTAAAGGTTTTTATCTTTGACATAGAAAATACTTTAGATTTAGAAATTTTTGTGAGTGAAAATGGAAAACCATTTTAATTCATTTTAGCAAAGAAAAATTATTTTTGTCAAATAAACACTTGAGATCAAAATCTCTATAAAGTTTTAAATGGAAAATTTTTTAAATTATTAAGTTCTTAACTTACATAAAATTAACCCATAAGGAAAATTTCTCAAATTGGATAAACCTTGACATAGAAATTTTTTATGGATTTACATATTTTATTTAAAGAAAAGAGAACTTAAATGAAATTTTTCAAAGAATATTTTTCTAAGAAACCCCCTTATTTAAAAAACTAAGTTGGAGAGGGGTTCCAACGGCCCCACGACTTCCATCACAATCCTCATTAAAGATCGTGAGTCTCCTTGCGTCACTCTGAGAGTGAACCCGTATAGGATGGAGATACCATACGGATCTAGAACTAATGGAAGGATGTAATTAATAATTCAAGATACATACTATGATTGGCCAACTCACGTTGGAGGTTATAGTGCGAGGCATGTCCATAGGAAATGAGAAGAAACACACTTAACTTAGGAAACTATTAATCTTAGGAAACTGTTAATCTTCCTAAGAAGGAAATAAAATGAAGGTAAAATCTATTTATTAAATATTTCTCTTCCTGAAAAATGTAAGAAGGAAAGAGAATGAAAATAAAATTAAGAAAGTCAGACTCATAGAGAATAAAGAAATATTTAATAAATAGATTTTATTTAACACAAAAAGATAAGAAAGTCAATTAAGTTAAAGATATTCTAACAATATCACCAACTAAACACATGAAATGGAATGTGTAGGTGCAATTTAGGCTTGCTTTTATTGACGGAAGGAAACATATCTCCATCAATCATTCTTCCTTTTTATTTTTTGGATAACACTCAATTACGAGTGCCGCCACAATCTCTGCTCCGAAGTTTAGGGAAAGATGTAAATCGCAAGATATACAACGCAAAATTAAGATTGAACCTATGGCCTCAGGGGGTACTGCTATCTACAGGCTTGCCTAGGGACATTCTTCCTTTCTATTAAGCCTTTAACCCTTGTTGCATATTTTTCCACATCATATTACAAATGAGATTTAGTTTGAAGAATTAGAAAATTTTTCCTAATGATGAACTACCATTAGGAATTTATTGCATGATGTACATAAATTCATGTTACTCTAAAATTTTCAGCATCAATTTCAACTAGAGACGTGACCAAAACTCTTAGCTTGCGAGTTACAATTTATAATTCCAAGATTAATTCCATAGAAATGTGAATAAAATAGTCTTTTTTTTATATAAATAATATCTAGTTTTTTATTTGAAACTTCAAAATGACATCTATAAGTTAAAAAAAAAATGCAAATATCAAAGTTGTGCTTTTTTCTTTTCTGCAATCAAAATCATTTATAATTGAATGAGTAAAAAAAATATTCTAATAATATCCTTTTCAATATAAGTGACTAAAGACTTGAAAGAAAATCATCTCTTATCTTGTTCCTCAACCCACTTATGGCAATTTTCACAGCAGAAAAGCGCACTCAATAGACGTAGACAAAGAAATAATAGGTAGAAGCTCAACCAATCTATCAATAAGAGAATAAACTGTTGACTTTTTTGAAGCTACCAAAGTTTGACATAATTCAAAAAACGATGACACTTTTTGCAAAGTAGGGTTTTGATTCACTTCAAGTTTGAAGAGTTCAAATTAAACTTTCAAATGCAACCTCTCTTGTTTAGTAAAATCTATTAGGTAGAACTTGTTAGCAAACAAACAAATATCTTCAACATTAAGTGTTTTATAGTCATCTTTGGTATCTAAAACATGGTTGAGCATAAGCGACTGTACAACATATTCTTTAAATCTACTTCCAATCTCTTGTAATTAAATATCAATAACAATTAGAAAGACATGAATCCTATAATGGTGTTCAAAAGTGATTGTATCCTTTTTATATGAGATGATACTTTTTTTTAACTCTGTAATTTGCATTCATATCAGGAACATCAATGTCATGTTTTTCATATATTCTCTCATTGTCAAGTAAAGAATCTTATTCATTCTCATATATTTGTTGAAGTCTTCCCTTGGTTGTTGAGATCAAATGCCTTGTATTCAAAACATCTAGAAATTGTTGTTGGAAGCTTGACAAAATATGCTTGAAATACACTATATATATAAATGTGTGTGTGTGTGTGTGTGTGTGTGTGTATGTGTGTGTGTGTGTGTGTGTGTGTGTGTGTGTGTGTGTGTGTGTGTGTGTGTGTGTGTGTGTGTGTGTGTGTGTGTGTGTGTGTGTGTGTGTGTGTGTGTGTGTGTGTGTGTGTGTGTGTGTGTGTGTTGATCTTTCAAAAAATGCAAATGGTATATTAGGTCAAATATGTAATATAGTGTAAACACCATCAATTTCATTTTTCAAATTAAGAGAGTTTTTATATAGAATGATATCTTCTAAGACCAAACAAATGGAATCAAACAACTCTAATAAGTTACAAAGTGACCCAAAGGGAGAACTTCATCTAATATCTCCAAGCCTTATTAGAGTGTGTAGTTGATTTTTTTCCTTGCCAATCTCAAGCTCACGAATAATAATTAATTCTTCAAGTTTAAATTCAAACACTAGTTAATTGATCGTTGTGTTTAGGAAAAGCCATGACACTAATAAGTTTATTCAAATACTAAAAGAATTGATAGACAGATATAACTATTTTTGATACAACAACTAACATCAATTGAAGTCAATGAGTAAAACAATAGACATAATATGTAAAAGATACTCATTTGCTACTAAAGCTTGCACTTCATAAAATGCTTCTTGCATATTATTTGCACCATCATATCTTTGGCCATGAATATTTTGAATCCTTAGATTATTTCGTGAGAGAAAATCACCTTTTTGCTTATCCAAATTCAAAGCAGTAGTAACCAATACATGTACAATCTCAAAGAACTTTTCTTGTATAAACCCTTCATTGTCAACAAATATCAAAATAATAGCCATTTGCCCTTTCCTAGCCTTATCTTGAACTTCATCCACAATTATACAAAATTTAGAATCATTAATATCTTCCTGAATCCTCTTTTGTGCCTTTTAGGCAATTATAGATAATATTTCCGTTTGAATTGAAAGGTAAAAACTAACAAGCATTTTTTAGAACATTATCTAAAATAACTGAAGGAACCTCTTCATTGTAAGAGTAAAGTTTCAATAACTCAATAAAGATACCTCGATTTGTAGAATCTACATTTTTAATTATGACCTTTGAAAGCAATGCCTTGTAATGCGAACCATTTGGAAACATCAACTGAAGCTTCAAGTTGCAGTGTATTTTTTGCAACTTGTGAAGTTTGTTGTTCAACATTTTTCTAGATGTATTGAGGTGAAGTTATAATATTTTGTCAAGATTGAACACCCTTTTTTTTTTTTTTTGGTGGAGAGTTAGGATCTCTTTCTACATGATTAAGATGCAAATTATTTTTACTATCATTTACCTTATTCCAAAACTTTAAAACCCATCTTTTACAAATCATTTTGTCCTAGATGATTGGATAGTTTGTGAATAGAAAGAATGGAAATTAATAAACAAACTTTTTAATAGATAAAATTCTAACCAATAAGGAGATAGTTTGTAAAATCCCATCCTAAGTCATTTTTGGGTAGTATCGGATCATACATTGCACTACTTATATGTTAGTACGATTTTATGATTTTAGGTGTTTCGTGCATGTAGCCGATGAGTTAAGTTACCCTAATTATCTTAAGTGTGGTATTAGTGAGCATGTTGAGTTGTCGGGGTATTTAGTTTTATTTTAAGAGGAAACTTGAGGAAATAGATTTTGGGATTTAAGATTGTGTTATTAGATTATGACACAAAGAATGGGATGGTTCAATGGTAAAAGTGTTGGGATTTTAAGGGAGTGGTTGAGGGTTTGAATAATAAATATAGATATAGATATTTATCTATATAAATAAATATTTTATTTATATATATATGTGTGTGTGTGTGTGTGTGCATATGTATATAAATAAATATATATACACACATATATATGCCATGAATTTTTGAAAAATTCTCCCAAAAATTGACTGTGAATTATCCACGAAATATTTGCCACGAATCAACTACAAATTTTCTGTTGTTGGTTCTTTTTTTAATTAAATAAAATTTCATTATTTGAAATTGCATCAGCCGCAAAATTTTAAAATCAGTCACAAAATTTTCCGTTGCAGATCACCCATGGAAATTAATTTCGTGAGTGATAAATTTTTTTTGTGACTATTCCGTGGCTATGGTCTATCAGTTACGAAATATTCCGTGACTGATTGCCAAGTTTCTAGTAGACTCTTTAGAAAAAAGACTATTTACTTTTTTTTTTTTAAGTGATCTCTACACATCACCTATAAAAATGTCATACAAAAAACTAAATCATCTATAAATTCATAATATAACAAACGAGAAATATATATGTTTTCTTATAAGAATATGTTTATCTATTCATTTATAATTTTCTTTTAATATTAATTTGTTGGTAATATTTGTATTGATTAATATTTAGTAAGACATACTTTTTACGTATATCTTTTTTTTTTTTTTTTGAAAATTTAATTTAGCATTTTTATATTATAATACGAGCTTCATTTTAAAGTACATTGATAAGTGAAAAAATTAAAAATGAAACATTATTTGAGAGGATAAAGAATAGAAAGAAATTTTACTTTGATATATATATATATCAAAGTAAAATTTAAGTTGTGAGAAAGGCTCTTACTACAACACCTAACAACATTCTGAGGTGACACGAGACAGTGTTGAATTCAAATGAAAGTTTTTTTTTTTTTTTTGGAAGAAAAATGAAGATCATTTGAATTCATTTAGAATCTTAATTAATTAAATAATTAACTAATAAATTATATATATATATATATTTAATATTAATATATTGAATATATAAAAGTTGTTGAAAAAGGCTCTGCTGCGATACATGGCAGCATCTTGAGGTGACACATAACAACAATGAATTCAAATAAAGTTTTTTTTAGAGGAAAATTGAAAATTATTTGAATTCATTTAAAATCTTAATTAATTAAGTAATTAACTAAATCAACTAATAAAATATGTATATATTTAATTTTAATACTTTTAATTATATGATTCTTTAAAATTTCATCTAAAAGTTACATGAATTCATTGAATTATTGAAGCATATTTTCTTGAGAAAAATAAATGTTATTTGAATTCGTTTAAAATTTTAAGTAACTAAGTAAATTAATTAATAAGATATGTATGTATTTAATATTAATATATTGAATCTTAATAATTTAATAACTCAGTACAATGCACAGGACATCAAATTAGCTATCATAAAACTCACATAATAGTACATATTTTTCTCAATTTTAATTTAAAAATAATTATTTAAATTAAAAATGTGAATTCCTAATGAAAAAAAATCATTTATGTATTTTAAAACTAAAAAATCAAATAATTTATAACAATGTGTGCTCATAATATCAAAACTTGAACACTGTGGATGTCCATGTTATACAAAAAACTTTTAAAAAGATCAATGCAAATAATTTTAAAATAAATTAATGGTTTTTAACTTTTACTCCAATTTAGAGGATAGTAATATGTGAGGTTTGAAATTTTGAAGTATATAAGTAATTATGTTATAGTATATGGTACTAAAAGAAATTTATCTAAACACGAGGCGATCAGAATAAAAATTGTAACTTTCTCAAACACAGAATGAAAAGGAAAAAGAAAAAGAAAATGTCCCATGAAACAGTTAAGAGTTTCAAATTCACTTTGTTTACTTGAATCGAACTCCAGAGGAAGAACCTCCTCCCGATATCTCTGCGTTACTGTTTGTACTTTTTTTTTTAAAAAAAAATTGGAAATGGAAGACATAGAGGATTTGTTGGTGGGTAGCGGAGGCGGGGTGGCACCAGGGTTCCGGTTGCCGGTGGCGGCGGCCGTCGGAGTGAATCCCAAACAGCAAAGGAGAAAAGGTAGTCAGAGTATTCCCAAAATTACCTCTAACGTTCCGGGAACCCAGGTCCTCCTCTCTCTTTTCTATAGATGAAGATGAATGTGTCTTGCGGGTGCACGCATTATTTTTTTCCCCCTATTGCTACAGAATTCCTGATTGTATAAATTTATTGCAGACAATCTATATCAAGACTTTTGGGTGTTCACATAATCAGGTAAGTTTGTTCATCATTGTTTTCATATATTTTATTAATGGGTTCTTGCTTTTACCTTATTTTGCTTAATATAGTTTCCATTTTGTCGATATCAAGTCTTAAGAGCAATAAAAATTGGATTTTGCGGCTCCTAGAAAGAATTTCAACACGCCCAGATGATGAATAAGAGAGGTAGAGCTTAGAATGCAGATTAGAAAAGTAGAATAGGAGAATGAAGTTAGTTTGAGACCAGAATTTGGCGAGGGAAGAGTAAATGAAACTCTAGGCCTTTTTATGTGACTTAAGTATTTTGGCAAATGACTTTAAGATTAAAACCGAGGGAAAAATAGTTTACTTTACTTATCACTTGTTCCTTAGTTTGCTTATCTTTGAACCATATTTGAATGCTTTTTAGATTGATTTATTTTAGCTTGAAGAAGAATCCCTCTAAAAGTCACCAAGTGAGAATCCCTCTTCTTGAACCAAGTGTTTGCTATAGTCAAATAATAAGCTAAGGCAAAGTCAAAAATACCTATTCGTGCCTCATTTCTATCTCTGAAACCCTGACCTCCATGGACATTCTTAAACCCGTTTCAATCAGAACTCACGTGTCCATTCAGATCACCACCTATGAAAAGCTTCTCCGCACAAGGTATACCCTTTACTACCTCATCTAAATCTTCCCAAAACTGCTGTTTAACTGAATCTTCAAGTCCCACTTATGGAGTATATGCGCTAATAACATTAGCGATATAGCTGCCTAGCATGATCTTGATACTCAAAATCCTATCACTTTTCCTCTGTGTGTGTCAACTGCATCATCAATGAACCTACAGTCAATAATTACCCCGACTCCATTTCTATTCTTAACTCTACATGAATACCAAAGCTTATAACCCTAAGGCGCTATTGCTCTAACTTTCTCACCTACCCATTTAGTTTCCTAAAGACACAAAATACTAATCCTTCTTCTCTTCATAACCTTAACTAATTTTGTCAATTTGCCTATCAAAGATCCTATATTCCAAGAAGCTAAACGGATCCTCTCCCTATGAACTATCTTCTTAACCCTAAATCCTTGCATATTTACACCATATCCGAGGACTGACACGGCGGGTTGCGTTCGGGCAACGACCCGGCAACCCTTGCACACTAATCATTACACCCGGATCTAGGGAGTGCAGCGCATGGCTAAGTTGGGAACGCCTCCACGAAGTCAGAAGATTAGTTCATGTCATGGATATGACTGTGTTTTACGCTAGCCGTCACAAACCTTACCACAACTCTCCTCCTTTATCTGCACTTGAGACCGTCAATAAGCACCACAAAGTAAGCCCGTGGAGTCCACAAGCAGAGTTATTTTAGCTTGAGAGAACAACAACAAATTTAGCCTTAATCCCAAGAAATTTGGAGTTGGTTACATAAACCAATGTCAGGCAACGTGTGGCCATCCATATGAATCCTCTCTTGCCATTTCCTTCTATCGACCGTCATACTCTCATCCAAATCTAACAAAGACATATTTCTCCTAGTCACCTCTTTCCACGTCATTTTAGGCCTGCTTCTACCTCTGTCTAACCTATCCTTCCACATTTGAGAGAAATGTGAGAAAATTTTTTCTTTTTTTTTTATTTTTAATTAACCATAATGGACTTGTTCTTTCCTTTACTTTCCTTTACTAAAATCTGGATATCAAACAAGGCCATGAGCTTCTGCCTGATCCAAAACATGATGGTGGTGAAACGAGGAGGAAGTAATAGATGATTGATGATTCCAGTAACATGGGACTGAAAGTGCACAGACAAATAAAAACATGGATACAGGTCAAGGCAATGGATATTGCCTGTGGTCAGACAAACAAATACTACTTCAATTTGTTGTTGTTGCTGAGTGGTCTTATTTATGTTATTTTTTTGGTTGTTTTCCTGCCTGCCAGTTCTCTGGCTTGTTTAAGAATCAGAATAGGCGCCAAGATAATCAAGAGTAAATGAAAGGAAATGTAATCTTATAGTAATGTTGTACCATCAGATTCCATAAGCAAAGAGCCATATAACTATTTTTCATTTTAATTAAATATATTGGTGATAGAGAAGGGAAGATCAGCTACTAAGACTCCCCTTAGCGTCAAATTCTGTGTATTGGTAGTATTTTGCTGAAAAGAAAAGTCTTTGTTAAGTATTTGGCAATTTATCTGCTCATTTCGTAGAACCTTAACTGGAAGACATAATCACTTCAGTGGACATATTGACCAATTGTCTTGTGTAAACATTGAAAATATATGAAGTATAAGCTCAAATATGAGCTTTATGACTCCTGTAACTTTGCTTGATGATTTCCTGGAGTTTGATTCACAAAATGAAGCAAGAATCTAGTTCTGTTCACTTGAGTTTGACTGATAGTGTATGACTTTCAGCTTTTTCCAAACGTGTATTGAGTGTGAGGAATATAAGAACTGTGTGATAGATAAGTATGTCTGAAAGATGTAAAGTGCTGGAGTGCTGCAAAGGATTGTTTCTATGAAAGACTTGAGATTTCCATTAACAGTCTTTCAATTTTATGGCTCCACCAATGTGTATGTTTCTTGTCAGCAGATCTTAGAAAACTGGGTTAGGACTTGTCTACCCAAACGTGGTGTTGTTGGAGAGATCATGCTGATTAATTTTGATGGATATCTCTTTTCCTATCCTTCTTCCCATCAGAGTTCACGCTGATAAATTCTATTCTTTCTGTAGTTTCTTGAATACTTTGGAGGATAGTCGTCAATAAAGGTGAGTACAGTGAACTCTTTCGCTAAGTGGAAACCTACTGTTGCAAGTGTTGTTTGTGATTGAGAGATTATGAAAACTTAGGTACCCATACTATCTGTCTAATGGGTAAAAGCTAATCTGGAGAGAGAGAGATTTGAGAAGCAAATGAAACTTTCAGGAGTTCTTTCTTAGAAATTAGTAGTGCTTTGCATATCAATCAGTCTCTCTCTTCTGTGAACATGAGAAAGCTTTTATATATGGATTCTTTAAGAAATAGTAACAGGTAATATTAAGTTGTGTTCTTGGTAACCATACAAACAATGAAGCTACTGATAACTGAAAACCACTAGTGAAACCAATGTGAAATACCTGGAAGGTCTCTTTCCTTGTTATTGTTCTTATTTCATTTTTTTCCCCACTATAAAGTTATTATCAAATAAAATAGCTTTCAGGCTTTGCTGCCAATTTGTGCTATCTTTTACTCCTGGTTGTCATTATTATCTTCCTGTCTGCTTTAATTGTTTTCCAGAGTGACAGCGAATATATGGCCGGTCAACTTTCAGCATTTGGTTATGGTTTGTCTGACAATCCAGATGAAGCTGATCTGTGGCTCATAAATACGTGAGATATCATCTTTTGTTCTATTTTGTTGTTATTAGCTTTCTGTTAACGCAAGGAAACCATAACACGCTTGCTGAGTTTTGCTAACGTTAAAACTGGGGGTGGATCTTAAATCATATGAATCTTGTTACTTGTCACAGTGGTAGCAGATCATTAGATATAATAGTCTATTGCTTGGTTTTGTCATTTTCTTAACTAAACTTCTCCTTATGGTTCTTAATCCTGCCGTTTCATGTTCTTCCAACTAAGCCATGTTTTGTATTTCAAAATATGAAATCCTGTATGTTTGCTGCAAAACTTGATGGTAGAAAAGGATCAAGCTTTTCTTTTAATGTTTTTAATGGTGTCTAAGTACACCTTCCTTCTGAGTTGGATATCTGAAAATTGCTTTGCAGAAAGTATTGTTATAAGCTATGTGTGAAATCAGCTTGCTTTTATCCATAGGTTTTCCTCTTCTGATTTCTACATTGTTCTCATTTAATAATACAGCTGTACGGTTAAGTCCCCAAGTCAATCTGCTATGGATACCCTCATTTCAAAATGTAAAAGCGCAAAAAAGCCTCTAGTCGTGGCAGGATGTGTGCCTCAAGGAAGTCGTGATCTGAAAGAGCTTGAAGGGGTTAGTATTGTTGGAGTCCAGCAAATTGATCGTGTTGTAGAGGTTGTGGAAGAGACTCTAAAAGGTCATGAGGTGCGGCTTCTGACACGAAGGACACTGCCAGCTCTTGACCTCCCAAAGGTGTAATTTTGGATTTCAACTGTGTCATGTATATTTGAAAGACTAATCTTACAACCTGCATGTTCTTATGATTGCTTATCCACTTTCTTCAATCAGGTGAGGAAGAACAAATTTGTAGAGATCCTTCCTATTAATGTTGGCTGTTTAGGTGCTTGTACCTACTGCAAGACGAAGCATGCTCGCGGTCACTTGGGAAGTTACACAGTTGACAGCCTTGTATGAATCTCTAGTACATGACTTCGAATTATGAACATTGGATTACTTATCTTCTAATTAAGCATCATCCTTTTAGGTGGGCCGTGTCAGAGCTGTCATTGCTGATGGTGTGAAAGAGATATGGTTGAGTAGCGAAGACACTGGAGCCTATGGTAGTTATGAATGCTCTTTGCATAACACCTTTTGAACTGCCGATACTAAAATAATAATTTGATTAAAATAGAAATCCAAGTGCCTGAGGCTCATAACTTGGACCATTTAGGAAGGGCTAGTTGCATGTGAGCTGCCCCGACAAGGTTATTAACCATGTAGCCTCTCAGATCAGAGTTGGACCACGTTCGATTCCAATTTGCCATGATAAAAACTGAATAAAATTTCCCCAAAACGAAAGAAATAAGAAAAAGTAGATGCTCACACGCACACATGCACTTGTAACACATATGTAATTCTCGCTTGAAAAAAAAAGGGGGAATATCTATATGTCATATTACTCGACCTGTATTCATATGGCAATGCTATAATTGCATGGACAATTTTCATTGTTCTACATGATTGGTTGCAATCTTTACTTCAAAGGCAAGATAGTGTCTTTGTGAAGAATAAGTCTAGCTTTTGCTTTCCTTGTTTTTGTTGCAATCTGTATCAAGATTCCACATCTTAATAGTTTTTAGGTTCATAAACAAAAAGGATTAATTTCCAACTGAAGTATATGGGCAGTCAAGCTCTAAAATAGAAACCAGAATAGCCACTCTACCCTGTGGTTCCATTAGTAAATGAGAGAATGCAAAGAATGAAATGTTTACCTTGTATTGTACTGGCATACAGCACGTTTGTAATATGCTTTTGTGGCTCTGAAAATTTCTCCAGGCCGCGACATTGGAGTGAATCTTCCAATTCTATTACACGCTATAGTTGCGGAGCTTCCTTTGGATGGCAGTACAATGCTTCGGATTGGGATGACAAATCCTCCGTATATTCTTGAGCACTTGAAAAAAATAGCTAATGTTTTATGTCACCCGTGTGTATACTCTTTTCTCCATGTACCAGTTCAATCTGGAAGTGACTCCATCTTGACGGTAAGTGCAGAGCTCACGTCTCTCATGATCTAGGGAAATTTTTTGTTTCCTTTGAGAATTTCCACTGATAGTAGCCTTAGAAATGTAGTTTCATGTTTAATGTTGCATCATACAAATCTTTTTAGTCTTCTATTTTTGTCATTTCTTTTGGTCTACAAACTGGTTTTAGGCAATGAACCGGGAATATACTGTTGGGGAGTTCAAGACAGTGGTTGATACACTGATGGAATTGGTCCCTGGAATGCAGCTTGCAACTGATATAATTTGTGGCTTCCCTGGTTTGTTTTCAATACCTACCATCTTATGTTTTTGCCTATCAAAAGCATCTGTTCTGATTGCTTGTGAATATGAAATAACATTGTATTTAGTTTATATCCCATAAGTTCGTTTTGAGGTCAATGGTTACTCTGTGTTGAGTCGGTGTGAAAATTTACAAAAAATGGAAATGGGCGCTACTGGTAGAGAAATCTTTCATTTCACGATAAAATTTTAACATACCAATTATGAGCAGTTAAACAAAGAAACTGGATTAGAGAGAAGATTTTTCTTCTTGAAGGTGCAGCCCCCCCGCCCCCCCCCCTGGGGGTCTCCCCTAGTTTTTTAAGTCTATTGGAACCTAACAAACATTTGGACCGTTTAGTATCTTTTTTTTTTTTTTTTCAACTTAAAAAGTTTCTTTGCAGGTGAAACGGATGAAGATTTTGCTCAAACAGTTGATCTGATAAGAGAGTACAAGTTTCCTCAAGTTCATATATCACAGTTTTATCCTCGCCCTGGTAATGTTATTTTACCTGCATCTATTTTCATGTCTGTTTCTTGTTTTCCTTTTCTTGGCCAGGGAAGATTAAGTAGAATGCTTTACCTATTGGCCAGTATGGTATCCTACTATTTGTACATCGTAGTGATTTGGTTTTGCTACTTAATTAAATAGTAGAATATTCACGTGAGAAGATTTCATCCTCATTCCTAACTGTCATTGGATTAACTTGAGAATGTTGCCTGACCCAAACTATCTTTCCTTCTTCAAATTCATTTTTGCACTTCGTTCTTTGAAACTACACTGAGAATTTGGTTATTCTCACTTCTGGTAATCAATGTTTGTTAACTTTAGCAATTCTTTATTTTCCCTTGTTGCGAAGGCAGGGGGGGGGGTGAGCTGTCTAGTCGATTACTCACTAGCCTGTGCATAGAAGTTCAGTCAATCTATAGTTTATCTGGCATCCCATTTAGTGAAACAAGGGTTTCCTGCAGTGTTCGTGATTTCTAGATATATTGGGCTGGTTGTTATGGTAAGCAATATGTTTATAGGATAATGCCTCGCATGGTATTTCTGGACTGGCTATATTCTGTGTTCTATATGACTCAAATGTTTTCATTTTTGTTATTCTTCCTCTTGGAGCAATTTTCTGGTTTTTGGATCTAATTTGATCAATCCTCGACGTGCTTTGTGTGTGTTTTTGTTTTTCCCTTGCCGGGATGATTCTCCTCAGATGTATCTACTGTTCTTGATTCCTTATAATAGTATGTGTGCTAAGAGGGAGATTTTAACCAATTTTTCTTCCAAGAATGTAAATGTTCATTAGCTGCATGACTTATCATGTTGTCAAGCTTATTCAATTAACCATCTAAATACCATGGTTTTTGGGACTGGACCGGACCGACCGTCTGACTGTGGACCGGTGCTGCTGCTGGTCTGGTCCTAGCCTTCCAGCCGGCTTCTCTCAAAACCGTTGCCTTTCTTCAAGGCGTGTTGGACCGGACCGGCCGGTCCAACATTGAACCGGTCATGTTTTAAAAAAAAAAAAATTGGGTCAAATTTTATAATTTTTTAGGGTAAATTAAATTATATAATTCAATAAACTATTTTAAATTTTATTGTGTGTTAGATTGTTAGTTATAAACTAAGAATTACTACTTTTAATCATGAATTTGAATGTTTATATCTTTATAGACCTAAATTACACTATATTATTGATCAATTTTTTTAAAAAAATAATTATATTTTTAATTTTTAAATTATAATATTACCAGTTCAATTACGATCTAATTACAGTTGGACCATTAAACCGTGAACCAGTAAATTTTTCGATTCGATGAACAGTCCGGTTCCGAAAACATTGCTAAATACTAACTAATAGGGCTTAAAATTAACTTGTTTTTGAAGATTGCATGTAATTCTGTCTGGAAAGGAGACAACAAAATGTGCTTTTAATGTGGTGTGTTGATTAAGAACGCCTCATGTTAACAGACAAGTATTCAGCCATTACAAGAAAATTATTGTGAATCCTTTGATGGTCTTTCACTTTTATCAGGGACACCAGCTGCAAAGATGAAAAAAGTTCCCAGCACTGTAGTTAAGAAACGAAGTCGTGAATTGACTACTTTGTTTGAGTTTTTTACACCATATAGTGGAATGGAGGGCAGGGTAGAAAGGATATGGATTACTGAAGTGGCCACAGACGGCATTCACTTGGTATGATTTCATGACTGCTACTGAATTGAGAAATGTGAATTTGCTGGAATTGTATTGAAGTTGTTATATTGTCTTCAAAGGAGTAAATTTAGTCAACCTATCCTAGTGGCCTAGCGTTGGGGCTTAAACTTGTTTATCGGTCCTATTCCAAAGGAAATTTGGGTAGTTATTCTATATGATTGTATTGACTTATTTTATTCCCTTTTTGGGAACTCTGGAGGAAATAACTTTTGGCACCTTACGAATATTCTGTTACATGCATTACATGATGGAACATATTTGGAATGCTGAACTTTTTTTCAAGTTGCTATTGCTATCATTATGTTACTCAGGGAGCATAGATAGTTCATCTGTCATAAGAAGAATAAGGTAAAAGTTTAATCCAGCTACCAGTATCTTTCAAAATAATATTTGATATAGAAAGTATTAAGCCTCCGGGCAACTAGTCCACAGCTGGGCTATTTTATTTTATTTAGTGCTTTTGGTTTAGTGCGTAATAGTGCCATTGCGTTTTATGTTTTCAGACTGCATTTTGTTGGCCTTTGCTCCTTATCTTAAACTTCATTTGATTAGGTTGGACACACCAAGGGATATATTCAAGTGCTTGTGACAGGTCCAGATAGCATGTTGGGCACTTCAGCCAAGGTGAAGATAACATCTGTTGGGAGGTGGTCTGTGTTTGGAGAAGTTATCGAGATTCTCAATCAGAACAATGAACAAGGTTCTTGTGAAAGGAACCCTGGAGTTTATTCATCATGTTCCAATCTTGATCCTTGTGCATGTTCAAAAGAACCAGCATCATGTGCTTGTGGGACAAGTGGTTGCTGCGGGCAAGTTCAAGTGAAGCAGAGAACATCTTCCATGCCAATGTATGAAGCGAGATTAACTGATCACAGTGGGCAAATCCACATTCGATGGTTACTCAGAAGGCGGAAGAATTACTCACATATGATGGAAGATAAGGGAAAGCGAAGTAATGACACAGTGCCCGTGCTTGAGTGGGGCTTAGTCGATAAAGCTCTTTTAGGCGGCGTTATTTTGAGCTTGTTGACAATATTAGCTCTATTTTTATACTTGGGGTCTAAAAAATTTTGATGCATGTAATGGGGACTATAGTTTCTTGGAGTGTAGAATTTCTTGAGAATAACCTCCGCTAGTCAGCTATGCATATGAGAGTGTTGGGGCAAGTAAATTTTCGTTTAGTTCTTGTTGCCCACAGAGTCTAGGCAGTCTATAAATTTTCTAGATCTTTATTAACTGTATTATTTCTTTTTATTATGTAACAATTTTAATTGGCTTAAATCAATTACAATAATCTGATGTGAAGCAATTTCATTATTCTGCAATCTGGATCCTTAATTACATCGTAAGAAACAATAATTACACTTAGTTTGCCTGAATACGTTCAATAAAATACTGAAGCTATGCCAAAAATTTAAAGAAACAAGAAAATTGTTGCCTGGTACAATGGATTATGATTGGAGAATACAGCTACGGGTGAGCTTCTGTGGGAAGAGGGTTAGGGGGGAGAAACGCAAAAAAAGAGCTCTGCTCTTCCCTTCTGTTTCTTCTGCAGCTGGCTTCATTGGACTCATTTGTGGAAGGTATCTGTGTCTTTTACACTTGGATGAGTAATTAGGTGGGCGATAATTGCCATCTTATAGTAATGAATCTGATTTGGCAGGCAATCTCTTGAAGAAATTTACAGGCACCGATGGCAACTTGCTCCGAAAACGAGGATGCCGAAGTAGGTACAGCCCAATAAGCACTGCAACAACTTGGAAGGGAGTAACGTAGAGGAACACTGCACAGAATAAGGCAAGTATGATAAATATAGCTGTAGCCCTTGGATCCCTCCAGCTTAATATGGAAAGAGCTCTTTCCCCTTGAGTAGCTAAATCTCCAAGCACACTCTGTACTCTGCCTGCAACGCTTCTAAGTCGGTCGTATCTCATCCTCACAATGTCTGTTGGCCGACTAGTTGGGAAGGAATCAAATTCCTCATCCATTTCATCTGGATGAGTGTTTTCTGCCTGAGAAAGCCGGGCATCCATGTAAGGCGGAAATCTAGGCCTAAAACGGTAGTTCCACAAGCCAATGACAAACAGGTAAAGGAAAATTGTTGGCAAAATCAGTTCTGGATAGCAGACTAGGATCAAGAACAACACGTGAACCAGGATAGTTGTCAATGGGTTTTTCCAGTAGCAGATACCATGGAACCACTGACAGATGGCTGAAATCCCGGAAAGAAGTGACATGATACGATGAAAGTTAGCTTTGCTTCTCCTTAAGCTGAACATGTGGTTATCTACATCCAACATATATTCCACTATTTCCCTTCTGAGTGGTGGCTCTGCTCTGGCTAGCCTTACAGCCACTATCTGCATTGCCTGGTGGCGTAGCCAATCAATATGCCTAACAGGTATAGGCTCAACGTAATGCATTTTTGGAAGCAAAGGCCTTCCATACTGTGCCACCATGTTAACCCAAGCAGTGCAAGTAAACCGAATTGCCAAATGCAGTTCTCCGTGCTTCTTCAGACCAGAAGGCTGAAGAACCAATAGCGGATAGAAATGTGTATATATCCGATCAGTTTCCAAGGTTGAAAGCCTAATTCTCACCTTCCCAATCCTCTGATCTTTTGCATCCTCTTTGCTTCCATTGATGTGGCAATTGTCAAAAACACCAATAGTGATCACAGTACATGGATCATATACTTCCCAAGTATACTGCTCATTCCACCTAGGAGCCAAAGTATCAAGGAGTGTCCTTGTTCGAACCCATTTGTTACCATACTTGGCCACGCAATAAGCATCGGTAGTTCTACCCTCCTTGCCCTTCATTGGCAGCAGATTTCGTGCACTCAAAATGCCCAGTTCAAGAATCCCAATATTCGGCTTCCTGAAATGCTTTGACGAAGGCTGAAAATCACTGCTAAAATGTGTGGACTCATCTAGTACATGATAGGCAGCCTCTGTACAGAGAACAAGAAGAATTTTGCTTGAGAATTTCACTTCTCTCTTCTTCTCACTTTCTTCTTCTGTCATCAAAACCCTGTGGAGGTTGAACCAACGAGCATCTGGGAGCTTTTTAACTTCCCCCCTCCGTGGAACATCTCTTACTGGTATCAACAGCCGCCCAATTACCTCATCCTTACCTGGTCCAATCCTGTCATCAACACTAATGATGATGTACTCATCAAAAGGCTCAGCAATAACAAACATAAACTCCTCCTCCCACACAGGATTGAAGCCGGTTCCCTTTTGTGGAGGCCTTGTGGCCCTGCCCTGATTGCCAACCTGTATCTTCACACCAGGAACTGGTAGCCTGCCCTTTTCAGATGGTACAAGATCCTGAGCCTCCTTAACATGAATGCGAAGATAATACAATTTAGGTGAAAAATAAACCTTTGATCGCGTATTTGCAAGGATTTGTTGGCTGATGCTGTGAGCATCAGAATGCCATGCATCAGGAAAAGCCTCATCAGCTTGTGTTCCTATCCAAACAGCAAGCATAATTTCTCCGTGATTAATCTTCTCCCCCTTCTTGTTCTCCAATTTATACCATTGAGGAGCCAGAGGACTATCCGGAGGAAGACGAAGAGGCACATCTGTGACATCAAACGTAATTTTACCAACAAAATCATCTTTACCAATGTCTTTATCTTTCACAGTTACTTCAATAAAATTGGATTGTAATCTTTCCTTAGAGAAAGCAAAAACAGCATTCCACACGGGGTTCTGATTCTTCTCCAAGTGTTTAGTTACCCCTTTGTAATTCCCAACCTTCACTTCAACATATGGATCAAGACTTCCCGAAATATCCATCACTGGAAGATCCCTGGCCTTCACAACATTTACATACAGAAAGTGCATCTGCTCCACCATGTCATAAGTACTCGCTGTCTTGTCTCTTCCCCAGTACCCCATACGTGCAGCCACCGGTGGCCTAGTCTCCACCAACCCGAATTCAGGTTTCTGCCCTGGATACTGCATATGCATCACGGTGGCTGGAGCAGCAGCCTTGGCAAAGTCAGCTCGAGGTTCAACAACGACTGGCTTCTCTGCAGAAGAGGCCGGAGGACCAGAGGCCGGAACAGAGTAAAAAGTCCTCACTTCTTTCTCCTTCTTCTTTTTCTTCTTGATGTCACTGTACTCCTTGAACTCATCATCAAGCTTAGTTGGGTTGATTTCTGGGAAAGGAGTTTCTAATTTACTTTCCACACCATTCACAAATTCCTGCTGCTGCTGTTGCCGTTGTTGCGGCCGCTGCGGCTGCTGCTGCTGCTGTTGTGGCATTTCTGGCTCAAAGAACTGATTATTTCCAATTGCAGCATAAATCTTCAATGCAATATCGCCCTTTATATGCGAAAACAGACCACGTTTGTCAAGAGGATAGCGCTGAACAGTGGCTTCAGACTCAGAAAAAGGAACAGAATCACCAGAAATTTTGACTTTGCCAAGGAAGTTCCGATGATGTCCATGATTACGATCATTATAAACATAGATTTCAATGGTCTTATTGGGAAGCTCTCGTGGATTCTGAACATTGAACACAAGCTTTTCATTCCACACAGGGTTGAGATCTTTAGTCTTGGTTTCAGTTCTCTGTCGCTGCTCATCAAAGTCTACTTCTGCAAAGGGACTTGCAGAGCCTTGTCCATCTTTTGGCATAAGGTCACTGGCATCTAGAACTTCTACTACAAGTTTTGCCATTCAAAATTTGCCACCGGGAAGAATTCGACGAAGTTGTTACGTTGGAAACTGGCAAGTTGTTTCGGTAACAAGAAGTAGGTGAAGATCCAAGAGTCTGAGACAGAGAAAGAGGAGTAGGATTAAAGAAAGAAGTCAGGAAAAGGGCGGTGGGAAAAAATGGCAGGCGGTGGTATCTGGTGATGTGTGGGGGTTTATTTTTAGAGTTAGAAGACACAAACATTTGTTAGGATTATGACTACTTGGTGGTATGGTGGCCCCATTAAAAAAAAAAAAAGAAGAAGAAGCATTTGTATATCTCTTTTGATTCTTTTGGCTTTCAGAAACTGCCTTTTCTTTTCTTTTTTTAGGGGAATAGAGGAGTGGGGGGTCTGGGGTGAAGGGCGTTTTTTCATCATTGGGGTTAGAGTTCTTTGCAGAGAATAGGGTGCATCTGGGACTACTTTTCAATGCACATGATACTATAAGTCAATAACTTAGCCGAGCTTCTCAAAATTTAATATTGCAATCAACAACGTAATGTTATAAATATATTGAAATTTTGTTGTAGATTTTGAAAAGGCAAGAGTGATATTTGGATCCGTATTTTCTATGACCTTTTCTCTTTGATTTAGGGGTGGTGGAGAGGGGAGAGGTATGAGAAATGAGAGGGATTTAGCCGCGGAAGAAAGGGAAAAGAGAATTCATAAAAGAGGTGATTTTTAATCAAATTGTTGAAATTTCAAAAAGGTTTCCAAAAGGGAACAATGCCCTTTTAGTTGGATCTCTGCTTTTCAAGGGGATAAAGGTGGATCAATGGTGATACAGATGTTTTGAGCACATTAGCTGTTTGTTAGAATTGAAGAATGGAGGGACTTGTAAACTAGACCAAGACCACTAAAATCAATGTCAACATTCGACAACAAACCAATGTGGTGGGGTTTTGTTTTATCAATTATTAATGATCAACCAAAATTGGGTACATATGATGGGCAATTTTCAATTCAATATATCAAAAGTACAGAAATTTTCTTGGTCTTTAATTGGCACCAGAAGGCAACAACAGAATTAGCAAACAGTGCAACCACCTTTCTTTTTCCATTTTTTTAATCACCCCATAACTATTAGTATTTAAATTTTCCTCAATTGAAAAACTCGCCTGCCCAAGTATACCATTGTTTATTTTATTGTATATAGAGAAAGGCTCGTTCTATGATTTTGCATATGTTGGAAAGTTTATAGTACTGGAATTGTTGTTTATATGTAGTAAGCATTGTTAAAATTCTATTTATTTTCTATTGAAATAGAGGGGTTTATTATTATTATTATTATTATTATTATTATTATTATTATTATTATTATTATTATTATTATTATTATTATTATTATTATTATTATTATTATTATTATTATTATTATTATTATTATTATTATTATTATTATGCGGTGTGATGGGGGAGTGAGTGTCACACCCCAGACCCGGGAGATGACATGGCAGCATCCCGAAATGGGATACCAAACCCGAAACCAAAACAGACGTTACCAAATAAATAAACTCAACTGTCATAACTGAAATTGCCAAAACTCATAATTATTCTGTTACAATGCAAAACGACTTAACTAATCTCTTAGAATAACTTCAAACGTACTAAAACTCCAATGTCATAAAATAGACCATAAATGAGAACGTTACATGAACTCGTCAAATTAGTCGCTCTAGGTCCTCCTCGAACCACCCGTCTAATTCTTCCTCGTTCAACTGAGAACCTGAAATGATAAGTAAGGTGTGAGCTCACTAGCTCAGTAAGAATCATGACTTAACCGGGATTGAGCAAGTTACATAGATATAGTTTCGCAAATCATTGAACTTTAAAACAGTGGTAGCAGTGGACTTAGTTAGGGTAACATACGGTTGTGGTTCAGGCTCAAATATTTCTCACTTATACCACACACTAAGGAATATTACAACAAACACGGGTAACTTTGATCAAACTGAAGAGATTCAGAATTAGAAAGTCAACCGGCGCCCGTTAGGAAGAGTAAACAGCGCCTGTTGTTACTAAAACGGAAAGGGTCCGATTCCGAGATGAACCAGTGCCTGTTTAGCTATGACAACCGGCGCCTGTTGGACTGAATAACAGGCGCCTGTTCAAACTAAATCTGCCCCAAAAAATAGAGTACAATGCACGAAAAGTAGAGACCAAAGAAATGACATTAAATCAGAACGAATCAGAGGCCAAAATGCACAAAGAAACAGAACAAGGCTCAACGTCCACAACCACTCCAATAATGAACAACACAACCATTATCCTACCATTTTTCCATAACAGTTCACTACACCATTTCCAACTTTTCAAATCAATTGAACAGACCCAGAATTCATGACACGTGTTTGGGGAGAAGCTTTGGCTAACTGATATCATTCTCCTAACTATTTTATCCCGTTAGGAGGAGGGCCAGTACACAGAATTGGGCAAGGTATTGTATCCCCCAAGCCTAGGGCCAGTACACAGAACATAAGAGATCATCCCTAGCAAGACCAAACCCCAAACAGATGACAGAACATAACAGAATTTTAGCAACCAAAATTTAGTACAGAACAAGAATAGTAAAGTACATATCATATAGTCTTACCTGATCATAAACAACTCATACATCACAACAAATTATTCCCATGCTCAATCCAATTGAATACCAACATAATTTTCAGATTGAAAAACAGAAGATCATAAAGTCAAACCATCAGTTGAAAATCAAAACATAGTTAAGTCAGAATCCTTACCAGGAATCCTACTCACAGATCACCCTTATCACCACCAACCTCTTCCACACCTACAATTCCAATCAATCCCCATCAGAACATCATTCACCCCATTTCCCCCCAAATCAGAACAGTAAAATCAAGAACCCTAGACATCAATTAAACCTCAATAAAAGCTTAAGGGGAACGTGGATTACCTAAATTCGAAGCCTCGAGCTCTTCCCCTTCCTTTGCCTCCTCCTCTTGGCCTTTCTCCCCTCTCTGAACTGTCTCTGACAGATGAACAACGATGAATATCAGAACCACGTTCTGGTAGAACGTTTAATCAGTCAGAGAGTTACAAAATTACTATCAAGTCCTTCTAATTTTCCCCCCATTAAATAAGTCCCTAACTATAAGGGCTGAGCCTATTGCTAATTAACACAAAAAAACGAAAGGTCCAGTAGAGCCTCTGGACCATGGGCTCACATTCCACCCCCCTTACAAAAATTTTCGTCCTCGAAACTTGCACACCCGAATCATCAAACAAGGAAGGATATTTTCATCGTGCATCCTCTTCCAGCTCCCAAATGGCCTCCCGCTCCGTGTGATTTGACCATTGCACCTTCACATATGGTATAGTTCTTCGTCTCAAGACTTGCATCTTCCTGTCCACGATCCTTATTGGTAACTCCTTGTAAGTCAGATCCTCACGGACTCGCAAAGGAGATGCTTCCAACACATGACTCGGATCAGCAACATACTTCCTTAGCTGGGACACATGAAACACATTGTGCAACCTAGATAGTGCCGGTGGCAAAGCTAACCGGTATGCTAGATCTCCAACCCTTTCCAGAATCTCATACGGTCCCACATACCTCGAACTCAACTTCCCACTTTTGCCAAACCGCATGACTCCTTTGGTTGGTGAAACCTTCAGATATACCTTGTCTCCACATTCAAATTCTAAAGGTCTCTGTTTACTATCAGCCCAACTCTTTTGCCGATCTTGAGCTGCCTTCAACCTTTCACGAACAACTTGCACTTTCTCTGAGGCTATCTGCACTAACTCGGGTCCAGTTACCCTTCTTTCTCCCACATCATCCCAACAAACCGGGGATCTACATCTTCTTCCATACAACGCCTCATAAGGGTCCATACCAATACTAGACTGAAAGCTGTTGTTGTAAGAGAACTTCACCAAAGTTAAGCTGTCCAACTAATTCCCTTTAAAGTCCAGAACACAAGTGCACAACATGTCCTCCAAGTTCTGAATTGTCCTCTCAGATTGACCATCAGTTTAAGGGTGAAAAGCAATACTCAAGGTGACAGTGGTCCCCATGGCCTCTTGGAAACTCTTCCAGAACCGTGACACAAATCGGGTATCCCTGTCCGATACTATACTTACTGGCACCCCATGTAACCTAACAATTGCATCCATATATAGCTGTACCAACTCCTCCATCGAAGCTGTCAACTTCATAGGCAAGAAGTGAGCTGACTTGGTCAACCGATCCACCACAACCCATACTGTGTCCTTCCCAGTCTTTGATTTCAGTAAACCTGTAACAAAATCCATGGTGATGTGCTCCCACTTCCAAATAGGAATCTCCAGTGGCTTCAGCAATCCTACAGGTCTTTGATGTTCAGCCTTAACTTGCTGACATACTAGACACTTGGATACAAAATCTGCAATGTCCCGCTTCATTCCACTCCACCAAAAATTTCCTTTGAGATCCCGGTACATCTTAGTCCCTCCAGGATGAATTGAGAGTTTCGTATTATGAGCCTCCCTAAGCACCTCCATCCTCAGCACCTCATCACTTGGACACATAATCTACCCCGGAACCGCAAGCTGCCATCTTCGTGAACTTGAAACTCCGGTTGTGCTCCGCTGAGTGCTGCTGCCATTTTCCTCCCTAACTCACCATCCTTGGGTTGTGCCTCCTTAATCCGTTCCACCAATGATGATTGAGCTATCAAAGCTACCAGATAACCTGAAGCAGGTTGCACAAACTCTAATTCCAACTTCTCAAACTCAAAAATCAACTGATGTTGTTCAGTGATACAAGCTGCCAATGTTCCCGCTCCTTTCCTACTGAGAGCATCCGCAACTCGGTTTGCCTTTCCCAGGTGATAACTGATCTTCAGGTCGTAGTCCTTAATCAGTTCAAGCCATCGTCTCTGCCTCATATTTAACTCCTTCTGAGTGAACAGGTACTTCAAACTTTGATGATCAGTGAAGACTTCACACGTTTCCCCATATAAGTAGTGCCTCCAAATCTTTAGCGCAAACACCACTGCAGCTAGCTCCAAGTCGTGAGTCGGGTAATTCTGCTCATATGGCTTCAACTGTCTAGATGCATAAGCTATAACTTTTCCATTCTGCATCAACACGCAACCAAGTCCATTTTTCGAAGCATCACTGAAAATGATGAATCCTCCAGTCTCCGAAGGTAGTGCCAAAACTGGAGCTGAAGTCAACAACCTCTTCAACTCAAGAAAGCTCTTCTCACATGCATCACTCCACTTGAACTGGGTCCTCTTATAGGTAAGTTGGGTTAGTGGAGTAGCTATCTTAGAGAAATCCTCCACGAACTTCCGGTAATAACCTGCCAATCCCAAGAAGCTCCTAACCTCAGAAGCAATAGTTGGTCTAGGCCAATCCACAATCGCCTCAACTTTCTTAGGATCCACAAGCAACACCTTCCTCCGAGATGACATGACCCGTAAATGCTACACTCCTCAACCGAACCGGCATTTATCGAACTTTGCATAAAGTTGCTCGCTCGCGAAGCCTTTGCAACACAATCTTGAGATGCTCTTGATGAGCTTCTTCTGATGGTGAGTACACTAGGATGTCGTCAATGAACACGACTACAAATTTGTCCAACTCCTCTTTAAAGACCCTGTTCATCAACTCCATGAACGCTGCTGGGGCGTTAGTCAAACCAAAAGGCATGACCAAGAACTCATAATGCCCATATCGTGTCCTAAAGGAACTTTTCGGGATGTCCTCGGGCTTGATGCGCAACTGATGATACCCTGGTCGCAAGTCTATCTTTGAAAATACCTTAGCCCCCTTCAACTGATCAAATAAATCATCAATTCGTGGTAGAGAGTACTTGTTCTTCACAGTAATCTTGTTCAGCTCCCGGTAGTTGATACACATCCTCATGCTACCATCGTTCTTTTTAACGAACAAGATTGGAGCTCCCCAAGGAGAGACACTAGGGCGAATAAACTTCTTGTCCAATAACTCCTGTAATTGAGTCTTCAACTCTCTCAACTCCGCTGGCGCCATCCGATATAGAGCCTTAGAGATAGGCTCAGCTCCTAGTACAAGGTTGATCTCAAAATCTACCTCCCTGGCTGGTGGTATGCTTGGTAAATCCTCCGGGAAGACATCCTTGAACTCCTTTACCACTTCTATATCCTCCATGCATGGTTCCTCTTTCTTAGTATCCACCACATAAGCCAAATAAGCTTTGCATCCTTTCTGAAGACTCTTGCAAGCTCTGATAGTTGAAATTACTGGCATTGATCTTCTACGGGACTCTCTTCCTCTGCTCTGGAAGTGAAACACTGCTTTACCCGGCAAAGCAAACTGGACCCTTTTCTCCCGACAATCCACTAAGGCATGATTCCTAGCTAACCAATCCATACCTAGGATGATATCAAAGTCCACCATATTCAATTAAATTAAATTAGCACCCAACTCCTCCCCCTCAATTTCTACCTTACAATCCCCATGCAACAGATTTGAAACCAACACCTTCCCACTGGGGACAGACACCCTATAAGCATTTTCTAACAAGGTTGGGGAGGTTTTAAGTACTCTAGCAAATCTACGGGATACAAACGAGTGCGAAGCACCACAGTCAAACAACACATAAGCTGGCACAGAGTTAACCAGAATCGTACCTGTAACTACATCATCTGCTGTCTTGGCCTCATCATGAGTCAGGGCGAAAACCCGAGCATTGGGTTTCTGTTTCTGCTCTCCCGCCTTAGGCCTTTGTGACTCAACCTTCGCTTGAGCTGACCCCGGCACTGGCTCTGGGCACTGATATACCTTATGTCCTTGCTTCCCACACCGGAAGCAACTGCCTGATGCCCACCTACACTCTCCTGGGTGTCTCCTGCCACAGTTGGTGCAAGCATTCCACATCGTGTTGAACTGAGGCGCTATGGAACCTGAGGCACTCATGGTGCGACCTCCCGATACTGCTGGTGCTGATAACCCCGCCATAGCTCTCCTCTTGGGATCTGGCTGTCCTATAGGTGCTGATCTAGGCCCTTGCCCCTGACTGGAACCTGGTCTGAAACTCTGCCCCTACCTGAATCCGGTCCCAACACTCTGCCCTCGGCTAAATCCGGATCCAACACTCTGCCCCTGACTGACTACGGACCTAGGCCTCTTCCGGTCCCTCTCAGCATCGGTCCTCTGAAACTCCGCTTCAATGTCCAGACTCCACTGATAGGCATCCTGATAGTTGGTAGGCCTGTTACCAGATAACCTTCCTCGAATCCTGGCTTGAAGTCCCCAGACGAACCTGTTAGTCCGTGAAGCTGCATTTTTGGTGACTGTCGGTACGTACTTCCCCAAAGCATTAAACCTGAGTGCGTAGTCAGTGACACTCATTTGCTCCGTCTGGACGAGCTTGTAGAACTGATTCTCTTTCTCCATCCGGAATGTGTCTGGAAAATACTGATTCAGGAAAATTTTCTTGAACTTCCCCCACGTGAAGGGCTCCTCTCTTTGGTGGTAAATTGACTTAACTCCTTTCCATCAATTCAGTGCTTCCCCCACTAAGAAGGGAACAACCACCTTAAGTTTGACTTCCTCTGGCACCTCCAAAGTCTCAAAATAATGCTCTAGCTCCTCCAACCATGCCTAAGCTCTATCTGGCCCGCCCATGCCATCAAATGTCGGAAGCCCCATTCTCTTCATCCGTTCAAACAAGGACCGAGCCCCCGAGTCATTCCTCTGTTGTCTGCTCTGCTGCTCTGCCTGTAACCGTAACTGCTCCTGCTGGAGAGGCTGTTGGCTCTGAATTAACTGAGCCATCATAGCCCATGCTGCAGACATATCTATCGGTGCGCTAGGTCCCGGCATAGCTAAAGGAACAAAAGCAGGCACTCCTGCCGGCATCGAAACTGGTGGTGGTACTGAGGCAGGCGGCGGTGGCATATACGGTGGCGGTGGAGGCAAATGGACTCCCCCAAGTGGTACCCCATCAGCCCGTCGCAGTGCAGATACCATAGCTGACGAACCCGAGCCCTGTGCTGCTCTACTGGACTGGCCTCGTGCCCTGGTGGCAACCCTGTCTCGGTCACTGTCTCCTGCGCTCTCCTGTGTTGCTCTCCTAGCTCCACGTGCCATCTCAAATATCGTAATCAACCAAGAACTAAATAAAAGAAATCAAACAAGAAAGAAACAATCAAAAGCTTAATAAATAACAGTCTCTAAACCTAGGCATTACTTAAACCATTAACCCCCTCACACGTCAACTTAAGAAATTTCAGACTTATTTTTCACTTGCAGTTTAAAGCCTAGAGATGTCATAACCTATGTCTCTGATACCACTAAATGTCACACCCCGGACCCGGGAGATGACATGGCAGCATCCCGAAATGGGATACCGAACTCGGAACCAGGACAGACATTACCAAATAAATAGACTCAACTGTCATAACTGAAATTGCCAAAACTCATAATTATTCTGTTACAATGCAAAACGACTTAACTAATCTCTTAGAATAACTTCAAACGTACTAAAACTCCAATGTCATAAAGTAGACCATAAATGAGAACGTTACATAAACTCGTCAAATTAGTCGCTCTAGGTCCTCCTCGAACCACCCGTCTAATTCTTCCTCGTTCAACTGAGAACCTGAAATGATAAGTAAAGTGTGAGCTCACTAGCTCAGTAAGAATCATGACTTAACCGGGGATTGAGCAAGTTACATAGATATAGTTTCGCAAATCATTGAACTTTAAAACAGTGGTAGCAGTGGACTTAGTTAGGGTAACATACGGTTGTGGTTCAGGCTCAAATATTTCTCACTTATAGCACACACTAAGGAATATTACAACAAACACGGGTAACTTTGATCAAACTGAAGAGATTTAGAATTAGAAAGTCAACTGGCGCCCGTTAGGAAGAGTAAACAGCGCCTGTTGTTACTAAAACGGAAGGGGTCCGATTCCGAGATGAACCAGTGCCTGTTTAGCTATGTCAACCGGCGCCTGTTTGACTGAATAACAGGCGCCTGTTCAAACTAAATCTGCCAAAAAACAGAGCACAATGCACGAAAAGCAGAGACCAAAGAAATGACATAAAACCAGAATGAATCAGAGGCCAAAATGCACAAAGAAACAGAACAAGACTCAACATCCACAACCACTCCAATAATGAACAACACAACCATTACCCTACCATTTTTCCATAACAGTTCACTACACCATTTCTAACTCTTCAAATCAATTGAACAGACCCAGAATTCATGACACGTGTTTGGGGAGAAGCTTTAGCTAACTGATATCAGTCTCCTAATTATTTTATCTCGTTAGGAGGAGGGCCAGTACACAGAATTGGGCAAGGTATTGTATCCCCCAAGCCTAAGGCCAGTACACAGAACATAAGGGATCATCCCTACCAAACAGATGACAGAACAGAACAAAATTTTAGCAACCAAAATTTAGTACAGAACAAGAACAGTAAAGTACATATCATATAGTCTTACCTGATCATAAACAACTCATACATCACAACAAATTATTCCCATGCTCAATCCAATTGAATACCAACATAATTTTCAGATTGAAAAACAGAAGATCATAAAGTCAAACCATCAGTTGAAAATCAAAACACAGTTAAATCAGAATCCTTATCCGGAATCCTACTCACAGATCACCCTTATCACCACCAACCTCTTCCACACCTACAATCCCAATCAATCCCCATCAGAACATCATTCACCCCATTTCCCCCCAAATCAGAACAGTAAAATCAAGAACCTTAGACATCAATTAAACCTCAATAAAAGCTTAAGGGGAACGTGGATTACCTAAATTCGAAGCCTCGAGCTCTTCCCCTTCCTTTGCCTCTTCCTCTTGGCCTTTCTCCCCTCTCTGAACTGTCTCTGACAGATGAACAACGATAAATATCAGAACCACGTTCTGGCAGAACGTTTAATCAGTCAGAGAGTTACAAAATTGTTATCAAGTCCTCCTAATTTTCCCCCCATTAATTAAGTCCCTAACTATAAGGGCTGAGCCCATTGCTAATTAACACAAAAAAACGAAAGGCCCAGTAGAGCCTCTGGATCATGGGCTCACATTATGTCACGTCCCGTGCCCGCGGACCCGGAAGTGCGACTATGGACCTGGCAGCACCTACGGTCAACTACTTGGCCGCCGTCCTTGCTGGGCTAAAATGGATATCCCAAGTTGACAATGGGTACTTAGGCCCATCCTTATATACCATACATACTTCTCATCCTAATCTCATGTGGGATTGGGGCATCACATCCACCCCTCCTTTAGGCCCAAGCGTCCTCGGTGGGCCCATAGTCGCACTCCCGGGTCCGCGGGCACGGGGCGTGACATTTGGTATCAGAGCAGGTAACTAGCCCCGATATAGAAACTAAGTGCTACACCGTGCGCGGTGGGAGCCACCTCTAGAATCCCATACTACCTGGTTGGTCCTGGGTTTGGCCCCTAAAGTATGGGCCCACCGAGGACGCTTGGGCCTAAAGGAGGGATGAATGTGATGCCCCAATCCCATATGGGATTAGGATGAGAAGTATGTATGGTATATAAGGATGGGCCTAAGTACCCATTGTCAAATTGGGATATCCATTTTGGCCCAACAAGGACGACGATCAAGTAGTTGACCATGGGTGCTGCCAAGCCCATAGTAGCATTCCCGGATCCGCGGGCACGGGGCGTGACAGTGAGACTAGGGGGCGAAGCAGCCATAAGATCCATTGACTAGTATCAGCCAAAATGGTGAAACAACATAGGGATAGACCTCCCCCTCCAAGATAGCCTAGACACGTAGGAAGTGCCTACTTTTGGTAGCCAAAATGAAAACTTTTCTGATATATATATATATATATATATATTAAATTTTCCCACTAGCTTTCATAAATAAAGAAGTGTGGTGAACAAAGGTGGAGCTATGAGAATCGTCCTAGTTTCTGGAACCAGTCTTTAAATATTTTTCAGTTTTTTTTTTTTAATATGAATACTTACTTTCAATAGCAAATACAAAACTAAGTCAAATTATAGATATCCAATAAAAGAATAAATCATAGTTCAAGAAAATAAAGATTCAATAACTACAGTTAACTCTCTAGTCTTTAAATTATAATTTATCGAAAATAAAATTTAACTGAGGGAATATCTTTGATAGGTTTAATTAAATTAAATAATTTTTTTATTTCCCACATGGAAAAGTAAAAGTAGAGTCTATCCATTATTTTTAAAAGTAAGATATTTTTTATGGCCTAAATCATCACCTAATTGGATGTCTTAGGACAACAGGAAAATAAACTAGTGTATCTTGTATCTAGTAGATTAAACGGACTTGTTTCCAAACATCAATAAATTAGAAGAATAATTGGCAAATTTAATTCATTAATTACTTTGTTTGTTTTAGAAGAAAATAATTTTTTTTTCTTCCTTATTCATCAATCAAATTTTTTTTTTTTCCTAACTTTTGATTCAAACCATAACTTCTATGGCAGATTTGGGTAGATTTAAACACGCATCCGTCATGTACCTTTTTTATGAATCTACCAAAGGAGTAATGGTTTGAATTAAAAGTTACAGAAAAAAAAAAAAGGTTAACAAAATGAATAAGAAAAAAAAAATGATCTATTTTAAGATAAAATGGATTAAATTTGTCAATTACCCAAATTGGATATGGAGATTACAATGTACGAATCCAATTTAACACAAGTGGATCCAGACTTAACTTCTGAGAAAGAAGCAAGATTAGTTCAATTTAAGCTGGGTACATGAAAAAGGAAATAAATCTTTGAGAAGATCTTGTTGCCCAACAAAAATCTTTTGCAGGATATTACAAATGTTCTTAGAGGAAATGATGGGAATCCAATTTAGAGGTTTTTTATTAAAAAAAAAAGAAAAGAAAAAACTCTTGAGTAAAAATTATTATTTTATTTATATAAAATTTAATGAATAACACATTTACCGACTAAGTTAATTAACATAGAATATAGCAAAGAATGCTTATCATTTCATCATCACATAAATCTTTTTTTTTTTTTTTTTGGGAAATCTAATCACAATTGAGCATTCTATTTTGCCTAACCCATTCATATATACAATAATTCATGCAAAAGTTCTTGTCCTTTAATTGTTGGTAAATATCCAACCTAATCCAAGGAAAAAAGATCCCTTACATGTGAAGTATTATGTTGTTGGATGTGATGCACTATTAGCCCTAGATTGGATACCCTCCCACTATGTATTACTTTCTCTATGGTTTTTTCTTTGTTTGGATTTGGATTTTATTGTAAACAAACGCTGTAAAGTTATGTCCAAAGAGATCCCTTCTTCACTTTTATATAAAGTTACAAAAATCTAGCGATAGAACAATCAGTGAATAAAGTTGAAAACTACTGACAGCGTATGTTGAGGTTTATTACCACTAAATGAGTACAAAGTTTTGCCATTGATCATCCAATCATAGAGAAAATTACCGTCCAAAACATATCTTCAATTTCAGCCCTTCGAATTTGAATTTCTAAATTTTTATGTTTTAAAAATAAATATTTATTTTTTAATGTACACAACTACAAGCGCCTCTATTTAAACTGGAGATGGCAATTGGTGGTCGCAAGAGTTTTGGACCTTGAATTCAAGAAAGTTTATAATAAAATAATGAAATCATAAAATGTAATTCTAAATAATAAATAAAATTTATCAAAATATAATATTATTAATAATAAAACATAACAAATTATGAAAATAATCCACATTTTTTTAAAAATAAGTATTCCAATATAATTTCATTCATTCAACATTTAAGAAAACTTGCAATATAAAAAAAATCAAATATGAAGATCATTTGGTTTTATACAATAAAATATTTTTGTGTTTTATTTTGAAAATTAAATATAAATTATTTCACACCAATTCAAATTAATCTTAAAAACACTACCTCTCTTTCAAACTAAATATTATCATATATCTTTTTTAAAAACTTTAGAAATATTTTTGACAATTTATTGTATTTTAAATTCTGAGAATATACTTTTAAAATATATTAATAATACAATTTTTTTATAAATATATATACTTTATATATATATATATATATATATATTATATAAATATAAAATAAGTTAAAAAATTAAGAGACAATGATAGATAAGAATGCGTTGGAGATAGTACAATTACTCTTGTCCCAAAAAGGCGAAGTCCCTCGCCCATATCCTACACTCTTGTTCTAAGAGATGTGAATAAGTAAATTACAGTGATCGAATCAGTCCGATAATAGAAAAATCAGTTATGGAGAATTAACTCCAATAGGAATTGATCATTAATTCTTATCCCAAATTTATTACTACCAAACCAACTCGGCTAAGCTCGTGGGGCACAGTACAAATACTCTCCCCTGGCATGTCTCTAGTTGACAAGTTGAGAGCTAGAGCCCGATCCCATCCTCATTCTTACGGGGAATCCAGTCAAGTAATATCGAATGAGGTCAAATTTCTAACTTAAGTGAAAAAATTATTATCTTTATATGCAACAAGGTCTATTAATTTATGGCCTCGCTATTAATTTATTTAATTAATAACTTATAAATAATTAAATATTCTTTTAAATATTTGTATTAAAGTTAAAAAAAAGTTTAAACCGAATAAAATTTCAAAAACTATGGTAAATATTGCTTAGCTAATTAGTCGTACGTAGCAATTTCAAGTATTCCGATCTCCACTTTGAAAATTTATACTTTGGCCATCAAGAACAGTTGAAATATTTTGTAAAATATATCTTTTAGAAACCACTCCACTTTAGATGTTTTCAATAGTCTCTATAGCACTATTTTAGATTCATTATTTGAATATTTATAAGAAAGAATGAAAAATCACATAATTTGAGATTTAAGTAAATAATACATTGGTCTTTAAATTAGGCAAAGGGGTAACCTAAAAAAAAACAAATATGCACGAGTCTTTTATTAGCTTAGACTGCATTAAAATTTGAGACAAATACAAATTATTTTTTGATATTGTAGAAATTTTGGAGAGTCCGTCGTGTACGCCGTGGTGGCCTAGTGCGGCTGGACGCGTCGACGTCGGAAGAGGAGCGCTGGGGGTGGAAAATGTTGCTATCAAGACTTTGGAATTTGGCGCGTGATGTTGACCGCTTTCGTTGGCTGTTGAAATCACACCGCACGGGTTTTTTGTTCTGTTCTGTGGGTGGAGGATATACCAAGGCCACTCCGGCACGCTCCTAACGACTAATTGCTCTATTCGGATATGCATTAGTTGAGATTTCAATGTTTTTTTTCTAAATATATATAAATATAATTTAAAATTTTATAAAAATTTGTGAATCCTACTATCAAATATTGTAATTTATTTAAAATAAATAATAAAATTATCAATATTTTTATAAACAGAATTTATTTATATTTGACTCAATTTTTTTTCAAATAAGTTCTAAAACAATTTATTTTTAAAACATTCCCTACTCGGGAACCTGCACCATTGAAAGAAAAATAAAAAAATAATACCTATATTTTGTCGTTATACAACTCATGGCAAGAAGTTTGAATGAAAGAAATAATATATTTCAAAAAATATTTATTGAACTACATATATTAAAAATTTATACTTTTTTAGAATGTGTAAAATATAATTCATATAATATACATTGTTCTGATAAAAATAAGGTTTAAAAGTTTTTTCAATACATTTCTTCCCAATTTGAATTGAAGAAAGGGTAGTCAGACTTCCGATTAAATCCTTAACCGTAATTTTAGAAATCAAAAGTTTGAATTTTGGAGGAAAGGAAAGGGAGAAAGCGTGCATTAATTTCCTTCCCCTTCTCTCCATGTAGTTCAAATTATGGTTACTTTCATTCATACTCCCTCCGCCCCATGATTTAAACAAGAAAAGAGATGACAAAATAAATAAATAAATAAAGATAAAAATATAAAAATAATTTTAAAATCTTTTTAAAAAGTTCGACTTATAATTTAAGAAAATAAAAGTAATCTCTAACGACTTATATTATGGGAACGGAGGGAGTATTATCATTTTTTTAGTGAGTGTGAATTTAGGAAAATCTATATTTGTTTGGTCTAAATATTACTTCTTTTTTTTTTTGTGCAAAGTTTAATTTAAAAATTATGGGAAATATATATTCGTGTAGACTCAATTTTTTTTTTGGGGGGCACCAATACATTAAAATTGTATATTTTAAATGGTACAAATTTTTAATATTGAATAACAGCTAAAAGTGTAATTTGCCCAAAAGAAAATAATAACAAAAAAAGAATAACTAATGATAGGTATCACGGTACCATTGACAATAAATTATATCTATCTCTCTTCCGATTAATTTTTTTTTAATTAAAAATATAATAATGCATTGATCAAAAAGGGTGTAGAAGAGTCATGCTGCGAGGCAGGTACAAAAGTCAGTAATATGATCAATTTTTTATTAAAAAATTAATTAATAAAGTTTACAGCTGCTATTTAAAAATGTAAAACCCACACTTTTTGAAAGTTTTTTATTTATGGAGATATTTTAGAATTTGTTAAAGGTTAAATCATAATACAATAAGAATTAGAATTCTATTTAGTTAATATTTTAAGTAAGTAGGGATTTAGATTAAAATTATTTAAGAGTTAAGAAACCCTATGATTTATTAAATAGGAAAACTTATGGAAAACATAATTGTTTTTCAATAACCGTCATTAGACACAGGAAGAGGGAGAGAGTTCAACTAGAGTTTGAAGGAAAAAAACACCGTAGACTGTTACAGTTTGTCGATATTAAGAGGTAAGTAGGAATGAATCTCTTCGATTTTCTTATGCGAATAATAGAATAAAACTCTATTTTTTATTAAAAATTCTCGAATAAAGTATGGTATTTTTCAAAGTATAAGTTTTAATGATTGGTTAATGTATGGTGTGTATTTCAGTATTTGTATTATATAGATACATGGTTCTGTATGAATATATTTGATGAATTTGGTACATGATAGATCTGTTTATATTTATTTGGATATGATACCTCAAAGGTGGGCTAAACCTTTTTGGAACAATGTTAAGATTGAATTCGTCTTTTTAAAATTAATGCAATACGAAGTTTTAATCTTTTTGAACCGATAAGACCGGGTTAAACCTTTTTGGATTTTCCTAACGGAATAAGATAATTCAGTTAGAAGAAGGTAATGGTTGTATGAATTTGGTGTGAATGAATGTTTCGGTCTGTTTGATATCTTTGCTTTTTTTTTCGAAATTTGCTAAGTATACTCATATTAATTTTGTTAAATTAATTGGTATGGATTTTGGAGTAAAGGAAAACTAGTTAGTATGTATTTTTTTAAAATATTTAAAATTTATATCCCATGAAAATAATTTGAGATTTATTGAGTTTGCTATTTTTATATAAACAAAAGTTTTATCTTCTTAAAATGTTATAAGAATAATTTAAAACTAAATATTTAATAATAGTTGTTATTGTTGTTATTATTATTTGTGAATGTAATTATTTATGTGGTGGACATATACGTATATTATGTGAAGACATAAATTAAATTTTATTCGGGAGAAGTGATTCATTACAGTTGGCTCACCCTCCAATATTTCCTCCTTTGAGATTTACTAAGATTGTGTTGGGCGTATAGCATGAAGTCGAATTCTAAAATTTTATTTAGTGACTTATGTTATTTTATTTATTCTAAGTTCTGCATATGTTTTTTTAGTACTCGATGAGACAAGTATAAGAATTAGTTTTATGAGTTTTGATATAATTTCTTTGGAGAGGATTTAATTATGAAATTATTTAGTTATCATTTTGGGAGCAAATATGTGTTTTGTTATTAAGTCTTGATGTAAGATTTCGTATTATCGGATTACGACTCGGTAGTTAGACCATGCCACGTCTTACGGACGCGGAGCGTGACAAAAAAATGTGTCCTTTTTTAAATTTTAAAAAAATATTAAGAATGAAAATATTACGCATTATAAATTTTAAAAATTAAATAGGTTAATTTTTTATAAATAAATTTAAATAAAAACTCTCTCCAACCTTCAATTATTGTCCTTTTTCCTCAAATGAGTGGTCCAAACTAGACGAAACTTTAGCTAGGACAAAACATTATAGGTATCTTAAATCAAGGACGGAAATGTCCCACCCCCAATAATTTTTAAAAATTTAAAATTAATTTTAAAAATTGTTAAAAATTAAAAACTTATTAAATTTTATATTTTGCTTTATAAAAGTTTATTAAAAATTATAATATTATCTTCTTATTATAAGTTGCTCATCGACTTTAAGTTTCTAATTACATCTCTGTCTTGAATATTAATTAAATATGTTTATGATTTATAATAATGAATGAAAACTGGGATTAATTAAGTACTATAAGTAACACCCCTTAGAGGGACCTCATAAGGTTTATTTATAGAGATATTTATTAATACACATGCATGAAGGCAACAACTCTTTGTGCAGGATTAATCAGTACCATGCTGAAAGAGAAAGAGAAAGAGAAAAAGAAAAAGAAAAAAGGGTCCATGCCATAAAGAATTCAACACTAACTAATTTCATTCCTTTAAAAAGAATATTTTTATAGAAGTAGAAAGTTTCGACCAAGAAAATGAGTTATAATAAAAATAATAAATATTTTTTGTGAGGGAGGTGCAAATTTTAATTATATTTCTTCATTAAAATTTATCATTTTTATAAAATTATTTACAACAAACTCTACAAAAGTTACTGTTTTGTACTGAAATGTATTACTTTTATCAAATTAACTACAAAGAAGTCAACAAAATTTGATATTGGGTATGTCAGTCTTAAGAAAGTGAATAATTTTTCGCTACCATATTATCTCCCAATGCAAGTATCTATAGAGACGGAATTATAAATTTTAGTTGTGTAAATATATATATATATATATATATATATATATATATATTAAAGAATAATATTATAATTTTGTAAAATAATTTTAGGGAAGGAAAGATAAATTTTGAAAATAATATTAATTTTTTAAAACTTTGCTGGCTATTTCCTTAATTTCTTGTTTTGGACAGCGGTAGAGACGAAATTCCAATCCTTGTCTTCCCTCGCAGGCAATGATAGGGTGGGGAAAACCTCATTTTATTTGTATACCTTCAAGCCCCTGCAAGAATATTGGCCAATCACATGCCTCACCAACTCAATCTTCCACATGAACAACTGTAAGTGTAAACAGGCGTCGACAGAACTCCATTGCTCTCGCAAATAAAGCATTCGAAACTGTAGGTCGAAGGGTCTCGTGCTAGCTTACTTTAGTGCAGGGACGGAGTTAGGATGTTGAAGTTGAGGGAGTAAATTTTATATAAAGATACTATTATGAATTATGTAAATTTTTTTAGAAGACGAAATATAAAATTTTAAATTTTTTTTAAAAAAAATTATTTTTCTAAGATAAATTAGAAAATTTTTAAAAATGTTAGGGGCCGGTGCAACCCCTCCCACTAGTTCCGTCTCTACTTCATTGACAACATCAATACATATGACATATTCTATTATATACTCTCCTATTGCCACTTTTTAAAAAGTTAAAAGGATTTTAAGAAAATCTTAAATTTGTAAAATTTTAGGAGAAAAAGACTTAATTATCTTTATTAGAAATTCTAAAGTTATTTCTAAATTTAAAAATTAATTAATATTATAGGTTAGTCAATTAATAAATATATTTTTAATTTTACACAATAATAGATAATTATAGACAAAATAAAATTCCAAAATGACCCTTGTTTGAGAGAATATTGTTTTACAAATCAATTTCAAGAATAGGGATGGAACTAGAAATTTGGAGTTATGGGACAAATTATATGAAATGAAATATTAGAAGATAATTTTTGAAAAATCGAAATGTAAAATTTAAATAGACATTTAAAAAAATTAAGTTTATGAAGGAAAAGTGAAAAAAAAAATGAAAGTGAAGAATCATAATATCCATTCTCTTAGTGACATTAATATTGAGGATATCTTTTGTTCTAGACAGTAATTATTTCATCCCTTTGAAGCTTTCTTTGCATGAATGATTGAGGTGGGTGAAAATAATGAGTCTAATCTTAGCAAGAGCACATGTGATAGGATGCAGCTCTTCAAGAACATAATTAGGGCGAAGACATTTTATGAGAATTAAGAATTACATGGTTGAAGATTTGTGAACCCCACCATATATATTCGATGGCTGAAAAATATAGGAACAAAAAGAAAATGATAGAAATGGGAGGGAATCTATAAAAGGGTACAGAATGCATGTGTTTGCTTCTTCTCTTCTGTTTTGTATGTTAGATTCATCTTCACATGCTAAAGCACATGCAAGCTTTTGGCTCCTCTCAAGATTTATGTCAAGAGAATATCAACGTGAAAAAGCAGTTTAACTAATAGGTCTACTCTAAAAGCGGTTTCGCATACTCGATAAACTCAAGACCTGAATTGTAAATTTAATAACCTCGTAACAAAATATTTATAATATTATATATATTCATACATGATAATCACTTTTAATGTAAGTTTTTTTTAAAAAAAATTAAATATTCAAATTACCTCTAATCATCAAGCATGGAAATTAACGAAAAACATATCTGGTTTACATGACAGATATATAATTCGTTGAATATGTTTTTAATTAATTGCTTTTTTTGGGGGTGGTGCACGCGTAGGGCTGTGGGAGGGCTGTGTGTGGTTTCTAGTTCTCTTGGGAAGATATGGCATTGAGGCTCCAAGAAGAAACGTCATGACAGCTCAAAATAAAATGGGACAAAGTCACATCGTGCTTTAATCAGTCAACAGTTTGGCCGACACCTACAACAGGATTTCATCCAGCTTTCCATGGCCTTTTACAGAACGTCATATAGCCATAGGATGATGATATCATCATCCTACACGAAGTTCTCGAAACTATATATATATGTGTATGTATGTATGTGTGTATGACATCCAAGGATAAGTGGATTATATTAGTCTTCTGGGTAATATATCCGTATATATATTTCCATCGTTTTGTCTTTATCAGCATGTTCAAATTCAATTTGAATTCAGGAAGGATTTGAGTCTTATTATGTTGAACTCTATTTTTTTATCGAGTTAATGTCGAATACTTAAATATTTATTCTAAAGTTGGTGGATATTATATATATAATTTAAAAAAAATGGATTATAGCTTTCAAATTCACGTACTACTTAAATTTTAATGAGTTCAAGTACTTAAAATTTTCTTTTTAATCAAATCAAGTTTAAACTATAATTTAAGTCTTGAATTAAACTTACTTAAATTTAAGTCTTATCTTAAAATTATTTTGACTCAATTATCTAAAAGTTCAATATCACTCGTCTAATACCGTCTTTATTTTTATTAGGAATTAAATGTACACAATTCTATTTTGGTATTATCAAAAAATACATTTCTACTCTACTAAAATAAACATACTTTCCTCTTAAACTTCTACGACAATTAACCTCCTTAAACCTAAGATATATAAGTTTCACTAACCCATAAAATACTACTGTTAACCTCTCTAATTCAATAATAGGAGTAACGTAGTAAATTTAGCTATGGTAAAAAAAAACCCCTAAAATCTATGTATTAAATCAAAATAGAACATTTAATAATTGGCTATAGTTTGAAGACAATTCTGGCCCAAGTGCATGAAGTTCCAAAAGAGAAAAACAAGAAAAGTCATTAAGAACGTAGAAAATATGATTGGAGGAAAACAAAAAAGTTCCAACCAATTGTGGCAAGACTTTTGATCCAAGAATCTGAAAAGAAGAATATGAATTGAAGAGACAAAATTGAAAAAAGAGAAAGTGTGATTCTAATTAGCTTTGGAATTTTGATCTTTATTCCACATATTCAAAGTGACCAGATCTCTGCCCTTCTGTAAATCAGATAACACCAGCATTTCAAAGAACCTTCATCCCTTCATGGATTCATAGAATCCACTTAAAGGGCACTTTTTACCTTTTCCTTTGCAGGCGCATCACTTTTCCTTCCTCAATTGATTAGCCCAAGAAGATTTATTGCAGAAAATGATTTGCTAAAATGATATAATCAAAATTGCGAAAATTGAGCATTTAAATTTAAAAATGAAGGTTTACTATTTTATTAAAAAATAGACATTCATTTAAAAATAAAAAATGTGGACATTTAATTTGAACGGTAAATGATTAAATACCATTTAACAAGTTACTTTTGGATTGAAAATATTGGAGGGTTACATTTGGGTTCAATTAATTAGGTTTACAATTATCTAAACAAGAATGCAAGATAGTGAGTGTCCCTATTATAAGGGGTTTGAAGGAGACAGCAACCAATGATGATTAAATTGGATTTTGTTATGAAATTTTGGTAATGTTAGAATAAAATTTATACAATAAAAAATTTCTAACTATTCTTTATACAAGAATTTCTTCAAACTTCTCTCTTTCTTTTCTCTTACAATTCTTTCACAAAATGATGGTACATTTCAAGTTTAGAGAATAACTCTATTTATAGAGCTCTTATTTAATAGAATACATCACCTTCCACAAATATAAATTAGTGGTGTCTCCACGGACATCCATATAATCAATAATTAGTGGAGCTTCCATTAATTAGTGGAGTTTTCACTAATTCAACATATTTACAACACTCCCCCTTAAATGTCCATTACATAAATAATATGCCTCGTTAAAACCTTATTAGATAAAAATTCAGTGAGAAAAAAAATTTAGTGAAGGAAAAATAGTACACTATTCTATATGTTTGTTTATTACTTCCCTGATGAGATGATTCATTTAAATCTTTTAATCGACGTATACCGATTTTATATCTCAACTTTTCAAATGTTGCAGTCGGTAAAGTCTTCATGAAAATATCTGCGAGGTTGTCACATGACCGAATTTGTAGTACATCAATTTCACATTTTTTTGGGAGTTCATGAGTAAAGAAGAATTTTGGTGAATAGTTGCTATAGATTGTTTTGTAAAACGTCCTGATATAACAGTATTTTCACATGTAAATAGATAGCCCGTTTGAGAACATACTTTATATGGATCAGATAAATAACCAATATCTGCATAACCTATCAATATTGGGTTGGTTTTATTTGAATAAAATAATTCGAGATCAATTGTACCTTGGAGATATCGAAGGACTTTGTTTAATTCCATTCTAATGTTGTCGTGTTGGTAAAGAACTAAATCTTGCTAATAAATTGACAGCAAAGGTAATATCAGGTCGTGTATTATTAACAAGATACATCAATGCACCAATTGCACTGAGATATGGTACTTAAGGACCAATGAGTTCTTCATCATCTTCTTGAGGTCGGAAAGGATCTTTATTCACATCTAATGACCGGATGATTATTGAAATACTCAATGAATGTGCTTTGTCCATGTAAAATCTTTTTAGAATTTTTGTTATATATGTTGATTGATGAATAGATATTCCACTTTCTAGATGTTCAATTGTATACTAAAGCAACGTTGAATTTTACCAAAATCCTTGATTTCGAATTCTCTTTTTAAATAATTAATTATTTCTTGGAGCTCTTCAGGAGTTCTAATAAGATTAATATTATCAATATATATAGCTAATATCACAAATTTAGAATTAGATTTCTTAATAAAAATACATGGACATACCTGGTTATTGTTAAATCCCGCTTTCAATAAATATTCATTAAGACGATTGAACTACATGCGCTCAGATTGCTTCAAGCCATATAATGATTTCTGTAACTTGATAGAGTAATTTCTACGAGGATAATGTTTATATGCCTCAGGCATGCGAAATCCTTTGGGGATTTTCATGTAAACATAATTTTCTAAATTTCCATACAAGTAAGCAGTGACAACATCTAATAGGCGCATATCTATCTTTTTATGTACTACCAAACTGATAAAATATCGGAGTGTAATAGCATCAACAATAGGAAAATAAGTTTCATCATAATCAATACTTGATCTTTGTGAAAAACCTTGGGCTACTAACCATGCTTTATAGCGTACAATTTCATTATTTTCATTGCGCTTTCGCACAAATATCCATTTGTAGCCAATAGGTTTTACACCTTCTAGTATTCGGACTATAGGTCCGAAGACTTCACGTTTTGTCAGTGCATTTAACTCCAATTGAATCGTATCTTTCCATTGTAGCCAATCTTTTCTATACCGACATTCATCAACTGATATTGATTCATGATCATCATTATCCTGTATAATATTAAGAGATATATTGTATGCAAACATATTATCAATAATTGTTTCTATTCGATTCCAACTTCTACCGAAAGTAGTATAATTGATAGAAATTTCAGTATTACTTTAATCAACTTCTAGTTCTTTTTTATCAGTTCTCTCTTGGTTTTTATTATTCTTTTCTTCAATATGATCATTTGGATCATTTAATCCTCTTTTCTTTCGAGGATTTTTATCTTTAGAACCAAGAGGTTGGCCACGCTTTTGGCGTGCTTTTGACTCAACAGTTATATGTATAATCTTTTGTTCTGCTAGAACATCAATTCGCATAGGAGCATTTATAGCTGAAATATGCGATTTTGTAACTCTTCTGGAATCAACAAAAGCGTCTGGCATTTGATTTGCAATACTTTGCAAATGAATTATCTTTTGAACTTCAAGTTTACATGCGTTTGTGCGTGGATCAAGATAATTTAATGATGTTATCCAAGCAAGATCTTTCTTATGCTGTTTATGTTCTCCCTCTAATTTAGGGAATAATGATTTATCAAAATGACAATTAGCAAATCTTGCTATGAATACATTTCTTATCAGGGGTTCAACATACCTGATAATAGAGGGAGAATCATATCCAACGTATATTCCCTTTCTTCTTTGAGGACCTATCTTTGTACGTTGGTTTGGTGTAATTGGAACAAATACAGCACGCTCAAAAATTTTTAAATGAGCAATATTTTGTTTTGAACCAAAAGCCAATTGCAAATGAGAGAATTTATGATAACTAGTTGGCCTTATACGTATAAGTGTTGCAGCATGTAAAATAGCATGTCCCCAGAAAGATGTTGGGAGATTTGTTTTCATTAATAATGGTCTAGTAATTAATTGTAATATTTTAATAAAAGGTTCAGCAAGATCATTTTGTGTATGAACATAAGCTACAGGATGTTCAACATTAATCCCAATTGACATATAATATGCATCACAAGCATGTGATGAAAATTCACCAACATTATCCAAACGGATATTTTTAATGTGATGGTTAGGAAATTGTGCTCGTAATTTAATTATTTGAACAAGTAATCTCGCAAACGTCAAGTTGCGAGTAAATAATAAACACACATGTGACCATCGAGATGATGCATCAATTAAGATCATAAAATATCTTAATGGTTCACATAGTGGATGAATAGGTCCACAAATGTTTCCGTGAATCCGTTCAAGAAATGTAGGACTTTCAACTCCTACTTTGACTGGTGATGGTTTAATAATTAATTTTCCTAAGGAATATGCCGCACATGAGAATTTTTCAAATGTTAATATTTTTTTCTTTTTTAAGGGATGACCATGTATATTCTAAATTATTTTTCTCATTATGATAGATCTCGGATGATCCAACCGGTCATGCCAAATGTTAAAAGTAGTAGGATTAATAAACTTCTGGTTTATTAGATGATGAATTTCACTTCAACATATTTTTGCAAAATATAGACCAGTAGAAAACGACGACAGTTTTTCTAATACAAATTTCTTACCCAAATGAATTTGAGTAATATAAAGATGTTCAATACCATTTTCTTCATTTGTTTCAACATGATACCCATTTCTGCGGATATCTTTAAAACTCAATAAATTTCTTCTGGATTTTGAGGAAAAGAGTGCCTTATTAATAGTAATTGTTGTTTCTTCAGGCAACAATATACTAGCTCTTCCGGAGTCTTCAATTACATTTGTACTACCGTTTATAGTATAAATATTTATTTTTCCCATTTTGAGATAAGAAAATTATTTCTCATTTTTTAGTATGGTGTGTGTAGTTCCACTATCAATAATACATACATCATCATTAACAACAGTCATTTGAACAAAAATATATATATGCAAACGTAAATATTATTAAAATATAATAAAAATTCAAAAATATCAAAGTGAGGCATTAGTTCTTCTGGATACTGCCATCACCAATTAAATAGTCTATCCTACCGTCTGGGTGTTTAAAAAAATTCGATATATCCATATGGATAATATTGATATTAAGATTCTCAGGATCAATATCATCATCCTCAGCATCATTTACTGGATATTGAGAAAAATTTGCTTCAACATTTTTATTGTTTTTTTTCCAGTAAAGCTTGATATAATTCCACTAAATGCTTGGTCGTACGACAGTTACATGACCAATGACATTTCATGCCACATCTATAACACTTATCCTGATAATTTTCTTCCATTTCTTTTGCTTTTCTCTTATGATCTTTTCTGTTCCACTTCAGGTAGTCAGTATTTCTCACAATTTGATTATTATTGTGATAAAGAAAATATCGAGCGTGTCTACGACCACGGCCATGACTACGACTATAACGATGGCTTCTGTTGGAGCCAAAAGCATTCACTTTTGGGAGTGCTGTTGAGCCACTTGGTTTGGCTTCATGATTTTTCAATAATAATTCATTATTTTTCTTTGCAATGAAGAGGGCAGTAAATACCCTTTTTCTCGATATTGTTGCTGCAGGACAATATTCGAGGCATGAAAGGTAGAGAATGTCTTCTCCAGCATATCTTTATTAGTAACTTTTTATCCGTATAATTTTAATTAAGATGTAATTTTATACATCGCGGAGCTATATTCATTCACGGTTTTAAAATCTTGCAATTTCAAGTGCAACCATTCATACCGTGTAGTGGGTAGTACGACCATCTTCAAGTAGTCAAATATTTCTTTTAAAATTATCCACAGGACATATGTATCTTTTTCGGTAAGATATTTCATTTTCAAATTTTCGTTAAGATAACGATGGATAAAAATAAAAGTTTTGGCCTTTTGTTATGTAGATGCACTATTCACTAAGGCCTTCGGCATTTAGATGCATTTCTGCATCGAGAACCCATGACATATAATTCTTTCCAGAAATATCAAGAGCTACAAATTCGAGTTTAGTAAGGTTAGCTATCGAGATCAATAAATGCGTACTGGTCTTCTGGTTTTTGTAACGGCAGAGACTCGTGCTGATAACGTGTTATGAAATTTTGGTAGTGTTAGAATAAAATCTACACAATAAGAAATTTTTAACTATTTTTTGCACAAGAATTTCTTTAAACTTCTCTCTTTCTTTTTTCTTACAATTCTTTCACAAAATAATGGTATATTTTAAGTTTAGAGAATAACTTTATTTGTAAACCTGTTATTTAGTGAAATACATTATTTTTCACTAATATAAATTAATAATGTCTCAACTAAATAATGGACATCTATAATTAGTGGTGGAATTCCCACTAATTCAACATATTTATAACAGATTTCACATTCATGATGATAAATAGATAAGCCTTCCTTTTTGGTGCCATCCCAATTTCTAATCTTTATACTAGCATTCAATGATTATGGTAACGACTTTTACAATGGACTAAAGATTTCTTTTCCTTCTTTTTTTTTCTCTTTTTGATACGAGGAGAGACGAGATATAAATTGAAACTGATCACCTGATAAGGATGAGATCTTTAACACAACCCGTACCCAGACTTCAGCGAATTGGATTATTTGCTTAAACAAGGAATTATTATTATTATTATTATTATTATTATTATTATTATTATTATTATTATTATTATTATTATTATTATTATTATTATTATTATTAATATTATTATTATTATTATTATTATTATTGTGTGTGCTGATTTTCTTCAAACGATTGGATACAAAATTGTCCCCTTTATGCTCTCGTCTTTCCCAAGAGAAAAAATTTCACCGATAAAAGAAATATTTTCTTCATTCTTAATAATCATCACTTTTGACAACGTTTTTTTGGTATATAATTGAATTGTTATTATTTATTATTTTACTAAACCATAACATTTATTAATGTTAAATTTAAAACTAACTTTACAATTTTTAATAAAAATAATTCAATTTTTTCCTTTAAAAATCTATGTATATTAAAACTTTCTTGATATATATTATTTTTCAAGAGTAATAATTATTTAAAAATTGAAAAATAGCTTTTTTTTTATAACTTGCAATTGTGTCGGTGGAAAGAAGATTGTTGTAATGATTTCCATGCAAATTTAATTGACTTTGCTGCCTACTTTCTCTTGATTCATTGCATTCATATGAAGAATAATCATTTTGTTAGTTAGATAATTGAAATCCAAACTACCCAAAAGCACATTCAATTATGGCCCAACATTTTTTAACTTCACTTGTCCATCAAGAATTTCGCTGAATTTCTCCAACAACTTCCGCAGCAAACATCATTTACCTAAAATTAACTTCCTCAGCAAACATCATTTACCTAAAATTAACTTCCTCAGCAAACATCATTTACCTACAATTTTTGTGTGATATGGTGGGAAGATACTAAACTTTTATATCCCCCCCCCCCCGGGGGTGTCCCCGAAGTTTAACAAAGAACCTCCCTTCATTTTTATCTTTCATGCCTTTGCTTCTCAATGAGCATGGTTTGTCCCATATTTCATCTATAATTTTCCATAATGATTTTCTTCTATGCTGCTACTAAAGTTGTAATCAAACACACATGAATGAACAGAGGATCATATTTTCAAACTCAAGTCCGCATTAGAAATGAACACTGTTTGAATTCGTTTAATTATTGTTTCACATAGTTTGATACTTGTTCAACTTCAAAAAAACTCCATCAGTGTCCCCAAAAAAATTAAATTATCTATGAGAACCAAAGAAGCAACTTTAGTCCTGGGTAAATCATGGCAGTAGCTTGGCTCTCTGGTACTTTTCACATTGTGACAGAAATGAGAAATGATAAATCTTCATACACCAATACTTTACAGTTATTTCATGACTTGGACATGTCTGGCGTTTCATCAATTCTTTAAAGAAATCTTTGCACTTAAAGAACATTAAAAGATGAGATGAAAGAACAGAAGAAGGGATCATCAAACTAGCAAAAGCAATCTTTGAGTTTTCATGTCACAGGCATTTTTAGTAGTAGCCGGTATCAATATTCAGATACATCATGGGATAAGCGCCAAATTCATGAAAATGTAATAGGAATTCTGGTCATTTGGTATTCGACATTAGTTTTTTGTCCTTAGCTTTTGAGCTTGTACTTGATATCTTTGCGCAGGTGTTCAGGAATCCAGCTAAAATGTTTAAAAGAGTGCCTAAAACCCAACTGAGCTCCTCTTTAACAAAAACCACTATCCCAAGACAAAGTGCCAAACTAAAACAGTTATGTCTAACCTCCTTTCCTTGCCCCAAAATGCAGTTACAATTACAGATCCCAAAATCCCAGATCCTTTAGGCAAGTGAAACAAACTGCAAACAAGTTTGAAGCAGTCAAAATTTTCTTGTTTAACTTCAAAAGTCCCATAACAACTTAGTGATATTATCACAAATATGTCACATAAAAGGGGTATCCATCATCCCCTAAAAATAGATAGTCTCGTACAACAGTGGTTAGGGTCTTGTCAAAGGCATAAATATACTGTAGCAAAGTCGGAATACCACTCAACAATTTGTTTCATCAGGATTAACTTTTGCAATTGAGGCAAAAATGTATGCCATTTACTTGTAAAACACCGAGAAACTTACATGCAGAAAAGCAAAAGGAACCTCTATTTAATGGTTACACAAGTAGAAAAGTTAGGGCCGATAGATTCTCAGACAACATCATCAAAGAAATAACTTTGAAAGCCTACCGATAATTGAGTCAAACAAGAAGTTTATACTATCATGGAAAAATTGTTTTTCGAAGACCAATTCGAACAGAACATATTAGATACTCCGATTGAATGTCTGCCAAAAATTTTCCATGCAAGACTACTGGAAGATGGAAGCAAACCTTAGTGCCATGAAGTCTCCAGTATATGGTCAAGTGGGCAAGAGCCAGGTGCACATCAGGTTATTCCTCGTCATGGGCAAGGTAGATGAGGTTTCATTATGATTTCCAGAACAAATAGGATTTCAACAGATGGAGTAGGTGTGTTTCTGTGATTGCTTGAGACAGAGCTACTTCCAAGTCCCTAAACAAATAGTGGCTTTTTTGCCCAACTTCACTTGCTCCTTTCTTGGATAACCTAAATGCATGATTAGCCTAGCCAAATTATCATCAGCTCTTTATTCAGCAGAAAAGGTACTGAGGCATAAACTACATCAAATTGTAGTGCCTTTATACTGTGTATGGCTCTAACCTTGCTAGCAGCCATAAATGATAGTGTGATACTATGAAGCATGTTACATACTCTTCCAGGCCCTTTACACAAGTGATGAAGTGAAACTAAGTAAACCATATTTTTGTGCTTTGATGACTTGGCCAGCCTTGGAATTCCACGTAGCTGTCATTTGAAGAAGAAACTGCAAATATATGTCGGTGTCTCAAAATGCAAGAGATTGAGACTTGAATTCTATCTCATTCATGATGAAGAACCTAAGCCATCTTTGCTAATCTTTGGCTGAAACGCATGTACTTCCCCAGTATTGGAATCATTACTTCTTCATCTCACATACACAACACCCACTACACCAGTAAAATCTTTGACATGTACCATTTTTAATCATTCATCTAAGACTGTATAGAGCCTTCAGAATCTTTGCACTTTCGAGGAAAGAGGATTTATAATTGTCTACATGAAAATCTTCTACACAAAGACGGACAGAGACAGTTTAGAGACCAGGAAACCCCATTTCTAGCAATTGTTCACCTCAGTGCCTGGTAAATAAGCAGTTGCCGTCTCCTGGATAATCTACCCTTCCACAAGGGATGCAGGTCATCAGCAAGATGAACTATTTCACAAGCTTTACCATAACCCTCATCCATGGGCACTGGGTGGTTTCTTCTGCATGAAGAAGCTTTTTACACAGCATTTGCATGTGTTTTTTTTTTGGCAGAGATTGGGAAGTATCAACTTTAACAGCATTGAGGGTTCTATTTGCTAGTATTGCTTTTAGCAACTTATTGAGAAAGGGTTACTGCAACAAGAAAAACATCTTTTTCATATACTTCAAATTTCATATTTAGCAAAGGGAGAAGAGAATAGAGAACCATTACATAATGAACTAAGAAATTCTTCTAATACTATTCTTAATGTATTTCTAACCTAGTGTCATAATCAAAGACAACTAAAATTAATCAGATCCCGAAATTTCTTAAAAGATCCTGAAATAAAAGATATTTTCGAAAAATACCAATCAACCTCCAAAAATTACAGAAACTTTCAATAGGTGAGAATCATATATGAGAACCTTCATTCAAAATCTGATGCAAGTCAGCTGAATACAAAAATCTAAAAAGATTCTTTACCGTACGTTATGCTTCTCATTTATTGAGGATTATGGTGATTTTGGAGCGAGAGGATTCTTTTTTTCCTTTCCCCTTCTTTCTCTAATCCTTCTCCCATTCATATACCAAAATCACCATGATTCTCCACAAATCAAAAGACCAACCCCTTTCATAGGTTATTCACATCACATACCACCAACATAAGAAATTCAATGACACTCAAGTACGGTTTTGCCTTGTTATCACAAAATTTTTAATTTTACTGTTCCTGCAAGCTTCAGAGAACCTACAACGTTTTGTCTCATCTGATGTACTCAATCAAATAGGAAACATTTGACAACATTGTTGAAAATCCCACAATCTAGAAAATTCCAGACACAACATCTGATGCCATTTGTAGAACGTTCCAGCATCAAATGATAATTCTTTGCTAAAATATATGGGAATATATTTCTGGGAATTCTCCAGAACACACTTGAGGTTAATTTATGTGTTACCAATAAATAGGTGAGGAGACAATCAAAGTGAACTCACACATCCAACTGCACAATATAGGATCTTGGACTTCAGAATTTGAGTTTACAAATGGCCTCTCAGTTTGCATGCACAAATATTGCTATTGTGCATGTTAATCTTGCACATGTATTACAAAATTCTTGGATCTACAATGAATGTATACATCAAATCAATTTTGTATTAAATAATTTAAATTCATTGTAGACTTGAGACTATATATACAAGATTCATGTATATCCAATCAAAATAAGACTAGGATATACATGTTAACATGGCAGGCCAAACAGAATAAACAGCATTTATTTACTAATGGCAATGCACAAAAATGATGAGTCCCAAATCTTTTTACACACTATATTTCCCAAAATAACAGTTTTGCCCTCAGTGGTGGAAATTACAAATCTCACTCCATAATAATGAATTTGAACTGTCAAAACCAAGTTCACAGATTGCCATTCAAATCCAGTAAATTTGATAGACATTTAATTGGAAATCCATATAATCCATTAGAAAAGGCTAAATCTCAGTCTAATCATAAACATCTGACCCCCACTCTACCAGCTCCTTCTCATCCAACCTTATTTATGTCCTTCAAATCGACTCAAGTGTAGTCCCTCTTCCTCCCAATCAACCCAACAGCCACCCACTCCAGAGATATGAGGATAGTTGCCTGAGGCTCTTCCAATTGCAAGTGACAGCCGATTTTGTTCCATGGTGTCATGCGTGATGGTCAGACCAAAAGATTTCCACCGTGGATCCCTAAGATCTAAAGAATACTGATTATCTTATTATCATTATCTTGGGGGACAAGACGGCACAGCCGAAACTAAGACTCAAACCCATAGTTCCTACCCCATCATCTTGTGGACACCAAAGAAATTCACCATGCTTTCCAGGATATTCCAATCCAACAACTATCCTTCCGTATCATTACACTCTAAATGAAAGAATCTCAAAGCTTCCTTTCCCTCCAAAAATCTTTCCCAATCATCCAAAATAGCTCTGTATATTCCCTCAGTCAAGACTCCCACTCTATTCTTCTTAATGCCCTGAGGAAATTACTTCCCTATTCCCACACTAAACAGCCCCAGTTCATCCCATGCCCTTTGCAGTAAGAAGAAACTAAGCACATCTTGCCTAGAAAAACGAGGGTGTCTGGGATCTTTGAAGCAGAGCCTACAGTGGTTTAATACCCCTTAATTGCACAGAACTTTGGGCTGACCATGAACTGATCACAGGGCCAGGCTCTATTGACTGAAGACTATCTGGCAGCAGCATTGGATTTTTTATTAGTTCACTAAATTTTTCTGAAAGCACATGGCTACGAAACGATAGAGAAGGGAAACAAGGAAAAAATAAATAAATACAATATACAGGTTAATAGAAATGAAAATAAATGGATCCTTTAAATCCATTTAGATCCCATCCATTTATACCATTTATGGAATTATTAAATTCATAAATTGATTCCATAAATGGATCTAAGTGGATTGGATACAAATGACTTGAAATCCATTTCAAACTGCCCAAATCCATTAGACGTCAACTATGATAGCTCTAAGTACAAAATAATTTTTCTTTTTTCTTAAGAGAGAAAAGGAGTATGAGTTGTTATATACAAGAAAAATTACTTCAGTCTATGCTAAGACAAATTACTCTATTTTTGTTATTATATGCAGCAGAGGAAGCTTTTTATGATAAATCCTATTGGTTTTACAATGTCCCAAATTACATTTCTCCAAAGTAACCATATTTACAAGAATCAAGATAGAAACTTTATTAAACTGGGATACAAAAAATTACATTAAACTAAGTGTCTTACCAAAAGCATTAAAACATTCCCTAACGAACACCCCATAATAATGAAGATGTCAAACTGAGCAAAAGAACAAAGTGAAAGGCTAAAAGAACTAATCCCACAAAAGGCTTAAATATAGAAGAGTTACAGACAGACATATGTTTACATGCTAAAGCTTAAGAACAGGAGAGTCAAACCTAGTCTCAAATAAAGGAAAAGGCCAAACCATCAAGGCAGAAAACAACATTTTGCATTATGAGACAGAGAAAAGAAACCCAAAAAGAAGAAAAAAAATGCTTCGTGTTCTTCAATAATTGGCTTTAAGAAGAAAGCGGCTAATGCTCTAATTTAAATGTATCAAACCTGGTCTCAAATAAAGGAAAAGGCTAAACCACCAACGCAGAAAACAACAATTGCATCATGAGACAGAGCAAAGAAACCCAAAAAGAAGAAAAAAAATGCTTCATGTTCTTCAATAATTGGCTGTAAGAAGAAAGCGGCTAATGCTCTAATTTAAATGTGTCTAAGATGTTACCTAAAGAATAGGAATAAGTTTGAAAGAAACAGAATAAATGACATGCAAACTTTTTTTTATCAAAATTGCAATAAACTTGCAATGGTTAGGAGCTCATACAGATCATTCCAACAATCTCTCTAACAATAATCACTGAGAATTAGCTGATAAACAACTCCATAATAAGGTTTGCGCTGTTTTCAACATTCTACAGACAAATACTTCACCAGTGCATGATTGGATGAAGCTATAACCAAGACAACAACTTGATTGGATGTCAAAAGTACAATGCAACAGTGAAAAAACATAGAAATTATGAATCAAACAATTCATCAGAAGAAAGACAGCTCTAAGTGGATCTTGCAAAGATCTAATTTATACCAGAGAAGGAAAAAAAAAAATGAAATTCTTGAAACACAAGACAGAAAGACCAAGACATTACCCCGAACAACAGAATTAAAATGCATAAATGATGAAAAGAGACAATAGGAAAAAGAGACGCTAGCAGTTTAAATTCTCTTAGTCTTGGATCAAAGAATAGAAACAAAGAGAACTCAAATTGGAAAATGCTTTCTGCTTTGTCTCTTCTCTCCACCAAAGTATAGTCTTACCAACTAAACTGAACTCTCCCAAGTTTTATCCTTTGCCTTTTCTTTGGTACACTGGATGTGGAACTGGGCATTAAACATTCTAGCAAAAGGCACAGCGGCTCCATAGGTGAGAAACAAGAATAGACATAGGATGAAGATGTTCCAAGGTTGCATATATTCCAAAACCACTAACTCTTCTTCCTGTTTTTCTCCTTGATTATTAAGGGGATACGCAAACCTAGCATTCCAGCTAGTAGGGACTCTGTAATGCTTGAGGATGACCCTAATGGGGTTCTCTGCTGCGACTGGCATGGTCAGTAACATCCAAATGTTACACCTATGCAAAGGTCAGGGATTCAGAAGCAGCGAGAACAAACACAACCAAATAAAATAATGCTCTATAGGATCTGGTTCTCATTATTTGAGCACTGACATGGCTTCTGACTTTGTCCATACAAATATTGCTATTGTACACACTAATCTTGCACATGTACACAATACTTTTTGAGCTACAACAAATGTATACACAAGATTCATGTGTGCAAAAATTCACTATTTATTCGTATACATGTTCAAGATTAGTGTGTACATACAACTCTTGCCGTGTACACCTTTACTTTTGGCACATTTGCAAGCATACTAGCAAATTTGTGGGCACAAATCAAAGACAGGCAAATTAAGAGGTCCAAGTCCTGCTCTATAATATATTGCCAAAGTTTAGTAGTTCCTGGTAATTGGGTAATAGATTTCATGCCTATACACTTTCAACAAAGAACAAAATGCATTGTTCTGTCTGACAACAGGAACAGCAATCTGGAGATTCTTCTAAAGTCAGAGTCAACGATTTGATATTGAGAGCAAAAACAGGAGGATGGCTATGCAGCACCCCTTCCCAACCTATGTAACACTAGCCCCAAAATAAAATGAATCAGTACATTGCAGTTTTTTATTTTGGTGCATTCTATGTCACTTTTCATATAAAGGAACTTGAGATATCAATCACACAGAAGACACAGACCAATACTAATGTGCAAGGAAGAGTGACAACGATCCAATATGCTACTCCGAAAATTATTGGTTTAGAAAAAATGAAGACTATTCCACTTCATCTTTAGTACAAGAATCTCTTATTATCAATATTTCTCCTTTTTAGCTTTGATGGTATTAACTAATTCGTTTTGGCTCTATGTTTTCATGTACAAACACAGAGTGTTACCAAGTACTAGTGTTGAAATACAGCTATTTTCTGATTTGTGATTTATTGGCTTCATTTGTTTTTTTTTTTCTTTCTGAAACGAGAAGAAATTCAAATTTTGAATTCCAATTTACAAGTTCTTATTTGAATTCACATTTTGAATCTCTTCTCAGTTATATTAAAAAATAATAATAATAATAATTTGTCCACTATAAGGAAAGGTCTGTCCTGGTGCTTTCATCCTTCGAAAAAAAGGAAAATGTCCGGTATAAGGAAATGTCCATCCCTGGTGCTTTCATCCTTCCAGATTTTAATAGGAATGGGTAAAACACATTCTTGCATGTTTGACACCATAGCAATACGGTTTTTAAATCAACTAAACATACAAGAATATACCTCTTATTCAATTATTCTTCCAAAACTCTTGGAACTGCAGACCAGGGAATCTCATTTACATTTAGTAGAAAACTCATACTCCCTCTGATTCAAAATAAGTGATGTTTTAGAAGAATTGACACAAATTAAGAAGCTATTGAAAATGACCAATACACCCTTAATTAATATTTTGATATTTTAAACTTTGTATTTATTTATTTTTTCACCTCATAATTCTCGCCTCCCTCCAGCAATACACTCTCACTTCATAATTTTTATTAAAGGGGTAAATAAGAAACATAATGCCAATTTTTTTGCAAAAAGATACTTATTGTGCAACAAAAATTTACTTCTAAACAGACACTTATTATCAGGAAAAACCTGGAACATCCTATTCTACCCTTCTTTTTTAATTTATTTTTCAGAACAAATCACGTTTACAACTTGTACCCATAATAAAATCTCTCAAAATACATAAATCTTAGTCCAATATGAACCGAGGTTCATAGAATCTTCTCAAGATTAGGACATTATTAAAAATGGCTTCTAGAAAATGAAATCTTCTCAACCCATCTAAAAATAAAATAAAATGAAACAAGTGAACTGCCAAAAGGTTCAGTCTATAAAAGCAAACAAAAAACAATGCACAAAAAAACGGCAAACAAAGCAAAGAATTTATCCATTTTTTTTTTTTTTGGTTTTATTATGGCCTTTGCATAAAGGAGGCTCAGACCAGGTATGGAATCAAGAAGTAGGCCAAACCGCCATGGCTGCAAACAACAGTTGCCTTATGAGAGGAAGCAGAGAACACCCAAAAGGAAAATGTTGAAAATTACAACCTTATTCGCCTTTGAGACCTTTGCCCCCCAGTAGACCCTCAGAGTTGCCAAGCCAAGCTACGGAAAGCTCAGAACTTTGATTTCCATTTTTCTTTTTTTCTTGAGAAAAGAAGCATCACAGCCTCGTCCTTGGAGTTTAGGGAAAGGAAAAGGAAAGAAAGAAATTGAGGGAAAGGAGTTCGAAACCCCTTCCAACAATACATGTGTGTGTATATATATATATATATATATAGGCTGTACTTGGATTGGTATTGTTGTTCTTCAGCTGTTGTTTTTTCATCTTTCAAGGGCAGTTTTTTTTTTTTTTTCCCTATGCTGAATTTGAAATCACTGGCTACGATTCAGAGAGGGGTAACCACCCTTATAGAAATCCATGCCTCTCTGAGGTTGAGCCTCATTCTTGGTCTGCTGCTCTGTGTGTTTCAACTCCTTTATAGTGGAAGCTGAAAAGGCTTTCCGCTTGAATTCCATCTTTACCCTCTAAATTTCAAGAATTTATGACCCAAGACACAAGATGATAAGCAGCGGGTAGGTAGAGCTATCAAAATGAGCCAACTTGGCCCGGCTCAGCCCACATGGACCGATAGAAATATGGGTCGGGACGGATTAATTTATTTTTTGATGGGTTATAAAATTTTAAGCCCAACTCAATTCTTCTTAATCTATGGGTCATTTATATATAAATAATAATTTTTAAAAAAAATTTCATACTATATTTATATTTTTCAGTTTTTAATTCTAACTCTAGTACAAATATAATGAATTAAATTATAATTTAAAATAAAATATAAATATCAAATAATAAGTTAAGTATATTTTATCTATTATACTTTACATACATAATTCTACATAAATTTATAATTTTAACAAGTTCGAGAATTAAACATCACAAATGATATATTAAACCCATAACTCTCAAATATAGAAATACAATAATTCAATTTAAAAGTTCAAATTTAGAAATATCAAAGTTAAAAATCAACATTTGTTTTACAATTTTATAAAAAGATCATGAAAGACTAAAAGTATTGCTAATACTGCCAGTCAAAATATGCACATTCTTCAATCGTCTAAGATTTTTTCAATGATTTTATTTGAATCTACTGTTGACGATGATATATTTGACATGATTGTTTCAAGGTCGGATTGTTCATCTAATAAACACAAATCACAATAAGAAAGAAAAATATAATTAGTATTATACTTACTAATTATTAACTAGTTAAAGAAATTAAAAAAATTGTTATATATTACCATCATCATCTATAATTAGTATGTGGTTTTGACTTTTGAAATTTTTGTAATTTTTGAATTTGGGAATTAAAAAAAAAAAAAAAGAGGTGGCATATAGGCCAAGCCCGACCCAGCCCTACTCAACCCATGGGCTTTGTTGGCCGGGCCAAATAGGCTCGGTTGAAATATGGGCCTGAAAAATTGCAACCCATCCCAACCCATATTACTTGTGGGAGGGGCCTGACCTATAGGCTTAGCCCATTTGGACAACTTTAGCGGCGGGAGCCCTGAGAAAAGAAAAAGAAAAGCATGAACGGAGGAGGACCCAAGAAAATGCCTCGTTATTTTTGTCCACTGACCTTGAGGGATTCGGGCCGCCAATTCCATTATGGGAATTGTGCGGCTCTTTTGTGGCCAATATTAATTTAATAGTAAATCGTGTAGCAACTAAGAAGCCACATTGTAAGTAAAAAAACGTCATTTTTTCCTTGTTCAGCCTAGCGAATGGCTCGGCTCTAAGCTAGCCTTGACACACACTTCAATGGCTTGTACTTTTATCAGCTTTTTGATCTGCCAAAATTTTAAATACCTGCCCAAATCCACACAAATAAAACAAAAGCCAGCATAGAAATTCGTGTGCTTCCACCCTCTCCTCCTTTCTCAATAGTTCTTCAAAAATAAAAGAGGAGCCTTTTCTTGCAATGCAAGAAGCAGTAGTGAACTCCTAAATTTTGAAGAGTATAGTATTGTTGCATCACAATAGGTCAAAAGGAGGACGAAGCATCTACAATAATGAAAAATTGAAACTTTTCTTAAAGAGTTGTAGGTAGGATTTTTTCTGTTACTCTCGTTATTTTCTAGGAGTAATATGTATGTTGTTTTGAAGAAAATGCTTCTAATATAAATACATGTTGTATACAGAACAACAAAGATATTTCATCATCATATTTTCATTTCAACATATTAACTAGTGCATGTGTTCATGCGGTTGTATATAGTGTTAATATATTTGTATCGCTTGTTCATGTATTTTTGTGGCCTATTCAGGTTGATAGTAGTGTATGTGTTCATGCGATTATGTATAGTATTACCGTATTTGTGCCGCGTGTTCATCTGTTTGTGTGTCGTGTAATAACCAGTACAAGTTGATCGTAGCCCATATGTTGGGTATTTCATGCATATCATAAATGGCGCAGCGGAAAAATAAAAACGAGATACCATCCCAAGATCCACATATGTGTGGAAAATAAGACATAAAGAGAACAAATGTAACAACTTTACCTTTCTTTGTACGTCTGAAAAATAAAATTTTTCTTCTTGTCTGACAATTGTGGCGCGATCCAGCAATCCTCTTGATCAAACACCATGAGAGTTGAATGTCCAACCACTACAATCACAGTGTATGATTATCTCTAATAGAAATCCACACAGAGGATCACACTCAAGTACCAAGATTTTCTGTGCTAGCAGAAAACAAAGTGACGGCTAGGGTTTATTCTTCTTGTTTGCTCAAGAACCACGAGAGAGAGAAAGAAGGAAGGGTTTTTTTTTTTTTTTTTGGAAGCTATTGTTTTTCATTAATACTTCAGCAAGCAGGAATCGTGTAATATATCCCATATATTACACGAAAATCTCCTGCTGAAAATACTCCATCTGAGAATTTTAAAACAGTTAGAATTCTCTAATTGTAATTGGAAATATCAAGTTCTCACAATTATAATTTGGACCATAAATTATAACTAATTATAATTTGGTCACAACAATTTTTTTCTCTCGCAATTAACCCCACTATGTTATCAAATAACATATTGAGTATATAATCCTCTATTGTGTGTGACCTATTAGGTTTCTCAGTTAATTGGTAGCGAACATGAATTAATTCAAATTTCTTTGAAATTAATAATTCATAATTAATTAGAATTAATCATATCAATTCTAATCAGGATTGATTTATTAATTTATCAATTAATAAACCCATATTCCCAAATCATGAGCGGTATCTAGCAACACATCATGACCACCCAAGAGTCCAGGAAGTCAAATGACTTGACATGAACCCCTCAATAATAAACTACAGTGCAATTAACTCCTTTCACTATACAATATCTCATTCGGTTTGGAGTGCAGAATTAGTACCAACTCCCTCCAGAATGTATATTAATTTTGGCCCGAATATAATAGTACTTGTACTAGGAACCCACTACTCTAGATGTGTATAAATTGAAACTATTTCTAATACACAGACGCCTTGGCCAAGGACTTCTCGAGTAGCAATTCCTACAAGTGGCCGTGAGATATTCGCCCCTACTATTAGGAATGATGAATCCTTTATTGACCCTCTCAACTACTTTCGTTTACCTCACAATGTACCCAATATCCATCCTATAGGCGGCCCTCGATTTGGCTCCAGAGATTGAGATCAAAGCACAATACTCAGCAAACAAAGTACCTTGGAGATCTCAAGTCTAAGGATACTTGTGCGTTTGCTATATTGAGATTATATCACTGGTATTAAATAGTTATCTATGTGATTATCTCATAGTTAGGTCATCCAATGAACTTGTTTCATTAACAAACATCCACGTGTTAACTTTGAGTATCTCAATACTCACGGATATGAGAAACACCGCCTGATCAAATTAGGAAGTCTAATACATGCTAGTCTTAACGCATTAATGATGTTCTGTCTCATTAATATTACGACTAGGGACTATTTAAGTACTAACACTATACAGTGTAGTAGGAATCTTATATCATGATCTCTATCATGATTTTCTTAACACAGTGTTGTATTAGGGAGTTATATTACACGAAAGTAAACAAAAGAAACTGTAAAATAAATAATGCATTTTATTAAAATAAAATGTGTTATATACAATATACAAGTGATTGCCTCTAGGGTATAACACTAACACCATATGTTTGAGACTTCTGTTTATGTGATTGTGTATGGTGTTCATATCTTTCAGCAGTCTATTCATGTGTTTGTATAGCCTGTTTATGTCTTTGTGTCACCAGTGTTTACGTGTGAGAAAAATGTGTTTTATAGGGAAAAAAAAGACCTCGATTTTGTTCTTTTGGACATCGGATAGTAGTTAATTTCTTACAAAATTCTCTTCAAGGGATGGTTATGAGATCTCAGATATCTACATTAAGAGGAGGGGGTTTTTTTTTTTCCCCCGAAAAAAATTGGGTTTTTACTCTTCAAACTCCTAATATATAATTGAAAATAGGAAAGGCCTCTATCATTTGTCTAATGCATGAACTCCATATATGTGTTTGTGTATCTATTGGCATTATGTGGACCAATACAGTAGTATTTCCTTTTTCATAGGATATGGGCCAAGACAGCATAAGAAACTTGGTAGCCCATCCACTATATTTATACTAGTTAACCAGTAAGAATAAAACTTGGTGAGTTCTAGATGGATATAGTTATGGCTGATGTAGATGGTAGTGTTATTTTCATAGGATGATGATGATAATAAAGTATTTTGTGAGAGTCAATGCAAAAGGGTGACCTATGTGTTACTTAAAGTAAATAATTTGCTCTCTCTTATTCTTCATTTAACATTCCTCTTATTTTGAAGTATATAAATCATTCACTCCTAACTTGTTGCAAATGGATTTTATTCAATGAACATTATAACATGTCAAGAGTATTTTGGAGAATCAAAGTCAACTTGAAGTGGGAGAAGAAAGTTCTTGTTTATAGAAGTATTGTATGCTATAATTGTATTACTCTTCTCTCAACATGGAGAGGAATGGTTATTTGTCATTGGTTTGTGGGAAGGAAATAGAGCATAATGGAGGACATCTATATTGTTGGTTCACTATAAGAGAGCATGATAAGGGCAATTTAGGAGGGGGACTTGAGACAAATGCTATTAGACAAGATATGTTTCTTGAAGCTCACCAACTTGTGTTATTAACCAATTTTTTTGTCTAACCACTAGAAGGCTGGTTGAAGTAGTCAGAAACTAAAATGACAGGCATCTATGTGAAGGCTAATTTGGTTATGTTATGTATTAGATACAATGCGGTACTACACTACAAAAATCAGAAATTCTTGTAGCCTTTGTATTTATGACATGGAAAATAAAGATCAGTGTAGAACTTTTTCTGGACACTGTCAAAATAGAACATAACTTATTTTCGAAGAAATAAGAAAAGAAATCTTAATCCTAGACTATCAGACATCTATTAATATTATTCAAAGAAGTAAAACTTTCAGGCATAGTGCATTTTGCAAAATGTTTGCCCATCATCTTACTATGAATTTTGCATAATTTAGGAGGAAAAATCATCTTCATCTACCAGGAGGAAAATCCTAGTGATCTAAAATTATCTTTATCTTCATTTAGAAACCTCTAGGGGTTCTTGGTGAATTTGAATGGCACTTGGCTAGTCTCTTCCCAATTGGCAGTTAGTCTTGCAGACGAAATCTCGGTCACTTATAGTGGTCTTTGTTCATTGTTGTGATGTATAGTTCATGTAATGTTTTCTTAATTATAAATTAATGTTCAAAGTGTTCTTCTATTGAGAATTTTGTGATATTGGGTAATTGATGGTTCTCTGGCCCATTTCTAGATAGCCAGAATGATTGTGGTCTGATATGAATCACTTTTGCTCTATAACCCCCTAAATATGTTAATTAAAAGTACAAATGAAAGATAAAAATTTAGAAAATAAAAGAAAAGGAAAAAACTATTTTATGGGTCTTTCTAAAGTTATAGTAGGAAATTATTGTCAAAATATTGATTTAACAAACTTATTATTAGTAGCATCCAGAATATTTCTAAATATTCTCATGCATTGTCTTCTTAAAGAATCTATGCTAAATATTCTGAAAGCTGGAAGATTTCCCGTAGGAATCAATAAATCCACATTAAATGAGTACATATGCATGCTAGGCAAGATGCTACATTCATGTATGTGATTGTTCTTCTAATTTTCAGCATAGTCTCTCCTACATACCTTAAAGAAATACTTTGTTCAGGATGGCTTTCTAGCATCTTGATGAGTGACAAGTAAGTTTTACCTGCTATTGCTTTTCAATATTATGAATGCTGAAAAAAATTAACAGTGTTTAAATTTGAAAAATTGCAATTTGATAACTAGTGAAATGTATGGTAGCAGCTTAATAACTGATTTTTCTCCCCTTCATTTTGGACTCTTTACAATCCTGCATTTCAATTTGTTTTTACCCTTGAATGTCATTAATAAAGAATAGTTTTTTGGGTCTTTCATTATTAGGATTTTGTTTCTCATTATTTATCAGTGAATTAACTAAAGGACTAATAAATATTCTAGTTGTTTGTGTAAGTTTTTCCAAATACTAAGGGGAGTTAGTTGTTTAAAATAATTTTAAAAAAGTGATTTCATAAATTCTAAAAACCTGAAAAAAGAGAAAGGAGAAGGGGTAATCAAAGGAGGAAAATGTACTCTCTGTAGAAATGTATTACAGGGAGAGAAACTTCTTGAAGAGATTGCCAAAGATTTCTCTTGCTTACCATATTTTTAACTTTTTTATTCCTATTTGCTTGGAATTGTTCTACAAAGATAATTTTTTGGCAATTGTTCTACAAATATAATTTTTGCTGAAGAGTAACTTAATTTTTAATTGATTGTATATTTCTCTTGCTTTGATAATGAAATAATTATTTCATGCTCAGGTGACGCATGCAGATTTCAAGAAAGCAAAACACAAAGTTATGTTCAAGAAGAAAGAGGGGGTTTTGGAAGGACTCTACATATGATGATATTGTTATCCATGAATATGTTGAGCCATGTACTTGCATGTCAAAGTCATTAAGAACTTACATTTACTTTTGTTTTTAAATACTTTATCATGGCTATCCTTAATTTAAAATGATGGTTTCATCTCATTGAGAAGAGGTTATGTTAAGAGGTTATGTTAAGAGGTTGACATCACTGTTATCATCTCTCTCACTTTGTACATCTAGCGGCACTGAATAGCTGTTAGCGTGTTTTGGTCTTGACGGTTCACTAGAAAGTTGATTGCTTGTTTCGCTCTTAATCAGTGGACAAAATAATAGCATGTTGTGTAATTTACAGAGTTGTTGTGAAAAGCTTTTCAAAGCCTTGGTATGTCCATAGTGGAATTCTAATTCTGCTGACGGTGGTGCACTAGAGTTTTTCAAAGCTTTTCTAGATAAGTGGCTTTTCAATCTCGTCTTTACATTATGTTACAAGTAACACAAATATAACCTGCACTAGCTGTTAGCGTGTTTTGGTCTTGACGGTTCACTAGAAAGTTGATTGCTTGTTTCGCTCTTAATCAGTGGACAAAATAATAGCATGTTGTGTAATTTACAGAGTTGTTGTGAAAAGCTTTTCAAAGCCTTGGTATGTCCATAGTGGAATTCTAATTCTGCTGACGGTGGTGCACTAGAGTTTTTCAAAGCTTTTCTAGATAAGTGGCTTTTCAATCTCGGCTTTACATTATGTTACAAGTAACGCAAATATAACCTGCACTAGTGCGTATATGAACAAGCCATATAAACACACATTAATATTCCACAAAAACACATGAACACTTGACACAAGTATACGAATACCTTACATAACCACATGAATATAATCCCAATTGTAGGACTAGTTACTATATGAACAAGCTACACAAACACATGAATACCTAATACAAATGTATGAATACCTTACACAAACACATGAATAGCCTAGAAAACCATATGATCACAGTCTAGATATGGTAAACCTGCATAAGCTACTATATGAACAAGTTACACAAACACTTGAATACATGACACAAATATATGAACACCTTACATGTAACACCTGTAACACCCCACTACCTAGGCCCAACAGGGTCGGGGATGTCCTCCATCCAAAGGATAAGGGGTCTTTATAACTAGGTCACACAAAATAAAATAAAAGCAATACTTTAAAATTGAACTTATTATAACCCAAAAATACATGAACAAATCTAAAATAAATTATTTGCTACCATCTCTCAAAACAACACATAAGAAAAATAACATAAAGTCTTCAAAGCATAGGCAACAAAACTAGCTATTCATCTCCACAGCAGGATCGACCTGAAAATATGGTATAAAAGGTGATGAGATAAAAATCTCAATAAGCCTATGTGTACTTTGAGTGTTTCAAGTAAAATAGTTTATGTATGCAAGTTGTAAAAATTGCATAAGAGAAAGTGTTGGCAAGTATTAAATAATGTTAAAAATAAAGAGTGGCGTTTTGCTTTTCAAACCATATATGTGCACAATAAATACAACCATTCAAATGGGTAGTCATGGGTTACCACACGTTAGGCCCCATGACTATATAACGGTCAGAATGCCACACTTTATGCAGACTGACAAAAAGTAGGTGTACGGCCTATCGGGTGAAATACTCCTCATTCTCTACACCCAAACTTACTGGTTGTCCACTCCGGAAACACACAATCCACATGATTGAAACTTGCTAGCTCGGACCGGCATGACTAAGTAGTACTGTCGCTTCTCCAAGTTGAGTTCATCTTCTGGAGGTGGCTTCCTGTTAGAAGACTCGCTCTTGCTTTTCAAAACTAGTACTATTAGCCTACCCTTATTGAGTACTCAACGTTGATTGTCCCACTTGGGAGAAAATTGATCACACGATGATTTTCTTTGAAATAGCAATTAAGGGTTTTTAAAATTTTTGTCGAAGTTGGGTTTTAGAAAGAGTTTAGCATTTTGTGTAAAACTGCTTGTTTGATTTTTCAAATGATTTGCTTGATTGAAATAAAAAGAAAAACAGTCCTTAATTGTCTTTACAAAATGAGTGTCCATACACATCGCATTTAGCTTGCCACAATAATTTTTGGTCTTCACAAAATTCCATGCAGGAGCTTACCTGATTCTTTGCTTGCTAGAATTCAAAAATCTTCTAAGGCTGACCTAACCCCGCCTGGGGTAAGCACAAGATATAAGGTTATCCTCGAGCTATATTTGCCTTACACAAATAATTCCTAGTTCAACTAATTACAATCATGACCTTAATGTCCTAAGATTTAAGGCCAGTTGATAAAGAATTTTATAAAAGAACTCCAGCTTGATAAGTTAAAATAACTACTAATAAGTTATAGGTTCAACTAATAAATCTTGAGTGTTATTATTAATAAATAAATTAGGGTTTAATTATTGAAGAATCCTAAGTCCTAGATATTATTAATAAATGGTAATTTTTAAATAGTATTATTAAAATAAATAATAAATTATTACTAGTCTCTTAATTAATAATTAATAGATAGTAAATAATTAATAATAACTAAATTTTATTAAATTTTGATTAATAGATAACAAATAACTATAAATAATATTTATGAATATATGGTCTACAAGGTTGATGCGTATAGATTTGGGTATAAAAATAATATAAAAATAAGCACATTCCCAATCAAGTTTAAATTAAAATGTTAACCCCAAATTACACATATGAGCAAGCGTACTTATCATTAACATAACATAGGGTTCAAATGAGTGTCGATCCTCAAGGAACAAGTATGCATTAATTACTTTCTTTCATTGTTTAACTGACTTCATGAAGTGAAAAAGCAATAAAAAGAAAAATAAAATAAAATAAAATATATACATATCAAGGATGGAGAATTATGTAACTTAAACTATTGTTTTGACAAACATGATCTTAAAAAACTTAACCATTATCATAACTAATTATTTCCTTGGCATCATGAAGGATTAAAGTAGATTCACTTCGATAGTTAATCCATGAAATCATGATCTTCTAGATAAATTAGAATCACTTAGTCTCGTCTCAACTAATTCATCCAAAAAACGTATTAAACACAGTCCTTAATTAAATTCCCTTGGTCTCGGCAAATTTAAAACATGAAATTAATCAATGAACCCTTGTTCCCGGAAGACATCAATTAACCTTTAATTACCAGTTCTAAGCAATCAACTCCTTTGGTCCAGTAAGTCAATAGCCAACAGAATATGAAATTAATAAATTGAAACTACCATCAATCCCCTTGGTCTAGTAACTTAATGGAGAGAACTAATCAACTAATCTCGTAATGAGCACAAGTAATTGAATACCAAGAATAATAACCAACTAATCAAAAGATCAACCAACTCTAAAAATCATGAATATCTGAAACAATATCGAACTACAATAAAACAATTAACATATCATTATTTAAGAAAAAGAAAACAAAGGAAAGAAATAGATACTCATAGACAAGCCTTCTTCTTCTTCCCTTGAAGACCTTCTTACACAACCCTTCTTGAATTATTTATCTCGAGAAAATATTAGTGATGCACTATAAAATAAATCTAAGTCCCTACATTGTGCACCTCCATTTCCTAGGGTAAATTAGCCTTTATTTATAGACTTACAAAGTTCCTAAAAGAGTCCTAAATAAAGAAGAAGTAATTACCTAAATAATTCAAAACAAAAAAGGATTAACAAAAGTTAAAATAAAAACCTAAATAAAAACTAATGGAATCTACCGCCTTTGACTTTTGTGAAATTGAGAATTTGATTTGGACTTCAATAGGGATTTTTGTCGTCTTGTGCTGAAGCTCGTGGAATTCTAATTGCTTCAATCGACTTCAATTCAAGCCATACGGAAGCCACCAAAATTTTGTCTTTGTTGCATCAGCTTAATTGAAGCCGCATCCCACCGAATTTCCTTTGTGTTTTCATTGGCTCGATTTGAGCCTCCGAAGCTGCTTCTCCTTTTCTGTGTTGCCTTTGCAATCGGCTTGCTTTGAGCTGCTGAATGAGCTACTACTGAAATTGCTTATCGAAATCTATTTCTTTTCTTTGTTTTGTCCTTTTTCTCGGCCACCTTGGTTGACCTCTCCTTTGCACCTGTGCCCCACCGAAATTCATACTTTGTTGTTGCAACTGTTCTCTTTTGCTATCGGCTTTTATGTCTTTCTTCCATTTTCGGCTTGCTTAGCCGTGAGCCATGACCAATTGCTTCTTTTTCCTTTCAAATTTCAATTGCAATACCCTATTTCACTCAATTCTTTTTGCGCTTCTAGTAGATAACCGGCGCCGGCTGTCCTTCTCGGGCTGGCGCCGCCTCTGTTCTGGAAAATCACACAATTAGCTCTAATTTTTCCTTATTTTTGCATAAAATTACAAAAAAGCATTTTTATAAAGAAAATATCAAATATGAAGGAATATGACTAGTTATTATATAAAAAGTATCTTAAATGGCCTCAAATAATTAAGAAAAATATAACTAATTTAGACCATATTAAAGGTCATTAATATTTTACTTATTATTATTTATATGAAAGGTTTTATTATATATATATATATATATATATATTTTTAATAAAAGATATCATTTATTTGGCTAATAAAATATCACTATTTCATTTAATATTCCAATTCCAAAACTTCCTAGGAATTTTGAAATCTTTGGAGAAAAAATATGGTAATAATTTTAATTAAGATAATAAAATTTGCTAATTAAAATAACCTAGGATCAACAAGATCATGATCATAATTTTCCTATTGCTAATAAGAATCATGAACATATTTTCCAACATCAAACAACAAACTAATCCATTCATGAATATAGGCTTAAATCCATACATACTATCACATGGCCAAATCTCTACTAAGTATAATCATAATCATGGCTTCAAAGGGGATAACACCATAAAAATCCTATTCACCAAATGTGTCATAATATCTAGCATGCTTTAATCATCCATAATTTCTTAAGACATGATGAGCACACATTGATTCTCAAGGAATTTCATATAGCTTAATCATGATCATCCATTCTCATGCCCTAATCTCAACCCCTTCATACATATGCATATATTCAATCCCCCATTCATATTCTATCCTCTCTATCAATATCTACGAGACATGAATTTAGAATTTAAAAGAAAGGTTAAGGAGAAATACTTGGTTGATGATTATTTCGATAGAGATTTAAGAAGGTCCATGCGCTTGAGAGTCTTGAATTATCCAAGAGAGGAGAAAGAAAACAGCCATGGTTGTAGCAACCATTTCGGCCGAGAGAGAGAGAGAGAGAGAGAGAGAGAGAGAGAGCATTAGCATGATATGTTAAAGGTTGAAGGGAAGAAGATGAACAAAAGAGTTGTTCTTGGTTACCTTGATGATGTTCTTGAGACTTCAAGGGAAAAATCTAGTTTTGATCCGAATACCAATTTTTGTTTTTGAGATTTGATGTTATAAATTCCAGAAATGGACTCTAGGGAGTATGTAGGAGTATTCTAGAGTTTTTGAGAGGGATTGGGGGTGTTTAGAGTGGTCTTTGGCTTGAAGAAATGTAGTGTGTGTTCGTGGTGAAAATGGAGAGATTTTGAGGAAAAATGCTGGACGAATTTCTGGAGAGTGCTGGCCTAAAGATTGAGGGAGTTCAGGGATTTCAGTTTTCAGTTTAGAAAGGAAGAGAAAATCTGGTTGTTTAAAATTCAAATGGAGAAATTTGAGGAGCGTTTTGAGGTATTAGATATGTTAATGGTTTTATTGATGGAGGTTTCTTGGAGCTGCAATGGAACCGGTTGGACTGCTGTGTTTTGTTGAAATGAATGAAGGTTGATGGAGCTTTAAGGCTGGCTGAAATTCTGAGCTCAATAGAGAGCAATTTCTGGTTATGAGGCCTAATCTAAGGGTGTTTTCATGGAGCAAATGCTGAAAATTTTGAAATTCAAATAGAAGTTTGAATGGAGTGATTGTAGGAGAAATTTGAGGTGTGGTTATGGAGTCCAATTGTGCAAGGTAAGTGGATAGGGTAATGGTGTTTAGTTCATGGTTGAACAAGGGTTAATTTACAGAGGTTTGAGGGTGATTTTCGGCCAAGGCTTGAAGGGAACAAAGCTGGAAATTTTCTGGTTTCATGATGTTCATGGTTTGAAGGTTTACTGAATTTTCTATGCAGTTTTTCTGCAACATTCCAGCCCAATTTGCAGAGGATTTTGAGAGGTGTTTGAGGGTCCTTTAAGGTTGGTTTCCAGCCTTCTTTATGGAGGAAAAGCAGAGGCATTTTGCTAAGTTGATGACAGAAGAAAACAGCTCCAATTCTAGGCTGCTATGCAGTGAAAACTGTCCAGAATTTTTTTTCTGGTTTGCATAGTTTTTGTGCAGTCTGATTTTGCACAGGAATTTCAGTCTTCAAGCTGAATAAATTGGCCATTTTTTTGACAGAAAATGAGTAGGAAACATGGTTGAGTTTTTCAAAAACTAGGCTGCTCAAAATCTGGAAAATTTTCAGATTTCTTCCATGAAGAATACGAACACTGTGGAGTTGAGGTTGAAGGTTCAACCATGGTGATTAATTTCCCTTGGGAACCTCCCCTAACTCCTCTCCTATTTTCAGTTAATTCTCCAACCTCCAAGATTCATTTTCAAAATTTAAAGACCAAGAATCCTTGTTGAATTTTCTGGAATTAAAAATATGAATTTGGATAAATTTTGAACAAATTTAATTGGTGAAGAGGTTAGGACAAGTTAGAGGTAATAAAAGGACAAAAATTCCTCTAGAATTCTTTTTAGGACATGATGATAGGATTAGGACATTCTCTTCATGTCTCGTCTAGGACAACATTCCTATTTTTATGGAATGCAAGAAAACAAAAATTCAAACTTAACTAAGATAATCATGATAAAAACTTAAATGATGTGATTTGAACTCATGACCTTAGAGATTAATTCCAAAGTTCTAATCACTAAACCACAACAACTCTTATTCTTATTTTCTTACCCAAATATTCTTCTTATGTAATCCTCAAGCTATCTTCCTATTTTGACCTCAAGTAAAATTACCATTTTACCCTTCCTACTCAATAAACATAACTAAGCATTTTAACTTATAAATCATAATTCTAAAACACATAAAATCATTCAAAATATATATATTCATGCAAAATGATATGATATGCATCATGACCCCCTTACTCTAGGGTTGGCTTTAGGTGGGGTTTCACAACACCCCTACTAAAGGTAACAACGGAAGCATATTAATATCGGGTGTCGCCTCGTCCAGTTACCCAGACAAGGGGTCTTTATAATAATTATAATAATAATAATAATAATAATAATAATAATAATAATAATAATAATAATAATAATAATAATAATAATAATAATAATAATAATAATAATAATAATAATAATAATAATAATAATAATAGCAATAGAGTGTGTAAGGTTCAGATCCATACAACAATCCATACTGATGGTCACGTGCACCTATATAATAAAGAAGCTCATACATGAAAATTTTCATTCAGTATCAGCAAAAAAGTACATTATCCAAAAGGGAAACGCTCGGACCTATTCTGCTGTCATTGTGGTATCGTCCGTTATCCGTAGGGCTACTCAATTCCGGATCCTACAAAAAAGTAAGATAAAAGACACGTGCGAGTGAAAAATCACCCAGTGAGTCACGTGTGTGCTAGTGCTTTATCAAAGAGGCAGACTACACAAAACTTTTTGTGAAAAGCATATCATTTGTTCATTAGAAATGAATCCAAAAATCTTTAACGAAGAGTTTATTCAGAATTCAATCATTTTTGAAAAATTGTATTTTAATTTCAAATCATTGCCCCAGTTTTCAAATCACAGGCACTTCCCCAATAGAAGGTTGGCCTGTATCCATATGCAAGTCCCGCAGTCCTTGCTTTCGGTGCCACGATCAATGTACTGAGATTGCAACCTCCAGAACTCAACCATGCGTCGCCAAAATAAGTACATCACAGCGTACTTTTGCTCAAGTATCTCGCAACAAACCTCGTGTACCTGCCCGGTATCCAGCGAATGACTCAAAATAAGAAACGCTCGCAGATGCGGCAATTGCCAAGTGTTAAACGGCTAGCCAGGACGACTCATTTCAATGTCCTGTCACCCTGTTTAGAGTAAGACAATCCCCAGAATTGATTAGGTTACTTGGGGTCGTCTATCTCTAACATGAGCTAGTACAAAGATAAAAGTCCTTGCTGAGTACTCAACGTTAACAATACTAACCCTGTCTGACTGATCAAGCCAGAGGGTTATCTGATTCCGCAAAATTTTCAAATCAAAACAGTTTTGGGGCAAAACAACATTTTTTCAAAATTTGATCCCACTGACTCGTAAGTCAGATTATTATTCACATAGACTCTGCAAAGCCAATCAATTCTTTCCATGATATATCAGACCAATAAAATAATTCCAAGGATCAAAATATCGTTTTACAAAACTTAATCTCATCACGAGAGATTATTTTCCAAAATCATGTTAAAACAGGATGAAAAGTTCTGTTCACACATTAAAACATGTTTCCAAGAGTATTTGGGTCATTTTCCCCATACTCAATCACAAAAATCATTTTTAAGGGTATTCAGGTCATTTTACCTATACCCGATTCCAAAAGACTTTTAGAGGGTATTCGGGTCATTTTATCCTTACCTGATTTGAAAAGTATTCACAAAAGTTCCAATGAGGGCATTTTGGTCATTTACTGTATACCCGATTCTGAAAGTTTTCATAAACATTCCAATAAGGACATTTGGATCAATTTTCAAATTTTCGATTTCAAAAGGAATTTATTTTAAGAAATTCAGAATTCTAATCCCAAAAGAGGATTAAATTCAAAGTTTTCAAACATATTTTCATAAACTGTTCCAATAAAGGCATTCCAGTCATTTTATGAATACTCGATTCCAAAATTTACCATTTTTTGAAAATCCCAAATATTTAATCCAAAAAGGACTAAATTCACAAAATTCATGCTTTAATAATCCAGTAAGGTTTCTAAGCTAATTATGATGTTTAGTCGAGCACAAAATGGCATAAAAATAATTCTTGCACAGATAAACCTTAAACATATTCAGGGATTTCCAAAACGGTATATAACATAGTATTTCATGGAAAAAAAAAAAAACAAAGCACACTAGCTTCAGAAAGAGTTTTAGAAATCCAAGGGATTCACTTCGTGTCCTAAGCAACTCTTTCCGTTCATGGCCGTTGAACCTTTGTTTCTACCGTTTTTGACGTTCTGCTGGCCGTTTGTCGTTAAACCTACACCAAACATCATTTTTTGGTCAATTCATGTTTGGCCAAAAAATAGCCGACGGATAGTTGACGTCCAACTGACGTTTAGCTGACGGGGGCCGACGGTTAGCCGACGAGGCCGACGGTTAGCCAATGGTTAACGAAAATGTTCAACTTTTGTTCACGTCGTTTTTCCGTCGTACATTTTATTCTTTCATTTTACTTTTTCTACATCCTTTCTACCATTATAAACAAGGGATTCACTTCATATTTTCCCAATTATTTCATCCAAATCACACAATTAATTATCCTTAAATTTGTCCATGTTCCAAGCAAAATTCTGAAATTTTGCAGCTTTGACACATGATTTTGTTTTGGACATAATTTTCAATCCACGACTCCATTTTAGCTCTATGATATACCAAAAAGACTGTAAGACCCTTAACTTTAATTCGGTATAAGCTGTTTTTAGAGTTCTAGTTCTAGTAATACGCTATTGGGAAAAAACAGCCCCAGTAGTTTTCTGATTTTTAGTCCATTTTCACAAAACAACTTCACCTACTTGTGCTTCTTGATTCATAACACCTTCTTAACCCCTAATCCACTTCATTTCCCTTCAAACAACTTTAATTCTCCAGATTTTCAGGTTCAAGAAAGCCACTAAGTTCTTATGCAAATAACATATAACTAACATCAACATTTAAAAACAAATCATAATCCATTTTCTTTAACGTTTAACCCATTTTTATCCCAACTGTACCATCTTTCTTCTCAATCATAAACAACCCTTTAAATCACCATTAAAATACTCTTATTCACCATACAAAACATAGCCTATGAATCTTTTATCCAACTGGTCCACACATTTGCACATACAAAGTCTCACATAGTAAACAATAATAATTTTAATCACCACAAATATCACGTTTTCATGTTAAAATTCATATCAAAACGATCACTGTAATGAAATCTACAACTTTAATTCTTGAAGTATAGGACTTTACCTTATGTATAAGGTATTCCAGCTTGAATTTGCTCCAAGAATCTCCAACTTCTTCAAGAACACTATTTTCTCTCTCATTTTCCAATTTTTCTTGATTTTTCCTTTCTTTTTCTTCCTTATTTCTTCCTTCCTTCTTCATTTAAGCCCTTGGCCGGTTTTCCCAGCCTACTCACCACCATTCTTGTGTCCAAGGGTCAACCAACATTAATTAAATTGTGGGCTATCCATTTTAAAGCTAAATTCCTATTGGTGGATTTAATTTAAATGGATAATTCTTAAGCTTATTCAATAAGCTTTTGCAATTTAATAATCCCACAAATATTTTACTCCCCAATGGTTTTTTAACACTTATTTTCATCTACCATTCACACAATGCCACATGTCCATTTTAACCGCAATTTTCTATTTTCTTCAGAAATGACCAAAATCGGGTCCGTAATGGAAAAATATTTTATTTCACTATTCAAATCCAAAAATTTCACTGAATCCATTGGTAACACTTAAATTCTTCAATTTCCTCTCTACTTGGTCAAATTTGCGATCAAAGTCACGGGCACGGTCAAAATAACGAAAATGCCCCTGATACCACAGATAACATAATTCACACCAAAACGTGCATTTCATTGCACTAATCAAATTTTCTTTTCATAGTACCCTTAAATTCTTATTTTGTTATCAATAATAGCTTTTCAAAATTTTAAGGTATGGGTAGAATAAATTCAATAATTACATCTGCGTCCCGAAAAAATATTATTCCACCAAAATATTCGTCTTATTACACCGATCAACTTTTGTTCTAGACATCGGTACAAATTCTTATCCTATTACAAATAATAGCCAATCGGAAGTGAAAAGGTGGGGTGTTACACTCTCCCCTTCTTACAAAAATTTCATCCTCGAAATTTGGCCTACACTTGGAATAGATCTGGATACTTTTTCAACATCCTTGCTTTCGTTTTCCGAAGTTGCATCTTATACAGCATGATAATTCCACGATACTTGTACAAGTGGAATTTTCTCATTCCACAATTCTTTTTCAGCATACTTCACAATCTTAATAGGCTTTTCTTCCTTCTTCAAGCTTAAAGTTAACTCAATAGGTTCTTCATTCAAAATGTGGACAGGATCAGCTGCATACTTTTGAAGTTGGGGTACATAAAATACGCTGTGAATAATTTGAAGTTCTACTGGTAACTCTAAATTGATAGGCTACTTTCCCAATCCTCTCGAAAATAGGGTACGGTCTAGTGTCTTTTCTTGTTCTTTGATTCCTTATTGTCATTGTGGAGCCAACTTTAAGAATACATGATCTCATTCTACAAATTCTAAATCTCTCTTACGTTGATTCGTATAACTTTTTTTTTTTGTCTACTCTGAACTGTCTCCAACTTGATGTTAATCATCATCACAACTTGTTGAACTTTTTCAAGACCCAAAGCATCCTATTCACCCATTTTTCTTTTTGGACTTCATTTCCTTCCGTAAAGAGTTTCAAATAGGACCATTCTAATTGTTAATTGATAACTATTATTTTATATGAATTCTACATATGCTAAATTATCAATCTACTTAACTCTAAAATTCAAAATGCAAGCTTAGAACATGTCTTTCAAAATTCCATTCACTCGTTCTGTCTGTCCATACGCATGTAGGTGTGTTGCTATGCTGAACTTTATTGTGGTCCCATACCTCTCTGCAACTTAGTCAAAAACTTTGAGGTAAATCTAGGATCTCGATATGACACAATACTAGAGGTTACTCATGCAGTCTAATTATTTCCTCCATATAGATTTCATTTAACTTGTCTAAGGAATTCTGTTAATTAATAGCAATGAAATAAGCAGACTTAGTTAGTTAATCCATTATCACCCAAATAGTATCTCGCCGCTCTACTATTATAGGTAATCCTGTAATGAGGTCTATAGTAATTTCATCCCATTCCCACGATAGAGTAGATAATGGTTGTAACCCTCCAGGCCGTTGTTGATTGGCTTTCCTTTACTGACAAATTAAACATTGTGCTACAAAGTTCGAATTGTCCTTTTCCTTACCAATCCACCAATAATGCCATTTTAGGTTCTGATACATGTTTATGGCTTCTGGATGGATGGTATACTTACTCCAAGGTGCCTCCGCTAAAACATCTTATCTTATCGCATATTGTTTTAGAATACAATGCCGACCCCGGTAGCAATTAATCCCATCATTGTCCTTTCAGAACTCATCTCCTCCTATATATTCCTCCTTCTACACTAACTTTTGCACTCTTCATCTTCATCTTGCTCTCTCTTCAATTGTTGAAGGAAGGCAGGTTGAATGGAAGTATTACTTATCCTTATTTCTCCTTTTACTGCAAACACTTCTAATTCCAGAATTTGTAACGTCCGAAGAGTTAATAAATTTGCCTTCCTACTAAGGCATTTACTACTGCATTTGCTTTTCCAGGATGATATTTAATTGGACATTAAAATCCTTCCAAAAATTCCATTCATCAACTTTGCCTTATGTTCAAATCCCTTTGAGTAAAAGCATACTTCAAACTTTTGTGGTCGGTGAAGATTTCTAACTTAGCCCCACATAAATAATGTCTCCACTCCAAAAGGGCAAACACAATAGCAACTAACTCCAAATTATGTATAATGTAATTCTCCTCATGAGGTTTCCACTTCCTAGAGATATAAGCTATCACCTTTCTTTCATGAATCAATACTCCTCTCAATCCTTCCTTTGACACATCTGTGTACTCTTTATAAGGCTTATCCATCATTGGCAATGTTAAAACAGGAGTAGAGTTTAATCTTTTTCTCAACTCCTGAAATTTTTCCTCACATTTTCTAGTCCAAACATAAGGAACTTTTTTTTAGGTGAGTCGACTCAAAGTAAAGCTATCTTAGAAAATTTCTCAATAAATCTCTGGTAATATCCTACAAATCCTAGAAAACATCATATTCAGTCAGAATCTCAGGACATTTCCAGTTCACCACTGCTTTAGCTTTTGTAGGATCTATTGTACTCATGACCTTGGATATCACATGTCCTAAGAATGCTACTTCTTGTAGCCAAGACTCACACTTATTGAATTTTGTATTTAGTTTGGACTATCTTAACTTTCCTAATACTTTCTGAAGATTATTGTTCATGATCTTAGAGATCTTTGGAGTATACCAGAATATCATCTATGAATATAGCCACAAAATTGGGTTGAAATGTCTAATGCATTAGATCTATGAAACAGCAGGCATTAGTGACACCAAAGGGGCATCATTACAAGCTCAAAAAGTCCATATCGTGTTAAATGTAGTTTTCAGTATATTTTCTTCCTGAATCCAAACTTAATAATATCCTTACCTCAAGTCTAACTCTGAGAATCATCCTACTCTTCGTAACTGATCAAACAATTCATCAATCATGGGCAATGGATATTTATTCTTTATCGTTACTGCATTTAACCTCACAAATCTATATACATCTGTGGTGACTCAACTTTCTTTCTAACAAACAAGATAAATACTCCCTAAAGTGAAGTACTAGGTCGAATGAATTCTTACTCCATTAATTCCTTTACTTGTTTCTTAAGCTCCTGCAATTCTGTAGGTGCCATTCAATAAGGAGTTCTTGAAATTGGTTCTGCCAATGTTACTAACTCAATAGAAAATTCTACTTCTCTTTTCAGTGGTAATTCCTTCAATGTCACTGGAAAAACATCCAAATGCTCATTCATAACAAGAACTTTTTCGGGTTTCTTAACCCCTCATTGCTTATTAATTACATAGGCCAAGTACCCAGTACACCCTTTTTTAATTATCTTCTGGGCCTTGAGTCCCGATATGCAAGTATTACTTTTCCTTCCAGCCTCGTCTATAATTTCTAATATAGGTTTCCCAGACTGATGGAATTGTACTATTTTATATCTACAGTCAACTTGATTACAATGTTGGGATAGCCAGTCTATGCCCAAGATAGCATCTTAGTCCTCTATGGTTAGGTATATCAAATCTCCTCCAAAATTTCATTTCCTACCAAGATCTTACATTCCTTATGTACTTTCTCACTATTCATTTATTTTTCCAATGGGGTACTGACAAGCATTTTTTATGAAGTTTCTTCCCTCTTTTTATCCCTATAGCGTCAAGAAATATATTGGCAACAAAAGAATGCGTAGAACCGGAATTTACTAATACTTTAGCATCATGATTTAAAGCTAAGGAGTGTACCTTTCACTACTGTGACATGATCATCCATCTTCTTCAATACAACCACTCGAGCATTTACTTGGTTTAGCAGATCTGGCTTTAGGGGTAGAAGCTTGTCTAGGTTCTCTCTTTTTAGTCTAATCTATGCCCCTGATTGTTTTTTCCTGGTCGACTCCATCCTCCTATCCTTTGGAGGTGAGGGCAATTGAAACTTTTATGCCATTCCTTCCTACAGTTAAAGCATCTAAAAGAGGGTTGTCCTCCAGTTAGGCCTTCCCTCCTCTGCATCTTTTCTTTCTTCTGCCATCGAGGTTCTCCAGATTTTTTCTGACTCATACCCCGAAATTCACTTAGATTTCTCCTACTCATATTTTTATTTATTCTAGCATTCTCATTGGCTCTAATAATAGTCCCAACCATCTGTTGAATGGTATCAACCATTTTCTAGAAGATTTAGAACATAAAATAATCCAAATTTACAAGGTGGGAACCTTCCATATGTGATTCCTTCACCATTGGCTTAGGGTTATGTTAAGTAATTCACGATGATTATCCAAAAGTTCATTTAGGAGACATCTGTACAATTCATACAATTTTGCTGGTAAAACGATATAACATAACTTAAGAGCAGGCACAAAAGAGCTATAGTGCACATAGCAGGATCGTAATATATATTCATTCTTATCAAACGTAAAGCCAGTACAAAATTCATGTGCCGAGTACACAGTCATATACACTGGCCGGATTGAACATATCCTACTCACATATCCACATCTCATCTTCCTGCTTATCGTTATCACTATTTGAAATGGGAGGTTCTGAATTAGTAGGAATCGTATAAGATCCAGCTATATTGAATCTTTTACCTTCATCCGCATTAGGGTGTAACCAAGCCAGTATGTCTGAGTCTATTTTCAATTCTTCCTCAAACTCTTTGACCACAAGTACCTTCACCTCGGGTACCTCCTGATCTCTTCCTATCTCAACATCCTCGAAACGTAACATCTCATCTTCTAATATTCCCGAAGTATCACCATCAAATTCCTTCTCATTATCCTTGGACAATACTACACCATCGAAGACATTATCCTCCTCATCACTATCCTGATGGCGTGATTTAATATCGCCATTAATTTCATCAAAATCGCCACCCACCTCCTTATGTAGTGACGATGTCCTTTCGGGAGTAGGTGTTCATCTCAGACTGAGGTCTTGCACAAACAAGGTAACGACAGGTACTACAGGGTTAAACGCGCTCCCAGTAAGATAGGGTGTATGAAGGCGGCTAGGGCCAGATCTTGTCAAAGTGAAGCATCCTGGCACACCTGCTCAGTGGGTAATCCTAATCCTTCCAGATCTTTTCACACCCCGAGTGCTAATCTATCTCTTTCTTCCTATCATCGCTATACTCATCCATTGGGGCTTGCCCTTATCACTCCTATCCGTCATACCTCCACAATGAAAGAGTTCTATCAATCCCTATGACGATACCATAGTTCTGTAAAGCTAGGCTCTGATACCAATTGTAACACCAATACTAAAGGTAACAATGGAAGCATATTAATATCGGGTATCGCCCTGTCCAGTTACCCAGATAAGGGGTCTTTATAACTAAAAAAAAAAAAAAAAAATAGTATGTAACGTCTAGATTCATACAACAATCTATACTGATGGTCACATGCACCTATATAACAAAGAAGCTCATACATGAAAATTTCCATTCAACATCAGCAATAAAGTACATTATCCAAAAAGGAAACGCTCGGACATATTCTATAGTCATTGTGGTATTGTTCTCTATCTGTAGGTTCGCTCAACTCCGGATCCTACAAAAAGGTAAGATAAAAGATACGTGTGAGTGAAAAATCACCCAGTGAGTCCCGTGTGTGCTAGTGCTTTATCAAAGAGGTAGAGTACACAAAACTTTTTGTGGAAAGCATATCATTTGTTCATTAGAAATGAATCCAAAACTCTTTAACGAAGAGTTTATTCAGAACTCAATCATTTTTGAAAATTTGTATTTTAATTTCAAATCATTGCCCCAATTTTCAAATCACAGGCACTTCTTCAATAGAAGGTCAGACTGTATCCACATGCAAGTCCTGCAGTCCTTGCTTTCGGTGCCACAATCATTGTACTAAGACTGCAGCCTCTAGAACTCAATCGTGCGTCGCTGAAATAAGTACATTGCAGTGTACTTCTGCTCAGGTATACCGCAGCATACCTAGTGTACCGCAACACACAATCTTTTACTTGCCACTATAAGCCAGGGGTCCTAATCCTGACGTCAATCACTATCAAGACGGAAATGAGTCAAATGCACCGAGTGTCTCCGTCCGGCATCTAGCGAATGACTCAAAATAAGAAGCGCCCGTAGACGTGGCAATTACCAGGTGCTAAACAGCTAGCCAGGATGACTCATCTTAATGTCCTATCGCCTTGTTTAGAGTAAGACAATCCTCAGAATTTATCGGGTTACTTGGGGTCGTCTATCTCTAACATGAGCTAGTACAAAGATCAAAATCCTTGCTGAGTACTCAACGTTAACAATACTAACCCTGTCTGACTGATCAGGCTAGAGGGTTATCTGATCCCGCAGAATTTTCTAATAAAAACAGTTTTGGGGCAAAACAACATTTTCCAGAATTTGATCCCACTGAGTCGTAAGTCAGATCATCATTCACGTAGACTCTACAGAGCTAATCAATTCTTTCCATGGTATATTAGACCAATAAAATAATTTTAGGGATCAAAAGGTCGTTTTACAAAAGTCAATCTCATCACGAGAGATTATTTTCCAAAATCATGTTGAAATAGGATAAAAAGTTCTGTTCACACATTAAAACATGTTTCCAAGAGTATCCGGGTTATTTTTCCCGTACTCGATCACAAAAGCCATTTCCAAAGGTATTTAAGTCATTTTACCTATACCCGATTCCAAAAGACTTTTCGAGGGTATTCGGGTCATTTTACCCTTACCCGATTTGAAAAGTTTTCACAAAAGTTCCAATAAAAGCATTTCAATCATTTACCGTATACCCGATTCCAAAAGTTTTCATAAACATTCCAATAAGGACATTTGGATCAATTTCTAAATAGCCGATTCCAAAAGAAACTTATTTTAAGAAATTCAGAATTCTAATCCCAAAAGAGGATTAAGTTTAAAGTTTCCAAATATATTTCCATAAAATGTTCCAATAAGGGCATTCCAGTCAATTTATGAATACTCGATTCCAAAATTTACCATTTTTTGAAAATTCTAAATATTTAATCCAAAAAGGAGTATGATAGGGCCTAAATTAGTCATATATTTCGTAGTTATTTAAGGTTATTCTATGATACATTTTGTTCAATAACTGGTCATATTCCTTCATATTTGAGATTTTACCCTTGGAAAGGTATTTTGTGCATTATTTCAGATTTTAGGAGTAAAATAAGATAAAAACGTCGCTAAACAGAGTACAGGCGGCGTCGGCCAGGACAGGGTAACTAACGCCGGCCACATGCTGTTGGCACGCACTTCGAAATGATGAAAAACTAGTGAAATAGAGTTGAATAGAACTGAACCAGTGCCGGCGCCGGCTGCACTCTGGAAGAGGTGGCGCAAAAATCAAGAAAAATCGACAAATGGATGGAGAAATAGACCACAACTGGCGCCAGCCCTAGTGGCAAGACAGGCGGTGCCGGCTGTGCACTGCCACTGAGGCAGTGTCTCGATTTTTGTGCGTATTTTTTGGTAATTTGCAGAGTTTTAGTATTTTCCTACTTCTAGTCGACTAAAAGCCCTAGAGGAATGATTTTAGGCATTTCTAAAGCCTATAAATAGAGGGAAAACACAAGACAAAAAGGAGAATTCAAAGATCAAAACAGAAAATTACTCAAATTCGAGGAGGAATTCTTCAGATCAAGGAGGATTGTACAAAATGGTCTACAAAGGAAGAAGAAGGAGGATTGTCTATGAGTGCTTTCTTTTAACTTTGTTTTCTTTTTCTTGAACAATGATGTATTAATTTGTTTTATTGTAATTTGACATTATTTTTGGTATTCATGATTTTTAGAGTTACTTTGATCGTTTGATTAATTGATTATTATTCTTGGTATTTAATTACTTATGCTGATTACGAGATTAATTTATTATTTCTTTCCATTAACTTGCTTGGAATGGGGTTGATGGTGGTTTCAATTCATTAATTTCATATTTGTTGTCTATTAACTTGCTTGGAAAAGGGGTTAATTGTTAAGAACTAGGTAATTAAAAGTTAATTGATGTCTGCCAGGATATGAATTCATTGATTAATTTCATGTTTTAAATTTACCAGGATATAGAAATTTAATCAAGGATTGTGTTTAATACATCTTTTGGGTGAATTAGTTAAGACAGGATATGTGATGCTAATTTGTCTAGAAGATAGTGATTTCATGGATTGGAAAAGAAGTGAATCTATATTAATCCTTCATGATGCCAAGAGAATAATTAGTTATGATAATGATTTGGTATTTTAAGATCATGTTTGTCAAAAAAATGATTTGAGTTACTTAATTCTCCATCCTTTACATGTATATATTATTTTATTTTATTTTATTTTTATTCTTTTTCACTTTATTGAGTCGGTTAAACAATGAAAGAAAAGTGATTAATGCATACTTATTCCTTGAGGATCGATACTCGTTTTAAACCCTATGCTATGCTTAGTGATGAGTATGCTTGTTCATATGTGTAATTTGGGATTAACATTTAAATTTAAACTTGATTGGAAATGTTCTTATTTTTATATGATTTATATACCCAAATTCGAATATATCAGACTAAATTCACAAAATTCATGCTTTAATCATCCAGTAAGGTTTCCAAGCCAATTATGATGTTCAATCAAGCACAAAATGGAATAAACATAATTCTTGCTCAGATAAACCTTAAATATATTCAGGGATTTCCAAAACGGTATATAACATAGCATTTCATGGAAAAGAAAACAAAGCACTCTAGCTTTAGAAAGAGTTTTAAAAATCTAAGGGACTTACCTCGTGTCCTAAGCAACTCTTTCCGTTCACGGCCGTTGAACTTTCGTTTCTACCGTTTTCGACGTTCCGTTAGCCGTTTGTCATAAAACCTACACCAAACATCATTTTCGGGTCAAATTGTGTTTAGCCGAAAAATAGCCGATGGGTAGCTGACGTCCAACTGACGTGTAGCCGACGGGAGCCGACGGTTAGCCGACGAGGCCGACGGTTAGCCGATGGTTAACAAAGACGTTCAACTTTCGTTCATGTCGTTTTTCCGTTGTATGTTCGATTCTTTCATTTTACTTTTTCTACATCCTTTCTCCCATTATAAAAAATGGATTCACTTCATATTTCCCTAATTATTTCGTCCAAATTGCACAATTAATCATCCTTAAATTTGTCCATGTTCCAAGCAAAATTCTGAAATTTTGCAGCTTTGACACATGATTTTGTTTTGGACATAATTTTCAATCCACAACTCCATTTTGGCTCTATGATATACCAAAATGACAGTAAGACTCTTAACTTTAATTTGGTATAAGCTGTTTTTAGAGTTATAGTTCTAGTAATATGCTACTGGGCAAAAACAGCCCCAGTAGTTTTCTAATTTTTAGTCCATTTCCACAAAACAACTTCACCTACTTGTGCTTCTTGATTCATAACACCTTCTTAACCCCTAATCCACTTCATTTCCCTTCAAACAACTTTAATTCTTCAGATTTTCAGGTTCAAGAAAGCCACTAAGTTCTTATGCAAATAACATATAACTAACATCAACATTCAAAAACAATTCATAATCCATTTTCTTTAACGTTTAACCCATTTTTATCCCAACTCTACCATCTTTCTTCTCAATCATAAACAACCCTTTAAATCACCATTAAAATACTCTTATTCACCATACAAAACATAGCCTCTGAATTCTCTATCCAACCGGTACACACACTTGCACATACAAAGTCTCACATAGTACGCAATAATCATTTTAATCACCACAAATATCACGTTTTCATGTTAAAATTCATATCAAAACGATCACTGTAATGAAATTTACAACTTTAATTCTTGAAGTATAGGACTTTACCTTGTGTATAAGGTGTTCTAGCTTGAATTTGCTCCAAGAATCTCCAACTCCTTCAAGAACAGTATTTTCTCTCTCATTTTTCAATTTTTCTTGATTTTTCCTTTCCTTTTCTTCCTTATTTGTTCCTTCCTTCTTCATTTAAGCCCTTGACCGATTTTCCCAGCCTACTCACCACCATTCTTGTGTCCAAGGGTCAACCAACATTAATTACATTGTAGGCTATCCATTTTAAAGCTAAATTCCTATTGGTGGATTTAATTTAAATGGATAATTTTTAAGCTTATTTAATAAGCTTTTGCAATTTAATAATCCCACAAATATTTTACTCCCCCAATGGTATTTTAACACTTGTTTTCATCCACCATTCTCACAATGCCACACGATTATTTTTAACCGCGATTTTCTATTTTCTTCAGAAATGACCAAAATCGTGTTCGTAACGAAAAATTTTTTTATTTCACTATTCAACTCCAAAAATTCCACTGAATCCATTGCTAACACATAAATTCTTCAATTTCCTCTCTACTTGGTCAAATTTGCGGTTAAAGTCGCGGGCGTGGTCAAAATGACGAAAATGCCCCCAATACCCCGAGTAGTATAATTTGCACCAAAACGTGCGTTTCATTGCACTGATCAATTTTTCTTGTCAGATTACCCTTAAATTCTTTTTTTTATATTAATAATAGCTTTTCAAAAATTTAGGGTACGGGTAGAATAAATTCAATAATTACATCTAGGTCCCGATAAAATATTAGTCCACCAAAATATTCGTCTCATTACATCGATCAACTTTTGTTCTGGACATTAGTACAAATTCTCATCCTATTACAAATAGTAGCCAATCGAAAGTGAAAAGGTGGGGTGTTACATTACACAACTACATGAACAAAATCTCCAAGCATATGGTCAACTTGAACTAGTGCCTATATGAACAAGCCACAAAAACATATGAACACCTGATACAAATACATAAATACTCGACATAAATGCATGAACACACAAATACATGAACACCCGGCACAAATGCATGAACACCTTATACAACCAAATAAACACAAACCAAGCATATGGTCAATTGGCGAACAAGCCACACAAACACATGAACAGTTTACACAACCACATGAACACAGTCTTTAAGAATATGGACAACCTGCACGAGTTATTGCATAACATGCCCCAAAACAACCATCCATATTCAATCTATATCCATCAAACATCCAACAATAACATACACAATTATAAGTCATTATAGTAGTCCTAGATTTTTGAGCATCAATACAAATAACCCAACAATAACAATCCACAACATCGTCAGATAACCAGAATGTCTTAATCATCACTAAATATCTAACAAATATCCCATAACAACTTCTAGTACAATCCAACAAACAGCTATGATAAATATATTTAGTATAATCTAATAAACAGTTATGATAAATACCTAGTACAATTTAACAAGTCACTTTTTGCAAAAAGTATTGGGCCTAGAACATCTTGGCAGCAGGGGGTAGAGCAGGAGAGACCTTCAATGGTTGGTAGACCTAGGAAATTTCAGGTCATTCCATAAGCATTCCCGATCTTTATTTACAACGGCTCTCATCAACGCCTGGTAGGACTGCATGCAGTAGGGATTGAAGGCCAGGTAAAAACCAAACTGCCAAGAAATTGTTAAATTTAGGAAACAGAAAAAAAAATGAAGGCCAAGTAAAAAAATTTACACTTGGGTGGCCTGGAATGTTTGTTAACATAATGAGAGTTCCACAATCCCCAGAACTTAATAACTTTGCATTCAGTTATCTTATTTCTGTATGATTCTTTGTAGAAAGAGGGGGGGGGGGGAGGGAAATTTTGCAAAGCAGTGAAGAGGGCTTGATTAGAAAGATAAATTAGCCTGAAAGGAATTTTCAGAAGAAAGGAAATCTTGATCTTTTACTATGAGAAAAAAAAGTAAAGGAAACCTAAAAAGTTAGCTACAAAATTTGTCAAGCAGCATAGGTTGGTACTATTCTAAAGGAGGAAATATTGCAAGATATATTTAATGGTAGGGAGATTCATCACTCTACACTTGAGTTTGGATTCAATTTACTGCCCTAAATATATTGTGCATGGAAAGAATGCATTGAAGAGATACTCAACTAATAGAAAAGAAGGAAGTTTTTAGAGACAACATACCACTAGGACATTTTATGCAAAGATGCATATAAGAGTAACATGACATATTTTTTGAATAGAATGATAGTCCTGTATTCAAAGAGATTTGAAAAATTTAAGAATAAGAACAAAGGTTTCCGACATTAACAAGTACTTTGTATAAATTTAGAAAGAAAAATAGGGTTTTAATTGGTGGTCCAACTCCAACTCACATGACAAATGAAGCCCTTTTTATAAAGTTTTTCTAATTCCCTTTTTCACTTTTTTGAGATGATAAAGAAAGGAAAAGAACAAGTATTAGATGATTTTGCAAAAGGCAATTATTATTTTTAGCAGAACATAGCAATCATTATGTTAGGATAACTCACACTCATTTTACCTGAAGATTCTTCCTCATTTTTCAACCCTATTCTAGTAATTCCTTTCCCTTAGCATGACAGTCTCAAGAGTATTATGTGTTTAGCATACAAGAAAGTTCAATTAATAGTTCTGATATTTTTCAACTAACAGTTCTAATACTTTTCAACAATATACTTACTCCTATTTATTTAAGCTCGAAGTCCCTTAAGAAATGTAGGATTCAATTCAAATACAAGCTTTACTTGCTGAAAAAGAAAAATAAAAAAATAATAATGTCCAAAAGAGACGAGATTTAATAAAACTTGGATAAAATAACCAGTTAAATTCTGTTTTACAGACTAAAATGATAAATAACATAACAAACTTGAAGAATGGAATACTACCTATAGCATCAATTAAGACTGCACATCTGATGGTACATAATAAATTCGTTACACTGATTTTGGTGTTCATTTCACCAAGAAAATAGCCTTCCAAAAGTCATTGATGTAATTCTCTTTGAAATAAGGAAGCAATAATGAAAAAAATCTAATCAAAACAAAAGATGCCTTCTAGTAGTCTTCTTTGTATCTTGTCTGGCTTTTAATAACCTGGACTTCATGAAATTTCATGATTTTTTCCTTCATATTTTCTTTCAGCCATATATACCTTCTTAATGGTCCTTTTGCAAGAGCCAAATAACAGAATGGAGCAAGGAAGGGGAAAAAAAAAAGGAAAAAAAAAGGCTTAGAGTGAAGTTTTAGGACTTTATTTAAGTTGCGTTAGATCAAAATAGTTATAATTATGATTGATATTCAAGAGAATTGATGCTCGTAGGCAATTATCTTTTAGTCAAAATCAAGATTTAAGGGTTCAAAAAAAGAAATACACCATGTGAAGAAACAAAGCACTATTTACCGGATTTATTTTTTCATCATGTGAAGATAATAACCCTAGCAAGCTTCTAAACTGCATTCTAACCATATTTTTTTTTCCATTGCAACCACAATATAAAATCTTTAATAGAATATGGTATAACTCTAAAAAAGTACTAGAAAAAATATAAAAACACAAGCTACTGGAAAGCAGAGAAACATAAACTAAGCATAAATCAAGAAATAGAGAAAAAACGCAATAAAAGCTCCATATTGTGTTCGAACTAAAGCATATATAGACAAACAAAGATTGGAAACTGAAAAATAATAGATTTTTAGTTAAAAGAAGTCACCTTTAAACTAGCATAATGTTGTTTGTAGAAGGGTCCCCACTCCAGAAACACCATTGCGTAGTGAGATGAGGGAAGCAGAAAGTAGTTGATGACGTTGATCAAGAGTAACCACAAATGATGAAGGGGGAGTTTGAGGAAGAGGTTAACAGTGAGGGAGTAAATGGGCAACTTCGACAGGAAAAGTAAGGTGTTTTTTTATAGTAGTTAGAGAGAGGCAAAATACGATAGCCAACACCAATTGGGAGTAGCCACAAATGGTGAAGGGAGAGAGGGAGAATGAGGCTGATAGTGAGGGAGCGAATGAGCAACTCGGAGAGGAAAGGCATGACAGTTTTTTCAGTGGCGAGGCAGGTGAATGGGCAACAAAAAAATTTGAGAATGGCAATGGTTTTTTTGTTGAAGGAGGTGAAACAGCAGGGCAAGATGGTGGCGCGAAGAAATTGAACCTTTGCAAGTTCGTATTGGCAACAGGGAAAACATCAATCCACACTGCCAAACGTCTTATCTACACTTCTTTTTAAGAGGGATCAAAACCCGGCTTGGCTTCAGCCTTCCGTAGAGCCAAAGCCAGATTAGGGCAAAGCGATGTCGTTTTGACCTACTTTTGGGCCAGAAAATGTGGCATCACTTATGTTGCAGGATTTGCTAACAACAGAAAAACTATGGATACTTTTGGCACCTCATGCATTCACATGGAAGAAACTTTGTTATTCAAGTTTTTCACCAACGTATTAGATTACCAAGGAAAAGAAAAATATTAATTTTGCAAAGAAGAGATCAATCAATCATGATTAATTTATGCATGTAGATTTCGTCAATTTTTATTTCAACTAAATAAATTCATTAGAATAATATAGAAGGTTGGATGTAAGATAGCTTACATTAGGTTACATTAATTCTACTTATGCAAATATAAAGACGCCTTAATAGTTTTTTTTTTCTTCTTTTCCTACTTTCCAACTTCTTCTTTTTTTTATTTATTGTTCTAACCCTTTTTTCATTTCTTTCTTAAGTCATGATTTTGTTTTCATTTGTGTGTTATGTCAGGACGAAACTAGAACCTTGGACTTAGAATGCAAAGTTATAAGAAAATAAGATGTAGTATAATGTTACAAATTTTATAAAAAGTTTGAGAGGATGGAATATAAAATTTACATTTTTTTTAAAAAAATTAATTTTTTAAAAAACAAAAAATAATTTTTCAAAATTTTGTGTGTGTTGATTTACATGAATTATGTGCTTGTGCATTGGCACTTATTGGTGGCATGTAAGATTACAATACGAGTTCTATTCTACTTTTTTTAAAACTTTCATTTTCAGTAAGAATGGCAACTGGGTCGGGATAGGTTGAGGACCACAAGTTCTGACCTTGTTCTACTTTTTAATATCCATCTCATCTCGGATCCATCCCCAAAATGAAGATAGACGAGGATCCCTAGTTCTGATCTTGGCCCATCAAAGACAAAATCAACCCCTCATTTGGCCCATCTCCAAGTAGAGAAGTGAGATCCTGTTGAAGAATGCATCTTTTGTTGAAATTAGTTTAAAATTTAAATAAGTTAACTAAATTGTTTTGAATTAGTTTACTAATTTTATGCTGATTTTTCTGATCAGTTTTTTCATTTCTAGTTTTTTATCGATAAAGTATGAAGTTTAGTATTCATCTCTTATCCTTTTTTATTGTATGAATTAGGCATAATCCTCAATTAAATTATAAGTCATTCTTGAGCACCTATTTTATTTGTGCTACTTGCTTATATTAGACCACAAATTAGTATTAGAGCATCTCTTGTTCTTAAAGGCTGTTGAGAAACTTATTCATACCCCATTAGTTAAAATGGCCTCAAATTTCAATTTTTTACCTCCTTTTTTTTTTGGAGAGAACTATAGCTCTTAGGTTATAAAGATGAAGGCTTATTTACAAGCTTTTGGCTTTTGGGAGGTGGTGGAAAATTATTTGGATCCACCACCATTATAGCCACACCAACCTTACCTCAAATCAAATATCATAATGAGGAGAAGTTCAACTAGTTCAAAGTAAAAACTAGTATCTTCCTAACTCTTTCAGAGGAAGTTTTTATACAAATACTATCTTGTGAAACTCTAAAGTAAGTTTGAGATACATTTAGGTAGGAATATCAAGTCAATGACTAGACCAAGAGAATGCAAATGTTGAATCTCAGAAGGGAGTTTGAGATTCAATAGATGAAGGATTCTGACAACATCAAAGACTATGCAAACATACTCAATGCCATAGTTAACAAGATTAGATTGCTTAGGGAGGATCTTACTATTAGAAGAATTGTTGAGAAAGTTCTTATAGCTTACTAGAACAATTTAAGTCAAAAATTTCTTCACTTGAGAACTAAAAATATCTTTCCCAAATTAGTTTTATAGAGTTAATCAATACTTTGGAAGCATAAGAACAAAAAGGGCCATTCGAAAAGGAGATGGGGTTGAAGGTGCATTTCAAGCCAAAACAAAAGAAATTGCACAATCAAGAAACATAAGGAAGAAAAATGCTGATTGGAGGAGTAAGAAAGAAAAATTTCCACCATACTCACATTGTAAGAAGACTTTATATTCTCAAAAATATTGTTAGTTTAGACCTGGTGTCCAATGCATGTCATGTAAACAAATGGGGCGCATGGAGAAGGTTCGCAAGAACAAGCAACAACTTCATCAAGCTCAAGTCGTAGAAAACCAGTAGGAGTAGGAGGAGCAATTGTTTGTTGCAACATGTTTTGCAACTAACAAAAGCATTGTTGCATGGCTCATTGGTAGTAGATGTAGTCATCACATGACTTTTGATAAGAGTATGTTCAAGCAGCTAGACAAAACATATATATCAAAGGTCAGGATTGGCAACAGAGACTTTTAGAAGTCAAAAGAAGAGGAGTGTCAGCAATTGAAACTCCAAAAGATATTAAACTTATTTCAGATGTATTATATGTACTTCAAATTGATCAAAATCTCTTAAGTGTGGGACAACTATTAGAGAAAAATTATTCAGTATTTTTCAAGGATAACACATTATGATACATGATCCTAGCGATTGTCTGTGAAGATGATAGATAAGTTCTTCTCTTCGATTGGCACAAAACAACCATCCCTGTCATAGAAACTATGAGAACTTGATGGACACAAGAGACACCAAAATCTTCTTCATGTTGGAGTTTCTCATCCCATCACTAAGAGAAAACCATCTAGAAAGTTAAGAAATCAGAGAGTTATGGACTGTCAAAAACTTTTAATGAATTTTTTAAGGAACATCCAGAGGGATTCAATTTGGGAAGCTTTAGAAAAATGTTCCTTGAAAAGTATGGTTATCTTCTGGAATTGCAGAAGCTTGGTTATTAGAAGTTAGCAACCTTTTTACAGACAATTCTCGGGGTTATCATGGAGTCAACTTATGTTTTTCCTTCTAAAAAATAGAAGCATCCTAGTCTAGAGACTAGTAAGACATTTGCTCAAAAAAAGAAGGTCTTGTGGTAAAGAGTCCAATTTAGAAAGTGAGTTATATGATGGATCTGGGAAGGGTGATTATCTTGATTCTCCATAGGTGGCACTTGGTCCATTTTCCAACTCGGGGCTTGAAAAGAGTGAAATGCAGAAGGAAAATAAAAGATGAAACAGATGAAAAGATTTTTCATGAGTACAGAAGCCTATTGGATGATGACTATTCTTATTTCAACTTTTTTAATCTACATCAAATAAGGAGGAAATGGGAAAGATAAATAGCCATTTATAATGAATTTAAAGAATTTAAACCTCAAATGCTATGTGAATTATGCATGTAATGATCAAACATCACTTCTCTACACTTAAGTTTTTGCTTGTCCTCAATCAAATACTCATAATAAAAACGTTCCAAGCAAAAAGTGTGTATATCAAGAGTAGATTTTTTGCCACAATGACTATTGTGGAAAAAATATTCATTTTTTATTGAGATGAAAATTTAGTTCGAGTTCATTCAACAAGGCTAAACTTGTGAAAACATATATATTTAAATAGATAAAACCAAAGCCATCAAAGTTGGATTAAATAAGTTTATAACCAAGTCAAGAATACGACTCAAGTGACTCATATAAGTAAGGAATGATGAGTTACTTAAGTTCTCTGACTTCTAAACGCTACTGTAGTCCAAGTAGCAAATAGAGGATTGATTTATGTGCTCACTTTTGCAGGGTAATATAATTGCCTAATTGAGATAAAATAAAAGATTTTCAACTTTTACATTACCCTCTAATATCGTTTTCTTTCTATTGCAAAGCAATGTAATTGCTTAATACAGATATAATAAAAAATTTTCAGCAATTATATTACTTTACTCATTTCTCTCATGATTTTGCCCTAATCCACATTTACTTAAACTCGTAACAAAGACTAGCTAGAAGATCATAGAATATAAATAAGTAAAAAATTCCTTACTTAAATTTCATCACAAGTTTCTCTTACAATCCTAAGAAATAAAATATCACCAAGTTTATTAAAATATAGACAAGGTTAAGCCAAATTCTCAATATCTAATTCATATCACATCAAATATACATAATTACCTAAAAGTATCCAGTCAAAATAAATTCATTCCAAATGCTCATGTCAAGAGACAAAGAGTAGTAATTCCAAAGGTGGGTCAAAATAAGCCAAAAATCAAAAATTTTAGCTCAAAATTTCACAAACCAATTTTCAAACCATGAATAAAACCTTTAAATGATCTTGCAAAAAATATACCATAATCTATCCCCCATTCTTAAAATAGATAATGTCTTTATTGGTCAACAAAAAATGCAACGTGAATGTATGCAATGGGATTGAAAATAATAATAAAGAGGAAAGAATAAAAGTAACACTCCCAAAGTGAATAAAATCTCAAATTTTGTATTGGAAAGAAAGAGGATCAAGGTTTTTAGCATCCAATAAAGATTAGATCTATAGTCATCCAAAAGAAATAAGTACTAATAAGTCTGAAATGAAATAAGATAACTTCTATCCTTAGCTCTAAAAAAGAAGATTAGATCAGAAGTAGCCCTGGCCTCCTTTGCCTCTCCTGCTGCTTTGCTTAGGCTCATCAGGTCCCAGATGACCATATCTTTTCAGTCTATCCCATATAGTGCTTATGAAAGCATTTGAAGTAGACTGTTGAGTACAAATCACATCTAGTCCTGCTCCTATATTCCGAAGCTCAATCCGGACCGTCTCCAACTGCTTCTCACACCTAGTAGATATCTAGCCCTACTCCAAGATACCTATTATATGCTCCATTATCTGTTGCTGCTGAGATATAATCTGACTCTAATGTGCCACTATGTCCTGAAATGCATGGACACTATTGGTGAGCATGCAAAGTGCATGCGCATCTTTGCCTGGAAATCAACAGTGGTAGTAGGTCGTTCAATATTAGATCTCTATGCTCTGGAAGACTCAGCTTTATCAGGCTTTGTAGTTAGGGGTTGTTGCTGTGGTAGAGGCTACCGTCTCTAGCCTGCTCTCTCTTTGAACTCAGTGGGAGTTAGCCATCTTTTGGCATTCTCATCGTAGCTATACCCATAACTCACCAATGTCATGTCTATCACTATCTCACTAATGGTGGTTGTGGTAGCTAACTCCCCCTCTATTGGCATGTGAAAGTGCTGAAGAATTTTGGCACTAGAGAGAAGGCAAAGGCTTTGGAGGGGTAGATAGAGAAAACAACATTTCGCATGAAGGAGATGATTAGAGAGGCTAAGAGGATAGATTGGGAATGCATGAGCTTATATAATAGATATATATCTACCATTCTTTCTTCATGGAACCCGCTCACTCTTGGGGCTACATTAAAACCCAATAGATAAACAACCGATTTGTATTAAGGGGGACGGTCAGTTACATGAAGGACCTCAGCTTGTCCAACTAGGCGATACACCAAGTGGAGCTCAGCCCTAGCATCATGGAACTTCCACTCATTGTCTGGCATAACCTTCTTATTGTAGATGTCAATCTCAACCCAGTTGCCCTCATCGCTAACCCCCAAAATGATAGCCAATAGCTCCCTCGACAAGTGTATGAAAATCCTCCTTATTGTCGTGTCAATATTTCTCAAATTATTTTACTTCTTGGCATCTATATTAGCATAGAATTCTTTAAACAAGTTGGGGTAGTAGGTAAGCCTTACACCAAGGATAGATCCCTAACCAACTTGTTTGAAAATGTGGGATACTTTCAACTCATGATCCAAGACAGGCTCAATTGTTTTCTCAATAATGATCTTCTTACTCTCCCTCTTTTCAAACCACTCATTGCATTCATCACTATGTCATTCTTGGAGGGTTGAGGCTGAGATGAGGAAGAACCATTTCTCTTCCTCTTAGAAAGCAATTTGGTGGCTATATATTTGGGGGCCATAGGAAGAATAGGATAGGAAAAGAAAATATGAAAGGTAGAAAGAAAGGAAAAAGAAGGAAAGAAAGGGAAAGAAAGAGATAATCAAAGAAAATAGTACCTCAACACTCTTCACAAAATCTACTCAAAATGTCTCGAACTACTTTACTCATATTCCAGCAAGTAATACCAAGTTACTCACCAATGAAAAATCAACTCCCCTAAACATTCCACAGTCAAGTCACAACTCCACCATAAATAAACCATAATCACCTCAACAATACTAAATCACCTTAACTCAACCAATTAAACCACAATATACCCCTCCTTACAATTGCCATAGCAGACACTCAACAATCTACAATTCAAAAACTAATATCAAATAATTTAATGAAATGCTCAACACATACCAATTCAATTAAAATACAACTCAATCACCACACAACTCAACTCAATTCAATCAATTTCAATACTACCCCATCAACAACCCATCAGGAAAATCAACAATAGTCAATAATTTAATCAACAATAAACAACAATTCAAAGCATCTTTATTGAACAACTATTAGACTTGATTTAGCCAAAGACAGTGATAACCCCAACTCAATAAATCAGTAAAGCAACCCACTGAACATTAATTAATCACATAAGAGAACCAAATTAATTCAACTAATCTCAGAAATTAGAAGTCAAATGATTAGAACTCACCAAAATAAGGAGCTCAAAATCATGCCTTAATTGCTGGCTAAAATTTGTCAGTCACCACAAGAAGATGCCGCGGTGAGTTTGGAATCGGTAGAAAGGTCAAATTTCATAGGTATTTTTTGATTGTACTGATGATTTGAACGATGGGCAAGAGGAGTTAGTGCACAGTGAGGTTGGTTAGAGATGTATAGTGTCGTCATCAGGGTTTTTGAAAGAATTAGGGAAAATGAAAGAGAAAATAGCTTTTTATTTTTTGGGATTCGAAGCTATACATCACCATAGCTCATGCCCTACATGTCATTGTGGGCTTCCAAAACTTTAAAACCTGAAATTAAAATAATGTCGTTAGACTTATAAACAGATGCACAACGCCATAGTGTATGAAGTTTAAGGTGCCATGCTCATTTTTGTGCAATGAATTTTATAATTGAAATGATAACATTTTTGTTCACCTGAATGTACTGTGACGCCGTGCATTACTTGCACGGCCCCATGGCTTCTCAGAACTTTCAATTTTTTTCACTGATTTAAGTGGCACAACGCCATGGACTATGAGGTCCATCATGCCGTGTACTTCCAATAAATGCAAATTTACCATTTTTTACGTGAAATTAAAGCAAATAAAGTACTAAAAATAATATTTATAATCACTAAACTCAAATGAAAATGACATAATGTATGCATAATGTAAAATATAAACATGAACATAACTGAAGATGAAATAAAGCTATAAATAAAGAATAAATGGACAACTATACTAATCTAATATAGACATTATTCATGTGCATAGAGACGAGTGAAGGGATCAAGGTTTTCCACGCCATTTGCGTGGATTTCCTTCTGTGTTGGCTAGTATGGTTCCCAAAGATGTTTCGAAGAGCATTTTAGCCAATTGTCCAATTTGGTTTTCAAGATTATGGATGGATGCATCTTGATTTCTCATTGAAGCTTCAACATTTTGGAAATGGTTGTCCATGGAATTGACTAATTTTGCAACAAGTTCTTTCAAAGATGGCTTTGGTTGTGCTTGTGAAAGTGGAGGAGGTACAGGATAAGGTAAGGGTGCTTATGGTTTTTGAGCAAAGTTAGCTTGTCCAGCTCAAGTTCTCATTTGTCCTTATCTTGACCTCCCCGAGAAAAGTTTGGATGATTCCTCCAATTGGGGGTGTAGGTATTGCTAAGTGATAGGTTGTCTTATCTTTGATTACCCACATAGTCTACTTGCTCACATTGCTCATTCCTATCTCCCATTCCTTGACACTCATAGTTTATGTGCTCTCTACCATAAAAGTCACAGCTCATCACTTGTTTTTGAGGTTCCATGTTCATCTTGTCCACTTTCTTAGTGAGGGCTTCTAGTTGGGCTTCCAAAGATGCCATTTTATCCATATTATGCATTCATTAAATTTTGACCATTGATTTTTGCATTTCCCAAGAATTGTTGTTCAAAGAGATGTGTTCCATTAAATCAAAAAGCTCTTCTAAGATTTTAGATGAAGCAGTTCCTCTTGAAGATGCATCAACTCTTTATTTTGAAAAGAAATTCAATCTGTTGTAAAAAGTTAACATTTGTAGCTCAAGGTCAAATCTATGTTAAGGACATTTTCTAATCAATCCCTTAATATTTTCCAAGCATTATGAAGTGTTTCACCATCTAATTGAAAGAATGAAAACATATCATTTCTTAACTTAGCCACTCTAGTAGGGAAAAAAATACTTAGCAAGGAATTTTTTAGCCAATTGCTCCTAAGTGGTAATAGAAGCGGTACGTAATAATTTCAACCATGATTTTGCCTGATCCCTCAAGAAAATTGGAACCTCAACCTAATTACAATTTCTAATACTCTATTTAGCTTAAGTGTAACACAATTTTCCAAGAAAGAGGCTAAATGAGCATTAGGGTCCTCATCTAACAAACCATCAAATTAAGTCATCTGAATAAAATTAGGCTTGATTTCAAAATTGTTTGCATCTACTCTAAGTCTTACAACACTTGAATTTGCCCCAGAAAGAGTAGGTTTAGTATAATCACCTATTGTCCTTCTCCCATTTCCATTTCCACTTTGGTTAATTTCCATTTTAAAACCAAATTCTCTTAAAGTACTTAACTACTCAAAGGCTTTTAAGGCTTTTTCTTTTTACTCTCTGTACAACTTTCTAAAAGTTCTTCCTATTTCACTATCAAAATTAACCAATGCCTTATCCAAATCTCTTTTATGCATACACATGAAAAATTTCCTATAAAGTAAAATTAAGAAAACTCAACTACTACTCAAATGAAAATATCACATGTATGGATAATAAGATATGATCAATGATAAATTGTAACAAAACCAAAGTTAACGCCTACATTCTTCACAAGAAATCAATAAAACAAAATGAAAATCTATATAAAATTAAAGTATTTGCACAAAACATAAACTATCAAATTACTAACAAAAATAAACATAAAGGCTGTAAACAAACTAAAATAATAATTGAATCAATGAAACTCAAGTGGTTTTATGATATTGATGCACGACCCCCAACAATGGTAAAAACTTATTGTGAGTGCGCGAGTAATTTGTGCTATGTATAGAAGATAGATCTAACGCTCAACCAAATTTTAAAAATAAAATATTAATTTAACTCACATACACACATATTTTGGGTAAGTATACTCATTATATAGTATAGAGTATAGTTAGTAAGTATCGAAGATCCCAAGGAAAGGATGCCAACCACCACAACTTTCTCCCAAGTTCTATTGTCCAATTAATCAAAATAAAGAAGTATAAATAATTAACTATTATCGGTCAAGTGGTAAGAGTATCACAAAGGAAAATATACCCAATTTTCAAGACAAAGCCAAGAGATTACCAAGGTAAAATTAAAATAGAGAAAAAGGGATTGGCCATGCAATTTAAGAGAAATCCTCATTTACGTCTAAGCATCAACCATCATTCAACTAATTAATATTTAATTCAAGCATTGGCAAGATTTTCCAAATAAATTAAAATTTACTTTTTCTCAAGTAACGAATCTCCTACCCTTGAGCTCAATCCATAGATATCTCTATTCATATAAATCAAACCCAATGATGCATAAAATTAAGAAAATTAAAACCCAAACTAGAAAGCCATAGAATTCCTATATCTAGGTGATCCCATAACCTCATCTATCACCATATTCTAAATTTCCCAAATTCTTTCTCAAATTCATCAAGGAAAAACAAATATATTGGATCAAAATAGAAGGAAACCCATCGTATACATTCTTTTTCAAATTCAATATAAGAGCATTACCCAAATATTCAATCCAATCAATAAAACCTAAGTGATAAATTACTCAAAATAGATAATAATAGATCAAATAACAATCCAAAACAAGAGTAATATAGGGTACAACCCTTTAGTTACAACTTAAATTAAATAGATTTAGCAACCACAAATCTAAATTTTAAAGAATTAAAAGAAAAAACTCATAGACAAGGATCCTTTTTCTTTTTTGCAATCTTCTTTTGGGTGCCCCTTTTTCCTCTTCAAATCACCTTGGTCTTGGCCTTCTCTTGTGGTTCCAAGAGATTTTCTCAGAGTTTTTCCTTGTTTTCTCTTGCCTCCTCATTTGATTCTTCAAAGAAAAAGAGTATTTATAGGTTAGGTGGCTGAAACCCTCGGAATCTGTAAAATAGGGTATCATTTGCGATGTTGCATGGTGCCGTGGAAGGTGGATTGCATATCTTTGTGTATGCTCTGATTCTTTAGGTCTCCTTCAAAATAAAGTCGTGGCTCTTGAATTCTTTATATGTTGGAAACTTGCATGGTGCCTTGACTAATGTGATGTACGACATTGTCAGGCTTCAGGATCCTTACTATTTCTGACTTCTAGACGTGTACGATGCCATGCAAGGTGGGATGTATGTGCCGTAGACCTCTAGATTCTCAACTCTTGACCTTTTAGTCCTACACGTGGCGGTATAGAATGAGGTGATAGTGCCATAGGTCTTCCATATTGCTCTTTTCCAATTTTTTTCTCATTGAATTCTATTCTTATTTCAACTTTCTTCATCTACATCAAATAAGGTCAAAATAGGGAAGATAAATAGCTATTTATAATAAATTTAAAGAATTTAAACCTCAAATGCTATGTCAGTTATGCATGCAATTATCAAACGTCACTGGTTTTAGCCACTCAAAGTCGAAGCTTTCTTGTATTTCAATTTGTAAATCACCATAACTCTCTCTAGGGAAAATTTTCTTTCAATCAATGCCTGGAATAGCTAGGAAGCTGAAAGTTTTCCTTGCACTCATCTCAAGCTTCTCAGTTCTTTCATGAAGTCGACGTGCATGGCTAGTCTTTTTCCTACTATATGTGAAACTAGTCTTCTGTAGTGATGAAAATTTTGAGGCATGTTTCCTTCTTGTTTGTGTAAACATTACAGCTTCCTAACCAATACACAAGACCAATGATGGTTTTTATTCATGTACATATCCTTAGGTTCTCGAATCTTCCGGGCATGAGACTATCAAGATTTCTTTTCTTCTCCATTCCATCTTCTCCTGGTTTCTTTAACCTCTGCACTAGCTGAGACATGTTTTTCCTTTTCTTTTCTTCTCAACAGTTGAGGCACTTACCACAATAGTGCCTTTGACTCTTCTAAGTTTCAATTGCAAATCCTCTATTTAAAACTCTTTAATTCAAACACAAACGACCAACTAATCCCTATAAATCCTCTGTTCATCTAGCCTTTAAACAACCAAGAAAATTCAGTTCGATGTTCACTCGATTTCCTTTTCTTTTTCTTGGATTCTTTAAGCTTTAAAATTACCAAAACAATTCCAGAACATTTTCTCAAAGCTATGGACCGCCTTATATAGCCAAGGGTTAGCTAGCACATGAAATAACAAGCTTTAATTTAGCTAAGGACTTGCTATTACATAAGCAAAGCTAAGGACTGACTTTATGCAGCCAAGGGCTGGCTATTACTCATAAAATCAAAGCTATGGATCAACTTCAACAAAGCCCTTAGCTAGCTATTCACTGAAGAAGTTTTCTTCTTCTTCCTAACTCTATGGGAGCCGAGGAAAATCACCATTGTTGCACCTCAAACTTCTCCTTAAGTTCGGACATTATCCTTCTATTTCAGCTACTTGAATTTCAAAGTCAAAATTCTAGCAAACTCTAACAATTGCTTCACCATTTGGCCTCTCGTCTTTTTCCCACTCTCTTAGATTATCATGGTTCCATAGCCACTCTCCTTTTTTTTTGGCCAATCTCTTTCAAAATCCAAATTTCAAAAACCCCTAACTAGCTCTTAGAAACCATCCAAAACACTTGAACAAACTCGGGCACTATACTAAAACTCTTACTCTCTTTTTATTCAATCATTAACGCCCCCTAAGCCACCAAAATCCTCCAACAAACACTTTTCTTCTTTCTATTTTTTTCTATGGTTCAGGAACACTAAGTAATTTTCAACTCTCAAGTTCTCTCAAACACTTTCCTTATACCAAAACTAAGCAAACTGAGGAAATTTCCACTACCCGGATTCTAACTCGTAAACACAAACGAGAACTCCTCTTCTCACAATCAAATCAAGATTTTCTTTCCACGATTTAGAAAACCAAGAAGGTGGTTTGAAATGTGGAACTATGAAGGACTAGTGGACAATCTCCACACTCAAAGCATTGTTTTTTATCCTCCAACAAGTAACTCTTAAATCTCTTACTCCTTTTCTTTATGAACTCAAATCTAGGGATTATCCATAGATGTTGATGGAGTAAGTTGTGATGGGTTGTTATGATGATATTGAGGGTTGGGATATATGGTCGGAGATGTATGTAGTTAAAAGAGATTTGAAGCTTTAATATACTTAATATGATATATCGAGTTAATTGACGGTATATGAGATTGGTAGATATGTTTATGGCATGATTATATTACTTGGTGGCCAATCTAATTATGATTATGAGAATTTGCTTTTAAATATATTAAAAGCATGGAAGTTATTATATGTGATTTGTGACTAAAATCTATCATATAGACATCTGGATAATCCTAAGTAGTATATTGATGTCACTATTACAATTTTTATAAAGAAATTTGGTGCGTATTATTTTGTAATATTTATTATGTATTTTCTATTTATCCATTTATTATTTGCTTATAGTTGTTATTAATGAAAATATTGGGCATTATTATTATTTATTGATACTATTATTAAAATTGTTACTTGTTACTTACTATTACAACTATTATAAGTATTTATTATTATGATAATTATTAATTGATATTGTTAAAAAAATTATTAACCATAGTTTATTATTATCTATTACTATTATTATTTATTGATTATTATAAGTGTTTAAGAGTTGCCCCATTAATACTTATTATGTTATCATTTGTTATTATTATTTAATAATATTACCTAATAATATTTATTACATATTCAAATTTATTATTTATTTATTCATTGTTTATTACTTAATATTAAAAATACTAAAATTATTATTTACTATTATACAACTATTAGTTCTTTTTAAATGAAAAATCACCTGAGATGGTAAGGGGTTTGGCATACCTCCAACTGTTTATTAATAAGTAAATAAAATATTACATGGATGGGGACATAAAACCTTACCTCCAGTTAACATAAGTACATCGCAATCTCAAAGAAAGAATTTGCAAATAGTCTAAATTACAGAGACCTTGAATATCCCTAGGAAGCATAGTAAAAGTGCTAAAAATTGAGAACATGTAGAAGAAGTGGCCAAACTAGCTAATCTATCAGAAGGGAGTTAGTTTCACGAAAGACATCAGAAAAAATTATGGCCTTAAAACATGAAGACAAATACCTAAGTAACTTAAGCAATTCAAAATATCTCTAAGGAACTTACATAGTTGGATTGTACATATAATGAGCTAATATTAGATTATCAGTCCGCACAAACAATTTCTTAATTTCCTTTTCCAAACAAAGATTTAGACCTTGTATTGCAGCATAAACCTCTACTTGAAAATGATTTGCATGACCAATATAACTAGAAAAACCCCATACAAACTTATCTAAACCACTCTGCAAAACACTACCTGAACCAGAAAACCCAGGATTTCCCTTAGAAGCTCCATCAATATTCAAAACCAAATCCGCAACATTCTTCCTTTCCCAAACTACCTAAGAGGCTGTTGCTCTCTTATACGGACAAAATCGAACTTGAAAATGCTTCGAAATCCTATAACTCTGCTAATGGGAAAAACCTAAGTAGAATACTGAATAAAATCCCGTGTGTTCCTCCACAAAACAACAGAAGAACAATTTATCCTTTCATATCTAACTAGGCATCTGTACTTCCAGATCTCCTATAGTGCACTAGCTAAGAAGGCCATAGAAAAAGGATGCACCGGTGTAGCAGCAAACCACCAATGCGTGTAAAATAGATACAATCACATAGAGCATAAGAAGCTACTATAAAACCCTAGAATCTTAGCAACTTTTGTTCAAACTTTCCAAACTAAAGGACAATGAATAAAAAGATGATTAGCATGCTCGGTTGATAAACCATAAAGACTACACTGTGAACATATCAGCAAACCGATCTTCTGTAAAACACTATCTAAAGGCAAGGTGCAGTTACGTAATCTCCACAAGAAAATTCTTGCAGCAGGCTAAATGCCCAGAGATTTGGTATCCTTTATAAAAGTAGAAGAAGTCTGTGCACACCAAATCACATTCCATGTAGAACTCACTATGAAATTACCTTTTGTAAAAGGATGCGATACTATTATATCTTGTTCCTCACACTGCTACAACGGGGGTAAAGAAGTAAGAATCTTGAAAGCTATTTCATTATCCAGAATAAAAAGTAAGTGACTAACATCACAAAATCCATTGAACAAACAATATCTAACTTTCAAATATGGCTACAAAATAGAAGAGTTTAAATTAGAAAGCAATCCTAACCCAGTCCATTAATTATAAAAAAAGAACCATCCACAATCCTAAAACAAATGTGAGGCTAAGCTTTTGGAGAAATTCTAAGGATCCTCTTCCAAACAGCCAAGCACACTTGAGGACTGATACGTAAATTTTGGGTGTATAAAAATTATTAAATTTAACTTCATTCCTTAGTTAAGTTTTAATTAAAATATTAATATCAAAATATACATACGAGTAAGTATACTCATCGCAAGCATAGTATAGGGAATTAACGAGTATCAATCTTCAAAGGAATAAGTACACACTAGTTACTTTTCATTCATTGTTTAACTGATCCAAATAAAGTGATAAGATAATAAAAATAAAAATAAAAAATATATATACAACTCAAAGATGTAGGAATATGCAATTTAGACAATTATCATAGAAGACATGATAATGAACCTTTTAGCAACTATCTCAATAAATCATTATCTTGGTATTATGAAAGAATATAAAGTAAAATTCAATCATTTCCCAAGTCATGAATTCACTTATATAGACTCCACTTCTTTTCCAATCCATGAAATTACTATCTCTTGATTAAATTAGCAGATTTTCCAATCAAACTATTATAACAAAAAAGATGCATTAAACTGAATTCCTCATAATAAATATAAAATTAGTCAATAACCCTATACTCTAGGCAAAATTAACTAATCATTGATTACTTAGGTTCTTTGACTTAACTTCGTTTCCCAAGTCCTTAAGAAATAATAAATATGAAATCAATAAAATTAAATAAACTCTTAACATCGTTTCCCAAGTCAATTAGAAGAAAATCTAACTTCATCAATTTTTCCATAATCACAAGTAATCAAATACCAAAAATGATAGAAAATTGATCAAATAGCTAAATTAATACAAAAACTATGAATCCCAAAAAATTGTCAAATTAAAATAAAAATATTAATTACATCATTATTCTAGAAAAAGAAAACAAAGAAAAAAGAAAGAACTCATAGACAAGCCTCCTTCTTTTCCCTTGAAGACTCTCTTGAACAATACTCCTTGATTTGATGAATTCTTTCTTCAATGAGTAATTTGCTGAATTGATCTTTAAATTCTTACTTTTGTCTTGTGTTTTCTTATTTAAATAGGCTTCCAAGAGACTAAAATTCATCTCCTAAGAGTTCTGGGTTGAGTAGAGATTGGTAAATATCAAAACACTCGGGAAGTTACCAAATCTGCGCAAAATTGGAGAGCTTGCCAACATGGGACAGAATCGAGCCAGCACCGGTTCCATGGGTCACGGCCGGTGCTTGTCGTGCTCTGGTTAGCCCGGTCATGCTCTGTTTTTCAGCCAAAATTTCCTCAGTTTTCAAATCGGGGCCGGTGCTAGTTCCGTGGGTCACGGCCCGCACCGACGGTGATAGTTTTGATGTTTTTTGGTCATTTTTTGCAATAAAAGTTCAAAACATCTTTCCAAGGGTAAAATATCAAATATAAAGGAATATGCCTAGTTATTACAACAAATATATCACAAAATACCATCAAATAACTAGGAAAATATAGATAAATTTTGTCCCTATTAAGGAACTACCACCTGAGAAATATGACATCCCAAAAGAACATATATAGCCGACAAAACGTTTGCCCATAAGGATTGTTTTTGCCTGAATTTCCACTATAATTTCATAGAGAATGATCGATGAATATCCATTAAATTTTGCAAATCCAGCCCGTTCTCTTCCCAAGGATAGCTAACTGACTGCCAACTTCTCCAATGCTTTCTCTCCCCATATTCTGAATAACCTCATATGAAAGAGGTAAACAACCTTTCTAACTCATTAAACACCACTGCAAGCGGAGCCAAAACATGCATAATATGCAATGGAATAGAAAGAAGAATCAAACAGAGAAGTTGAGTCCAGCATGCCTGATTTAGAACTCTAAACTTCCATCCCTGAATCCTCTTTTAATAACTATTAATTATTATTATTATTATTATTATTATTATTATTGTTGTTGTTGTTGTTGTTGTTGTTGTTGTTGTTGTTGTTTAAGGTTGTGATGTCCACATTTAGATTTAGAAAAATAAGATGTGATTTCACGTCTAGCATGTAATATTAATGGAGGTACTTGTGTTAGATGTTTATTACATTGGATTGAATTATTTGATGGCATGTTGCTACAAGTTATTTTTGGTAGTATGTCAGTATAAGAGTTAAATGAGAATTGTCAATGATGATTGAGAACTGTGAGGATTAGAGACATTATATACCTATGACCTTTTGTAATAAGGGTTGTTTGGTAGTTTGTAACGTATTCCTTGTATTTTTTCTAGATGGGGATAGACTTTTTTGATCAAGACCTTAGGAAAATTCTATCTGTTAACTAAGAGAATCAAGTAAATTTTTGCATAAAACTATTATTATATAAATTGCTATTACAAGTCAAAATGTGTTTCTGATGTAAAAGTTATGTAGTTGATATGCAATTGTGGTTAATTTCTTTTTTTAACAAAATAAATTTCTCATTCAAACAAAGATCTTTTGATCAAAGGTTGATTTCATAAAAAACAAGTTTTAAATCAAGACTCTTTAAACCATAATTGCATTTTTCAATCAATGAAATACTTTGTGAATTTTCCTATTGCAACAAGCTATGTTGAGTACTTGTTAAGGGTAGGTTTACTAGTACTAGCCTTAGAAAGGTAAGATGAGTCTTCTAGTAGAGGCCTTAATTGGAAGATAAACTCTCTCTAGATAGGGCACTAGTATAGTTAGTTGGGCCGGTCCGCGTTAGCAACTCAGTCCAAGTGGACTGTTTCCAAAAGTGGACAATTGGTAAGTTACGGTATAGAGATGGAGGAGTATCTCATCTAGTGGCCTAATCATCCACTTGTATTATGATGTAAAGTTTCACAATATATTTTATGACATTGGCTATGATGCAGGGTTAATATTCATTTTTATTAAGAGTGGTTTATTTCTTTTCTAAATATACACTTTTTTAAAGATAAAAATTGTAAAATACCACTTTATGTTTAAAAACTCTTTGAATTGATTTGCAAACTTTTCTTATGAATTGTTTAAAGCTGCATGCATGAAACAATCTTTAAATTTTTAAGAGCACATATAGGACTTATTGGGAAGCAATTCTCACCTTATTTTATTCCATGTTTTCAGGAGGATCGGAGAAAAATAAAAATGCAGTGGAATATGTAATTTAAAATTTTTTCCAAGCTGAAGTTTAGGAATACTTAGTCTTATGCCGCTTAGATTGACTAACTAGAGGATTTGGGTTTAACAAAACACTTTAGTTTGTCAAGACTACTTGTTCCGCAAGAATTCTGGCCAAGTGTCAACTCTTTCACATCAAACACGTGCACTAATGTAGAACCAAAGTATTCTCGAACTTCCTACAGGCTATCTACCGATGAATGTAGGATAATAGGTGAAAGAATAATAATATTGGCAGAATATTAGAAGAGCTAAATTTTCCAAAGAAAAAAAAAAAAAAAACATAAGAACCGGCGGTTATATGTATATGAAAACCAAGAGGCTGTTTTTCTATTTCTTTTTTTGTGAATGACAATTCATCACAATTGCATGCATAAAGTCAACCGTAAAAAGAGAAAACCAATATCTTCCTTATTTCTACGTGAATTTTCAATTGAAATTCATGCACAATAGCATGCGTAAAGAAATTACCAAAAGCTTCCTTATTTCTTATGTGAGTTTCAATTCAAATTCACGCACAATAACATGCATAAAGAAATTGCCAAAAGCTTCCTTATTTCTTATCTTCCTTAGCCGCTAGACTTCTACTCCTCCCCCCCCCTCTTTGTTTCCTTTTCCTTTTCTTCCTTTACTTGCGACGACTATTCTTTGTTCCCAAAATAATAAAAGTCATCACTCACAACCTTAGTGGGTTAGAATTTTTCTTAATTAGTCCAAGACTAATTAATTAACTGCTTTATTAATTAATTAATCTACTTGAACTTAAAATAAAATTACTTAAGATAATTAATTAATAAATTAATTTAATTAAATAGTTCCCTTATTAATTAATTAATAAACTAATTTAATTAAATTAGTCCAATAAATTATTCTAGTCCAAATAAATAAGTAATTGGACTCTTAGGATAATTCTTCCATTATTAATTCATCCAATAAGCCCATATAGTAAATAAATTTACTAAAGTTACTTGAGCTATTTTGGAGACCAAAAGACATATTATTTTTGGCTACTAAAATGACCAAAACACCCTTGCTAACAAATAGCCATATTTTATCATTTTAAATATTTTATTTATCATCATATGAAAATATTGACCCCAAGAAAAATATTGCAAACGCTGTGTTTTCGACCCATAGGTGTGATGACGAAAATATCCCTCCACGTAAGACCTGTCATTGAGATAGGAAAAATACACTAACATATTTCTCAATGACATCTACCATCCTTTGATGGCTAGTCTGATAATCTATGACTTCCAGCAAGTATCCACTTATCACAGAGAGCTATCCAAAAGTGTATATATTTAGTCACGTTTCTTAGGGCCTTGATTTATTTAGATTATCCTGAACAATCGCAAAGGGGTGATATTTTCATTAAGTGAAGCATAGAAACTCTATTTTATAAGTTTGTCTTAATTAACTAATGTTATACACCCAATGTACATAGTTATTAGCCTTGCATTAAGACTTCACACATCATACATTAAAGTGCATAAGTTCAGCTTCACAAGACCGCTAATTTATACTTAAGTCTAAAGGTACTCATCCACACAGAAGTGGTGATAAACCAATATTTATTTATTATAATACTTTTATAAAGATTATTATCGTGTGGTTCAATTATACGTATTTTAAATACGCTTACACTATTGACATGAGTGAACTACTCACTGGTCAAAGGTAAATCATTCCCCATTTAGAAGCCATAGTATAATGATTTAAACCTTGACAAAGTACCCAACTTCATCAATTGATCAAGAATATTTTTCCTTGCATGTTAGTAGCTCATGAACTATACCTTTCTGTGAAAGTACGACCTAATCACGTAGATCAATTACTAACACATTTAAACCTTAATATATAAATATATGTAAATAAATAAATATTAATAAATGAAATATTTTATTAATTCCCAAAATAGAGAAATACATAATCCATATTGAGCATATATTCTAACAATCTCTTACTTGCACTAAATGGACTATGACAATCCATATGTTCCTATCCCTATGACGTCTAGATGTCTTTTGAACACATTTTTCGTCAAGGGCTTGATAAACAGGTCTGCTAGATTATTTGAAGAGGAAATTTGATCAACTACTATCTCCCGTTTATGGATGAACTCCTGGATCAAGTTATATATTTTTTTAATGTGCTTACCCTTCCTATGGTTCCTTGGTTTCTTGTATTACGATGAAACTCTAAAATTGTCACAATATATGACAATGGGCCTCTCCATTTGTAGCACAACTCCAAGTTCTATGAGCAAGTTTCGGAGCCAAATTATTTCTTTTGAAGCTTCTGAAGCTACTACATACTCAACTTCCCTGGTAGAATTAGCAATATATGATTGCTTTACACTCCTCCATGAAATAGCCCATCCAAACAAAGTGAAAATGTATTCATTAATGGATTTCCTTTCATCTGTATCTACCTAGAAGTTTGAGTCAGTATAATAGGTGATGCATATTTATTTGGGGTATAAAAATCATATAAAAATAAGCACATTCCCAATCAAGTTTAAATTAAAACGTTAACCCTAAATTACAAATATGAGTAAGCGTACTCATCATTAATATAGCATAGAATTCAAACGAGTGTCGATCCTCAAGGAACAAGTATGCATTAATAACTTTTTTTTTCATTGTTTAACCGACTCAATAAAGTGAAAAAGAATAAAAAAAAAATAATATAATATATACATGTCAAGGATGGAGAATTATGTAACTTAAACCATTGTTTTGACAAACATGATCTTAAAGTACCTAACTTTTATCATAATTAATCATTCTCTTGGTATCATGAAGGATTAAGATAGATTCACTTCTTGGGTCAATCCATGAATTCACTATCTTCTAGATAAATTAGCATCATTTGGTCTATCTCAACTAATTCACCCAAAAGATGCATTAAACACAATCCTTGATTAAATTTCCTTGGTCTGACAAATTTAAAATATGAAATTAATCAATTAACCTTTAATTACCTAATCCTTAGCAATTAACCCCCTTGGTCTAGTAAGTTAATAGCTAATAAATATGAAATTAATAAATTGAAACCACCATCAACCCCTTTGGTCTAGTAAGTTAATAGAAAGAAGCAACCAATTAATCTAGTAATAAGCACAAATAATTAAATACCAAGAAGAACAATCAATTAATCAAAAGATCACATAACTCTAAAACTCATGAATATCTAAAATAATGTCAAATTACAATAAAACAATTAATACATCATTGTTCAAGAAAAAGAAAACAAAGTAAAAGAAAGTACTCATAGACAAGCCTCTTTCTTCTTCCTTTGCAGACCCTCTTGCACAATCTTCCTTGATTTGGTAGAATTCCTCCTTGATTTAAGTGATTTTCTATTATGATTCACGAATTCTCCCATTTCTCTTGTGTTTTTCCTTCATTTATAGGTTGTCCAAGTGCATAAATTCTTTGGTGTAGGGTTTTTGGCTGACTAGAAGTAGGAAAATACTAAAACTCTGTAAATTACCAAAAACTGCGTGCAAAAATTGAGACACCGCCTCAATATTAGGGCACAGCCGGTGCCGCCTACAGCTTTACAGCTGGCGCCGATTGTGATCTATTTCTTTGTCCGTTTGCCGATTTTTTTTTTTAAATTTTCGCTCCAATCTTTCCAGAGTGCAACCGGTGCCACCTCTAGCCTCCTAGCCAGCACCGGTTTGGTTCTGTTTAGCTCTGTTCAAACGATTTTTCCATCATCTCGAAGTACATGTCAACAGCACGTGGCCGGTGCCGGTTCCTCTGCCCTGGCCGGCGCCGCCTTTATTTTGTTTTGTGACGTTTTATCTTATTTTACCCCTAAAATCTGAAATAATGTATAAAATACCTTTCCAAGGATAAAATCTCAAATATGAAAGAATGTAACCAATTATTGAACAAAATGTATCACAAAATATCCTCAAATAACTAGTAAAAATTTGACTAATTTAGGCCCTATCAATGGGTAGGAATTAAATTATCAGCTCTATAAACAAGCATATAATCCCTCGTTCCCTTTAAGTACTTGAGTATATACTTTACAACTTGTCAATGTTCTTCCTCTAGGTTTGATTGATACTTGTTAATTATGCCTACTGTAAAACAGATATATGGCTTTGTACAAAGCATGTCATACAAGAGACTTTCTACTGCCGAGGTAGAGGAAATCCTTCTCATTCTTTCCTTTTCTTCTTGTGTCTTAGAGCACTGTTTAGAAGATAAGGTCAATCCATACCTAATGGGTATGGTTGCTCCTTTACATTGATCTATGTTAAATTTAGGCATTATCTTGTCCATGTAAGTAGATTAGGATAAGCCTAATATTCTTGGCTTCCTATCTCTAAGAAGATTTATTCTCCCATATCATTCATGCTAAATTGACTTGATAACCAAATCTTTATAGATGATAATGTCCTTACATAATTTTCAATGAGTAGAATATTATTTGCATAAAGTACCATAAAAGACACGTTGTTCCTATCTGTCTTCCTATACACGCATGATTCATCCATGTTTTGTATGAAACTATAAGATTTTATAGTCTCATCAAAACATATGTTCTATGCACGTGATTCTTGTTTAAGTCCATAAATAGACTTCTTACGCTTGCAGATCATATATTCTTGGTCTTTTATAACAAAGCCTTCAAGCTGGGTCATGTAGATGTTTTTACTAAGATAACTATTAAGAAAAGCTGTCTTGACATCCATATGCCATATCTCATAGTCATAATGACATGCGATGGCCAAGAGAATGCGAATGGACTTAAGAATAGCAACAGGTGAAAATGTATCTTCATAATTGATCTTTTCTTTCTGAGTATAACATTTTATAACCAAGCTTACTTTATAGGTTTCCACCTTTCTCTCTGTACCTCTCTTTCTCTTGTATACCCACTTGTACCTAATGAGTTTAATTTCTTCAGGTGCAGTGACAAGATCCCAAACTTGATTGAGATACGTTGACTCAATCTTGGTATCCATTGCTATTTTCCATTTGTCTGTATCGACATCAGTAATGGCCTTATCATATCTAGTGAGATCTTGTTCCTGATAGTTAGAAACTATCTTAAAAGCTTCTCTAGTCTATCTTTTAGGAACCCTATATATCCTCCCACTACGACGTGGCTCAATTTGTATAGGAATATCTGGTTATGCCTCTTTAGGCCTCTCAATTGGGGTATTAGAATTTGAAGTGTCATTCAACTTCTCTTCCAATTCCACCATACTCGAAACCTTAGTGAACACATTTTGTTCATTCTCCAAGTATCTAGCAAGAGTACTAATAAGTACCTTTTGCTCTTGGGGATGATAAAAGTATCCACCCCTTATTCCTTTTGGATACCCCACAAAGTTGCACAATTTAGATCATAGATCTAAGTTACTTCTCTTAGTCAGTACATAAGTTGGACAACCGCATACCTTGAGATGATTCATACTGGGCTTATGTTCAATCCATATCTTATAGGGTGCCTTAGACACTGATTTGGAAAGCACCAAGTTTAGAATATATACTACTATTTCTAGAGCATATCCATAAAAGGAAATAGGAAGAGTTGCATAACTCATCATACTTCTGATCATTTACATCAATGTTCTATTTCTTCTCTCAGCTATTCCATTTTACTGGAGAGTCCCATGTGCAGTTAGTTGAGATATTATTCCCTAATGTGCCAAGTAGTCATTAAATTCACCAAGGAAATACACTCCACCATAATTTGATCTTAGCTTTTTGATTAGTTTGCCTATTTAATGCTCTACCTTAGCCTTAAACTCCTTGAATTTATCAAATGAGTCAGACTTGCGCCTCATCAAGTAAACATAACCAAAACACATGTGATCATCCATGAATGTGATAAAGTAATCATAATCTTCTCTTGCAGGTGTAGATATAGGGTCACAAACATTAGTATGAACTAACTATAATATTTCCTTGGCTCTTTCCATCTTGTGAATAAATGACCTTTTGGTCATTTTACCTATAAGATAAGGTTCATACTGAGGTCATTCATCCAATTTTAATAAGTCTAAGGACCCATTTTAGATTAACCTCTGAATCTGATCAGGATTTATATGCCCCAATCTTAAGTGCCATAAATATGAATTATTTGATGTGACATTTCTCTTCTTATTATTAGATTTTGTTGGAGTATTATTTATTTGATAACTAACAGGATTAACATAGAAAAGATTGCCATACATGTTTCTAGAACAAGTAATTTTTTCATCTTTTTTGATTAAAATACCAGAATAGAAAGAAATAGAATATTCTTAATTAATCAATCTAAAAACTGACGTCAAACTCTGTTTAAAACTAGAAACATATAAAATATCTTTTAAAACTACAATCCTATTACAATCAAATAAGAGTTCCAAGTCTCCCACTGCTTCACCCCACACTTGTGCTCCGTTGCCCACTCTCAGTCCATGCTCTCTTCTACTGAGTTGTCTTATCTTGCTAAACCCTTGTAAGGAGTTACAGATATGATCAGTGGCTCTGGAATCAACAATCCAAGTGAATGATGGTCCAACCATTAATATAGAATCTTAGTAAATAGCAATACTTGAAGATGATTTGGCCAAGAAGTCTGAATTCTTGCCATACTTGAAATATTTAACCTTGGGCTTTGTGTCGGGCTTGGACGGACTGGGCTTAAACCCCTTAGGCTGGGTCCCTGCATTATTTTGGGTCTTTTTTTTTTTTTTTGAACTTCTTGGGCTGGTCCCTAATTCTAGAAGAAGAATTCGAACGAGTAACTAAAATCTTTGATGCAGGCTTCATGATTTTCTTAGCAGCCTAAAGTTCTTTCGTTAACTCGAACAAAGACATACTCAACTAGTTTATGTTATAGTTTAACTTGAATCGAGAATATCAATTTGACAAAGTCTCAAGAACCATGTCAATTTTCCTTTCAGGATTAATTGTTGCCCTTAGAATCTTGGCCTCCTCTAAATGAACAATCATCTTGAGCATATACTTGCGAATTGATACCCTCTTAGCCATCATAGTATTCATGATTGTCCTAAGAGCTTTTTGCCTTGTGGGTTGGCTTTTGTTAGCAAATATGGTGCCCAATGTTATATCGGTATCATATGCAGTATTCATGTTTTCGTGCTTAAACTGAAGAACATTAGACATGGAAGCCAACATATAGCATCTAACCATCTTATCAGCTTTCTAACATTTAAAACATCATATTATTTCTATGATATGGCTAACCTATTAAAACCATTATAAAAAATATGAAAATTTTGGCTCTTAGAAACATTAACATAGCTTCATATGAGGTTAACAAATTTCTAAATTAAGTATATAACCGTCACAAATTAAACTTTCTTAATAGGTAATGGTTCAGAGATAGTTTTATCGATAGAATGACCACTATTCTCACCATCTATGGATAATTTAGCATTAATGTCTCCAACGATAGGCTGGCCGACACTAACATATATCCTAGACATTAATTATAATTCCTCCGTTATACTAGATTCTCGTGAAAATCCATCATAGAGGGGATCATGCTCAGAATAATGGAAGGATAACCATAATCTCTAATAGAAATCCGTGATGGAAGCCGTGGAGTCGTTGGAACCCCTCTCCCACTTAATCTTTTGAGATAAATAGTTTTTTGGAAAAAACATTTTCTTAAAATTAATTAGTTTTTATTAACTTTAGTGAAATCTTAAAAATTCAACCATTATTCTCTATGTCAAGGATAAAACCCTTTAAGAGAATAAACTATAATTTTTTTTTTTCATTACTTAAGTTAAAACCATTTTCTAGGAACTAAATTTAAAATTGTTAAATTCAATATATTCTCCATATCAAGGATAAAACTCTTTGGAAGAATGAATCATAAATTTTATTTTAAATTCCTTACTTCGATTTTAAAAATGTTTTCCTTTTAATTGTTTTATCTAGAGAAAAAAAAATTAATTTCTCAAAAACCTTAGTTCATTTGATAAAAAATTAAATAAAATAGCCATACTCCAAAAAATAAACTTTTTACATGCTATTTCTAAGCTTTAATTCTTATTTGTCCAAATAATAGATTAAATATCATAATAATAAAATTAAAATAATCTTATTTAATCATAAGGTGGGTCATCCTTTACTAACTATTTTCATGCAAAAATATTCATTACCATAAATAAACTATTGCAAGAAAAATAACCTTGTGTAATATGGGCCCCAAAAGAAAAGAAAAAATTACAAGGAAAAATTAAACGGAAAAACTTGGAAGCTCGAACAGTACGAACTGTGATTGAATCGCCTAAGAAAAATCGCTCCTTACTTGCTCCAAAATTATCGCCTAAGACAATAACCAATATTTTTTGTAACAATATTGGTGCCTGAACAACAATATCGCACAAGGTTATTGTTCAGGCACCAATATTGTTACAAAAATTCCAGTAGATGAATTTAAATACAATATCAATTACCTATACCTTTCAAAACAAGGTGTACATGAATTCTACGAAAAACTAATAACAATAAATATAAGTGTCTATGTCTTAACACGCGAGACATACACAACATTTACCCATATAAAAAATCACGAGGGATCCATACAATCACAAAGATTGATTTTTTTAATTAGTAAAGGAACTACCTTTCTGATTATTAACCCTAAGCATACTCCTAGATTATAGCCATGGTTTTGACACCACTTGAAAGGATCGCAAGAAAAATAAAAATGTAACAGAAAATAGTAATTTAAAATTTTTTCCAAGCCAAAGTTTAGGAATACTTACTCTTAGACCGTTTAGATTGAATAACTGGTGGATTTGGGTTTGACGGAATGCTTTGCGACTACTTATTCCTCAGGAATTCCGATCAAGCGTCGACTCCTTTGCATTAAACACGAGTATCAAGATTGCTAATTTTCAATTTTTTCAAAGTATTCTTGAACCTCCTACAGGTAATTTATCGGTGAAAGTAGAATAATAAGTGAAAGAATAATAATATTAGAAGAATATTGGAAGGGCTAAATTTTTTCAAAGAAAAAGCTATAGGGGAAAAAAAAAAAAAACACAAGATCTGGCGACTATATTTATATGAAAACCTAAAGGCTATTTTTCTACTTCTATTTTTGTGAATGACAATTCATCACAATTGCACGCATAAAGTCAACCGTAAAAAGATAAAACCAATAGCTTCCTTATTTCTTCGTGAATTTTCAATTGAAATTCATGCACAATAGCACGCATAAAGAAATTGCTAAAATCTTCCTTATTTCTTACGTGAATTTCAATTGAAATTCATGCACAATAGCATGCATAAAGAAATTCCCAAAAACTTCCTTATTACTAATCTACCTTAGCTGCCCGACTTCTTCTACTTCTTCTTTTTTTTTTTTTCTCTTTTTTTATTTCCTTTTCATTTTCTTCTTTTACTTGTGACGTTTATCCTTTGTTTTCAAAATAACAAAAGCCATCACTCACAACTCTAGTGGGTTAGGGTTTGTTTGTTTTATTTAGCCCAAGACTAATTAATTAATCTACTTGGGCCTAAAATAAAATTACCGAAGATAATTAATTAATAAACTAATTAAGTTAAATTAGCCAAAGACTAATTAAATAACTCTCTTATTAATTAATTAATCCACTTGGGCTTAAAATAAAATTATCCAAGATAATTAATTTGTAAACTAATTTAATTAAATTAGCCCAATAATTTATGTTAACCCAAATAAATAATTAATTGGACTAGATCTTAGAATAATTCTTCCATTGTTAATTCACCCAATAAGCCCATATAGTAAATAAATTTACTGAGATTACTTGAGCTACCCTGGGAACGAAAAGACATATTATTCTTGACTACTAAAATGATTAAAACATCCTTGCTAACAAATAGCTGTATTTTATCATTTTAAATATTTTATTTATCACCATATAAAAATATTGACCCTAAGAAATATATTACAAATACTGTGTCTTCAACCTACAGGTGTGATAACAAAAATACCCCTTCATGTAACACCCGTCATTGAGATAGAAAAAATACACTAACTCCTTTCTGAATGGTATCTACAATCCTTTGATAGCTAGTCCAATAATCCATGACTTCCAATATGTATCCACTTATCATAGGGAGTTACCCAAAAGCGGAAATACTTAGTTACGTTTTCCAGGACTCTAGTTTATTTAGATTATCTTGGACAATCTCAAGGGGGGTGATATCTTCACTAAGTGAACCATAGAAACTCTATTGTATAAGTCTATATTAATTAACTAAAGTCATACACCCAACGTACATGGTTATTAGCCTTGCATTAAGACTTCACCGATCATATATTAAAGTGCACAAGTTTAGCTTCACCAAACCACCAACTTATACTTAAGTCTAAAGGTATTTATCCACGTAGTAGCAGTGGTAAACCAATATTTATTTATTATAGTATTTTTATAAAGATTATTATTGTGTGGTCCAATTCTACGTATTTCAAATACGCTTATACTATTAGCGTGAATGGACTACTCATTGGTCAAAGGTAAACCATTCCCCATTTAGAAGGCATAATGTAATGATTTAAACTTTGACGAAGTGCCCAACTTCATCAATTGATCAAAAATATTTTTCCTTGTATATTAGTAGCCTATGATCTGCACCCATTTGTGAAAGCACGACCCAATCACATAGATCAATAATTAGTACACTTAGACCTTAATGTGAAATATATGTAAATAAAAAAACATTAATGAATGAAATATTTTATTAATTTTCAAAATAACAAAAATACATAGTTTATTTTGGGTATACATTCCAATAAATCCTGCATTGATAAAGTTGATATTGCCTAAGGATTGAAGATTTTATTTACTTTTTTGATGTATTTCGTTTAGAAGATTTTGTTTAATTTATTTTGAGACTTGTATAAGTTTTGAATGGTTGTAATAAGTTTAGATTCTAGTTTTATTTCTCTAAGTTTTATTTTACCTAGTTATAAAGTCCCCTGGTCCTAAGGACGGGGCGACATCTCTACCTTTTTGTGGTACATAGGTAGTGAGGTGTTATAAATGGTATCAAAGCCTAGTTTTAAGAAACTTTTATTATTATATGGTTTTATTTTATAAAATATTATAATCTTTTGCTAACCTAAGTTATTCATGTGTGTACGATGGTTAAAATGTATAGAACAACAAGAAAGACCATGAATGGGCAGTCTTGGCACCTACCAACTCCTATTAACCAACTAATCCACCATCATCTGATTCTGAACCTAAACTAGATTAGCTATGGAAGAGAGCAGTGATGATGATGTACAAATAATAGAACCACCACTAGCCCTATGTATCCCTGTACTAGATTTGGATTGTGGTAGTGTTGATGAAATTGAGGTTATCGAACCTGTCCTAAACCCACAAGACCTGGAGATTGACTTGATTGAAAGAAGTGATTACCCTGGGGAACTGGATTATGAGTCCCCTATTGAATGTATGCCCACTAAGATAGTATTTCTAACGTAATTTTGATTAAATTAATAAAAATTTAATTCTTACAAATTATTTGTGTTTTCTCATTTTAATTTATGCACAATTTTATTGAAAAAGACCTGTTGTATTTAAGTAAGTGATCTATGTGAACGGTGGTCTTTCAAAGTAAGGTATGGATCATGAGTTACTTAACATATAAACTATTATTCTTAACCAGATGATAAGAATGGGAATCTCATCATGATAAGATTATTATGTTGTGAATTTCAGGTGGGGAATGGCTTACCTTTAGCCAGTGAGTAGTCCTTTCACTTCATAACATAAGTGTATTTCGAATACATAGAAGTGGACTTGTAGTAGTGGTTTCTAAAAGTACTATAATGATAGAAACCTAGATTACTGCTGCTACAACATGGACTTATACCCTACGACTTGAGTATGAGTTAGTGGTCTGGTGAAGCTGGAAGCGTATACTTTGATATATTATAGTTGAGGTTTTAGCGTAGGACCAATACACTTGTATATTAGATATATATTACTAGTTAGGTAAGACAGATTCGTACAAGATAGTTTCTACGCTCTATCGCCCGTTGTGACTATTTAAATGATTTAATAATCCAGAGCCCTAAGGAACATAACTTGGATGTTTACTTTAGGGTAACTCCCTAGTAAAGCGAAAACATTTTAAGAAGTCGTGGATCATTGGACTAGAGGTCTGAGGATGGTAGATGTGATTTAGAGAGGTTTTAGTACATTCTTCTTTTCTGAATGTACAGCATTACGTAGAGGGGTATATTTGTCATAACACTTGTAAGTCGGAGACTTTGCTAACGCAACATTGTCCTTGAGGTTTATATTTTCTTATGGTGATATTAAGAAATATTTAAAATGTAAAATACAATTATTTGTGTAGTAGGGGTATTTTGATCATTTTAGTAGCCAAGGAAATGTGTTTATTGGTCTTCGAAATAGCCCCTAAGTCCTAATGAATTTGGGTAGAGAAATTGGTCTTGAGATAAAATGGAATTTATTTTATTTTAGTATCCTGATGTATTTATTAGGTAGAATAAAATAAAAGGTCCAAAGAGAGAATTATTTATTGTTGGAATATATGCCCAAAATGTACTATATATTTCTGTATTTTGAAAATTAATAAAAGTTTCATTCATTAATGGTTGTTTTTTTACATATATTTGCACATTAAAGGTCTAAGTATGTTAGTAAGTAATCTACGTGATTAGGTCATACTTGCACAACAAGGTGTAGATTATGGGCTACTAACACATAAGCGAAATAAATTGTTCTTGATTGATTGATGAAGCTGAACACTTTATCAAGGTTTAGATCATTATACTATGGCTTTTAAATAGAGAATAGTTTACCTTTAACCAGTGACTAGTCTATTCGCACCAATAGTGTAAGCGTATTCGAAATACATAGAACTAGACCACGTGATAATAATCTTTAGTAAAGTACTAAAATAAATAAAGATTGGTTTATCCCAATAACTGCATGGACGAGTACCCTAGGACTTGAGTAAAAGTTGGTGGTATAGTGAAGTTAGACTTGTACTCTTTGATGTATATTGGGTGAGGTCTTATCACAAGGCCAATAATCTTGTACGTTAGGTGTATGACTTTAGTTAATTAAGGCGGACTTATACAATAAAGTTTCTATGTTTTATTACATGAAGAAATCACCCCATTGTGATTGTCCGGGATAATCTAATAATTCAGGGCCTTGAGAAACATGACTAAGTAAGTACATTTTTTGGGTAGCTCCTTGTGATAAGTGGATACATACTAAAAATTGTAGATTATCGGACTAGTTATCAAAGGATGGTAGATGTCATTGAGAAATGTGTTAGTACTATTTTCTGATCTCAATGACGGGTGTTACGTAGAGGGGTATTTTTGTCATTACACCTGTAGGTTAGAGACATTGTACTTGCAATATTATTCTCGGGGTCAATATTTTTATATGGTGATAAATGAAATGTTTAAAATGATTAAAATATAGCTATTTGTCAGCAGGGATATTTTGGTCATTTTAGTAGTTAAGAATAATATGTCTTTTGGCCCAAAGTAGCTCAAATAACCTTAGTAAATTTATTTACTATATGGGCTTATTGGGTGAATCTATTATTGGAAGAATTATTCTTGGAGTCCAATTATTTATTTATTTGGGTTAGAATAATTAATTGGGCTAATTTAATTAATTAGTTTATTAATTAATTATCTTGAATAATTTTATATTGAGCCCGAGTAGTTTAATTACTTAGTAAAAGAGATAATTTAATTAATTAGTTTATTAATTAATTATTTTGAGTAATTGGATTGGGCCTAAGTAGTTTAATTAATTAATTAATTAATAAAAAATAATGTAATTAATTAGTTTATTAATTAATTATCTTAGATAATTTTAATATTGGACCCAAGTGAATTAATTAATTAATAAGGCATCTATTTAATTAGTCATTGGACTAATTAAGAGCCATGTAAAAGAAGAAAAAGGAAACAAAGAAATAAGTGGCTGTTTTGTTTCTAAAACGAAAAAAGGAAAGCTAATAATTAAAAGGGATTTTTCGTATGGATTTAGGAGTTGACCGAAATTTTGAAAATTAGATACAGTGCTTTCGTTTTTTTTTAGAAAAAAAAAGAAGAAGCCACCAGTTTTTCTTGGTTTTATTTTTCCTTCGTTTTTCCTTAACGTTTAGCTCTTCCGTTTTTGTTCTAATTTTATTCACCCTAATTCTACATTCACTAGTAGAGATCCATAGTGGTTAGAGAATACTCTAGAAGGTCAAGAGTTTGCAAACGTAGTAAGTGTTTGATGTGAAGGAGCCGACAGTTAGCTAGTGTCCTTACAGAACAAGTAGACTTTTCTATTTAATAAGTGCAGTCGAACCCGAATCCGAATCTAGTTATTAAATTTAATCGCCCTAGAAGTAAGTATTCTTAGACTTTGGCTCAAAAAAAATTTAATTTGCTATCTTCTGCTGCGTATTTATTTTTCTCGTAATTCTTCAAGTGGTATTAGATCCAAGTTAAATCTAGGAGCATGCTTAGGGTTAATAACCGAAAAATGTGGTTCCTTTAATAAATAAAAATATAATCTTTGTAATTGTATGGATTTCTCGCAGTTTTTTATATGGGTAGATTTTGTGTACGCTTCGCGCTTGGAGGCTTTAACACCTGTAATTTATTTTTTAATCGTTTTCGTAGAAATCGTGTATCCCTCATTTTGAAAGGCATAGGTGTTTGAAATTGCATTTCAATTTATTTAAGATTTTTTTGTAAAAAAAAAAAATTAATTGGCACCTGAATGGAAAAACCCTTGAAGAAGATTGTACAGAAAAAAAAATGGAAGATAAGCTGCGTGCGGCTCGGGAGGTTAGTCTCCCTGGAGCTGCATACCAACGTGCGTGGTTGAAGCTCCTGGGAGCTGTGATCAAGGCCAAGAAAAGGCCTTGATCCTTGGGAGGATGATGCTAAGCCTCCCAAAGCTTGTATGGTGGAAAAAGACAAAAATGCAAGACTCGATTTGGTTCAGTTTAATGGTTTGGTATGCGGGTCATTTGGTCTTTTTTTTATTATTCATTTTATTGTTCTTGTATTTTCTTTTCTTTTGGGGCCCGTATCACATGAGATTATTTTTCTTGCAATAGTTTATTTATTGTGATAAATAATTTTGTATGAAAATAATCTTGCAAAAATTTTGTAATGGTTATACACTTAACTTAGAAAATTATTAACATTCCTACAAAACTCTGTCAATTTTTCTAAAAGCCAAATTGTTCATTTTTTTTTTTTTTGATAATGGTTTTAATAGGTTAACCATATCATGGAAATAATATGATGTTTCAAATGTACATTTTTATATGTGTTTTTCAAAATAAACATTTTTCTGAATGAAGTGTTTTTTCAATCAACAGAAATGTCTGGTTTCAATCCTTTATCCATTATTCTCAAGGAAAATAAGTTAGCTAGACCTAACTACGTGGACTAGAAAAGGAATCTGAACATAGTACTCTCTACGAAGAAGTACAAGTATATTCTGATCGACTCCTGTTATGAAATTGGGAAAGATTCCACGGACTAGGATCATGAGGCAGAGAAGGCATGGAAGAAAACTGATGAAATGGCTCGATGCTATATGTTGGCTTCCATGTCTAATATTCTCTAGTCTAAGCACAAGAACTTGCCTACTGCATACGACATCGATGTTTCGGTGCACACCATGTTTGCGGACAAGAGCTAGCCTGCAAGGCAGGAAGCTCTTAGAGCAATCATGAACACTAGGAAGGCTAAGGGGGCATCAGTTCGTGAGTATATGCTTAAGATGATTGCTCACTTTGAAGAGGTCGAGGTCCTAAGGGCAACAATTAATCCCGAGACCCAAATTGATATGGTTCTTGAGACTTTGCCAAAATCGTACTCTTAGTTTAAGTTAAATTATAACATGAATAAGTTGAGTATGTCTTTGCCAGAGTTGATGAAGGAACTTCAAGCTGCAGAAAAAATTATGAAGCCTGACTCAAAGATTTTGGTTAGTCGTTCTGGTTCATCTTCTAGAATTGGGTCTAAGCCTGAGAAGTTTAAAAAGAAGAAGACCCAGAATAATGCAGGGGCCTAACCCAAGGCATATAAGCCTGGTCCATCTAAGTATAGTGACAAGCCTAAGGGCAAATGTTTCAAATGTGGTAAGAAGGGACACTTCAAAAAGGATTGTCCGAACTTCTTGACCTAATTCTCCTCAAGTATTGCTTTTTACTTAGAGTTATTTTGATGGTTGGATCATCATCCACTTAGTTGTTGATTCTAGAGCTACTAACCATATCTGTAACTCCTTACAGGGGTTCAACAAGATAAGGTGACTCAGTAGAGGAGAGTATGGACTCAGAATGGGTAATGGAGCACATGTGTGGCCCGAAACAGTGGGAGACTTAGAATTATTATTTGATTGCAATAGGGTTTTAGTTTTGAAAGATATTTTATATGTTTCTAATTTTAAACAGAATTTGGTTTTAGTTTCTAAAATGATTAGTTAAGGATATTCTGTTTCTTTCTATTCTGGTATTTCAATCAGTAGAAATGAAAATTTTATTTGTTCTGGAAACATGTATGGGAATCTTTCCTATATTAATCATATTAATTGTCAAATAAATAATACTCAAACAGAACCTAAAATAAGAAGAGAAAGGACACGTCAAACAACTCTTATTTATGGCATTGAGATTAGGACATATAAATCCTAATTCGATTCAGAGGTTATTCCAAAATGGATTTTTGGACTTATTAGACTTGGAGGAATGGCCTCAGTATGAATCTTGTCTTAAGGGTAAAATGACCAAAAGGTCTTTTACTCAAAAAGCGGAAAGGGCCAAACAAATATTAGAGTTAGTTTTGTTAGCCCTAAGGGCATTCTCCTGTATTTTGATTTATGACAAATATTGATGTGGAATAACATGTGTAATCTGTAACATCCCTACTAAAAGAACAACGGAAGCATATCAATACCGGGTGTCGCCCTGTCCAGTTACTCAGACAAGGGGTCTTTATAATTGAAATCAATAGAGTATGCAAGTCCAGATTCATACAACAACCCATATTGATGGTCAAGTGCACACAAATAATAAAGAATTTCATATATGAAAGTTTCCATTCAACCTCAGTAATAAGGTACATTATCCAAAAAAGGGAAACATCTGAACCTTTTCTGTTATCATTGTGGTATCGTCCTCTATCCTTAGATCCTTTCAACTCCAGATCCTACAAAAGGGTAAGGTAAAAGACACGTGTGAGTGGAAAATCACTCAGTAAGTCCTGTGTGTGCTAATGTTTTATTAAAGAAGTAGAGTACACAAAATTTTTATGAAATAACATATCATTTGTTCATTAGAAATAAATCCAAAACTCATTAATGAAGAGTGTATTCAGAACTCAATAATTTTTAAAAAAACGGTGTTTCAACTTTCAAATTATTGCCCCATTTTTTTCCAATCACAGGCACTTCTCAAACAGAAGGTCAGCCTGTATGCAAGTCCAGCAGTCCTTGCCTTTGGCTACACGGTCTCTTGTGCCAGAGACTACGCCTTACAGCACGTCACCCGTGTCATGCCGGAACGGTTAGCAGCGTACAAATGTACCTCACTTTGCACTTAGGGATCTTTTACTTGCCACCATAAGCCAGGGGTCCTAATCCTGACGTCAATCACCATCGAGGTGGTAAGGGATTGAACATACCGAGTGTACCTGCCCGGTATCATGTGAACAATCCATCATCATAATCAATAGGCAATTGTCAGGCTCAAAACGGCTAGCCAAGATGACTCATCTCAATTTCCTGTCGCCCTATTTGGAGTAAGATAATCCCCAGAACTGATCAGGTTACTTGGGGTCGTCTATCTCTAACATGGGCTAGTACAAAGATCAAAGTCCTTATTGAGTACTCAACGTCACCAACCCCATCTGACTAATTAGGCCAGAGGGTTATCTGATCTCACAGAATTTTCACATAAAAATAGTTTTTGGGCAAAACAACATTTTTCTAAAATCTTGATGAAACCAAATAAAGGGTTTAATTTACACATCAAAATGTATTTCTAAGAGTAACTGGGTCATTTTCCCCATACTCGATCACATAAGTCATTTCCAAAGGTTTTTAGGTCATTTTGCCGATACCCAATTTCCAAAAGATTTTCCGAAGGTATTTAGGTCATTTTACCCTTATCCGATTTAAGAAATATTCATAAGAGTTCCAATAAGGATATTTCGGTCATTTACCGAATACCCGAGTTCTAAAGGTTTTCATAAAATATTCTAATAAGGACATTTGGAACATTTTTCAAATACCCGATTCCAAAAAGGAACTCATTTAATGAAATCCAGAATTTTAATCTCAAAAGAGGATTAAATTCAATGTTTCTAAACATATTTCTATAAAATGTTCCAAACGTTAAATAATATAGCATTTCATGGGAAAACAATGCACACTAACTTTAAAAGAGTTTTAGAAATTTAAGGGACTCACCTTGTGTCCTAAGTAATCATTTCCGTTCATGGTCGTTTAACCTTCATTTCTACCGTTTTCAATGTTCTGTTGACCGTTTATTGCTAAACCTACATCAAATATCATTTTTGGGTCAATTTGTGTTTGGCCGAAAAATAGCCGATGGGTAGCCAACGTCCAGCCAACATTCAACCGTCGTTTAGCCGATGGGGCCGACGGTTAGCCAATGAGGCCGATGGTTAGCCATCGATCAAGGAAAACGTTTAACTTTTGATTAGGGAGCTTGTTTCCGTTGTTTGATCAATTCTTTCGTTTTCCTTTTTCCACATCCTTCCTCCCTTCATAAACAAGGGATTCACTTCATGTTTTCCCAATTAATTTATCCAAAATCACACAAGTAGTCACTCTTAAGTCCATCATTTTCGGACTACTTTCTGAAATTTCACTGGTTTGACACACCATTTTGTTTTACACATAACTTTCAATTTGCAACTCCGATTTGGCTCCATGATATACCAAAATGACCGCAAGACTCTTAAATTTAATTTAGTATAGGTTATTTTTAGAGTTTTGGTTCCAGTATCATGGTACTGGGCAAAAGCAGCCTCAGTAGTTTTGACTTAGTTTCACTATTCATTCTTTCCTTAACATTCTGCAATTTTCCAGTTTGACACCCTAACTTGTTTTGCTCATAACTTTTAATCCACAAATCCAAATGATGTCAAACCAATTGTAAAATATCCTTAAGACATTCCTTTACAAGTTCCAATTCATGGAGTACCAATTATATTGTCCATTTTGTTCAGTTTTGAACACAAGGATCCAGTAGTAAAATCCCGTTACTGATTTGGCACATTTTACTATTTTCACCATAACTTTTGATCCGTAAATCCGATTAACCTCAAACTTGTTCTAAAATGTCTCTATGATCCTTAGCTACAAAGATATATGCCTGATTTGTTCAAATCCAGAAATGTTACAGATTTTCTGAACATAAAACCTCCCAGAATTTTCTGCACACAAGGACAACTTTCACACAACTTCACCTAACTAGTTTCCATAATTCACACATAAACTTCTCAAAATATATATACCAAAATGATCTCCATGCTTTATATAATAACTTTACTTCAAGTAAAGTAGATCTTTACATTTTCTTTGCTGCGTTTGGAGGCTGAACAGTCCAAGCATTTTCTTGCTTTTCTCTCTCTCTTTCTCTCCTCTCTATTTCCGGTTTCTCTCTCTCTTTCTTCTCTATTTCCTTTTCTTTTCTCTTCTCTTCTCTCTTGTTTGCTCCAAAATTCTGGCTATCTAAAGCCATTTTAGTTGGCCTTCATGGCCTATATATAGAGGAATATGGTCTTCAAGTCAAAGGTGCATTAAATGGCCTTAACATTTGGAAGCCCTTGATTGGTCCACTTAGCTACTTAGGTGTTCTTTGGAATGTTCAAGAGTTCTATGGAATTCTTTAGAAAGTTCTTGCATGAATGTTCTTGTAACCATTCATAGAATCAACACTTGGTGAGTTTTCATTGATCCATATGGTGATGAAGTGTAGAAATTCCTAGAATTCTCAAGAATTAATAGATATTTTCTAATCTTGCATGGCCATGCACATTCAACTATGGTTAACTTGCTCAAATCAAGATTAGATTAATTAAGCTTGGTCAAATGAAGTCAAAAGGTGGTCCAACTTGGTCAAGATTGTCATGCTTGTGGGCCATCCTTATTTATTTCTTGTGGGCCCTCTAAATTATCTCAACTTACAACCAATCAAATAGAAGCACTTGACCTCATTAACCAATCACTAAACGATACTTATTTTCATCCACCAATCATAAGAAGTCATACGTCCCATTTCCAACCGCAATTTCTATTTTCTTCAGAAATGACCAAAATTGGGTTCGTAACGGAAAAATATTTTATTTCACTATCCAACTCCAAAAATTCTACTGAATCCATTGGTAACACTTAAATTCTTCAATTCCCTCTCTACCTGGTCAAATTCACGGTCGAAGTCACTAACGAGTCAAAAGGACGAAAATGCCCTCGATACCCAGTATAGTACAATTCACACCAAAACGTGCGTCCCATTGCACTGATCAATTTTTATTTCTAGAGTACCCTAAAATTCTTATTTTATTAATTTTAATAGCCTTAAAAAAATTTAGGGTATAGGTAGAACAAATCTAATAATTACATCCAGGTCCCGACAAAACTTTATTTTACCAAAATATTCGTCTCATTATACCGATCGACTTTTGTTCTGGCCATTGATATAAATTCTCATCCCATTATAGATAGTAGCAAATCAGAAGTAAAAAAGTGGGGTGTTACATAATCTATATGTGATAGGATATGTTTGATCTCAATTCTACCAAGGCGTGCTAATAAGATTGCTAAGCAGCTCTTAAGCAAATAGAATCCAAAAGAGTGGCTGATCAAGTATAACTCCAACTTAAGAGATTGCATACTATGAAGCCCTTGCAAAGAACTATAGATTAGGAATTGTTGTTAAGGTATTATTTGTAAATTCCTATGTCTCTTTACCTTTTGTTCAATTTATTTTACCCTGAAGCACTTACAAAGAATTTAAAAATGGGATATTTCTAAATCTGGATTTTATAAAATTCTTGGTTGAGTAGTTTTGGATGGACATTTGAATCCAAGATACCATCCAATGATCTGTAATATTTTTCAAAATATATGTCTTTGTAGAGAGTGCCTTTTTAGACTCACTATTTGGACGCACATCTTTCCATTCTGTGAATCTAAAACTCTAAAAATTCTGACAGAAGTAACTAGCCGTTACTAGGTGTTGGGAATTCGAGTTTAGCTATTATAAAAGCTTCTAACACTCGATTTTCAAGCAAATTTTTGTGCTAACTCATTTAGAAACATTCTTATACTTTGGAACACAAAACTCTCCTTTCATTTGTGCTTCAAAGTAAGATTAAATTGTTCTAAAAGTAAAAAGGTATTTGTGCTTAGTGATTCATATCTGCTCAATCTGTGAGCTATTTCTGTATTCTATCTCTAATCAACTTTGTATATAAGTTAAGGAGGTAAAACCCAGTTGGGGTGAGCCTTGATTGTTATATTTAAAGTGGTTAGGTGTAAAACTAAGGTTGGTGATCCTTTCGTGTAAGATTGGTATTGCCTACCATCGTTGATTTGGAAAAAAAGTTTGAATAAGTTGGGTTAAAATCCTTAAGTGTAAGCTTAATGTAGTGGATGTAGATCATTTAAGGATCGAACCACTATAAATCTTTGGATCTACTCTTGTGCACTTTGTCTAAATTTTTTTATTGCATTTTCGTTGGTCATCAAATCTTAAATGCCTTAGCTTTTTCTCTAAAATTATTGATCCATTTAAGGCTCTTGTGTTCTATGGTAAGCCTGTCCTTGATAGCTCAACTACCCATCTTTAATATATACCATCTTCTCACCATTTAGTACTAATCGAAAAGATCCCTGACTACTTCTTAAAGTTGCGAAGCAAATTTAACATTTTGTTTGCCCCTTTCTAAAAGACATCAAATTTTTAATTCTATTTATTTGCCATAAATCTTATTCACCCCCTCTAAGATTTATCAATTGGTATCAGAGCGTTGGTCTATACTATCTTTTGTTTAACATCCTTATAGAAAAGATCCAGATGACAAACACATCTTCATTACCGTATATCAAAGGGTCTTCAACAAATAGACCCCATTTGTTCAATTGAAGCAACTACACATTTTGGAAAAATAGAATAAAGATATATGTTTGCTCAATAAATTTTAAGCTGTGGAATCTGATTGAAAAGGGACCATTCATCCCAACCAAAGTAGTTGAAGGCGAAATAGTGTCTAAAAGAAGTGATGAATATAACATTGATGACAATGCTAAAATGACCTTAAACTATTAGGCAATGAACATTTTATGCTATGCTCTCAATGCGAACGAATACAACTGAGTGAGTGGTTATGATTCTGCTCATGACATATAGAGATTACTTGAGGTCACCCATGAGGGGACTAATCAAGTAAAGGAATCAATGTTAGGACTTTCAGTCTGAGATTATGAACTGTTCACTTTAAAGCCAAGTGAGAACATAAACGATATGTTCACTAAATTCATGAATATCATGAATGGATTAAAGGTATATGGAAAAATCTATTCTCTCAGTGAGCAAAATAGAAAACTACTTAATGCTTTGCCAAAACGTTGGCAGCAAAAAACCTTGGCTGTAGAGGAATCCAAAAACTTTAATAGCCTACTTACTAAAGAGCTAATCGGATCTCTCTTGACCCAAGAAATGAAACTCAAAGGATTTCAAGAGCATGATGACGATGACAAAGGTAAACGAGGAACTGCCTTAAAAGTAGTTGATGAAAAAGCTAACACTGATCAAATTGATAGTGATGATAATATTGATTTGGATACAGAGGAATTGGCTATGGTTGCTAGAAAATTTAGAAAAATATTTAGAAAAGGCCACTTTAAAAGGGGTAAGAAGTTTATAAAAAAGAAGGGACAAACTTCTTCCTTCAAGCTTCAATATTTTGAGTGTAAAAGCATAGAGCACTTCATCGCTGACTGTCTAGTAGCTAAAAATTAGGAAGCTAAGCAATTTAAAAAGAAGAAGAAGGACACAAAGATGAAGGAAGGAAAATGGCTGATTAGGACTTGGGACCAAGCTGAATCCGAGAATGGAGAAAATTGTGAATTTGATAATGAAAAAGCAAACATTTGCTTTATGGCCATGGAAGATAAGGTAAATCCTATTTCCCCAAATCTGATATTTGAATTGCATGGTTCTGATTGTGAGAATCCTGATAATCCGAATGGGTTACTTTTTGATATGTTTCATGAACTTAGAAAGCTATCTAGAAGAAATAAGGAATTGAAAATAAAATTGATTCCTTGTTAGATGAGAATACAAAGCTGTTGAATGAGAACAAAGATTTATTTGATTCCGTTATGTGCTCAAATGTTGAAAAGGATGTTATCCTAACTTCTTTGCATTATATGTCTCTTGAAAACAAATGTTTATGTGATAAGGTTCTTTCTCTCGAAATCATGGTCAGCAATTTTGATGATATAAAAAATAGAATCGATGACATCACCACATGTATTGAAAAATTCACAAATGGCAAAAACAACTTGGAAAAATTACTTAGTGCACAACAAGTAACTGGAAACCAAAATGGTCTAGGCTATAGACATAAAATTAAAGCTGAAAATTATAGATCCTACTTTGTAAAAGCTACCTTTTCATTTATGACACATAGTTGCTGCACATATTGTGAAAATTTTGGACACAAAACATCTAAGTATCATGTTAGGAAAAAAGTAGAATCCAGTATAAAAACAGTTTGGAAAGTTAAAGGAATTATTACCAACCCCCTTGGACCCAAGAAGATATGGGTACTAAAAATCACTCTTCTATTTTATGTATAGGAACATTCAATGGACAAGATGAGCTCCACAAAATGGTTTTTGGACAGTGAATGCTCTAGGCATATGATTGGAAATGCCAGACTACTGAAGACATTCAAGTTATAAATGATAGATTTATCACATTTGGAGACAAAAAGAAGGGAAAGATACTTGGCATAGGTAATATTGGTAAGAGATCGTCTACTATCATCAAACAAGTGTTATTAATTGGTGAATTAAAGTACAATCTGCTTAGCATTAGCTAACTATGTGATAATGGCTGCAAAGTTGTCTTTGAAAAATATTCTTGCATTATTATGGATAGTTTTAGCAATGAGGCAAATTTTGTTGCTAACCATGTTGGAAATGTGTATGTATTTTATTTTGATGATCTTATGGCTCATGATAATAGATACCTCTCTGTAAATGATAATGGTAGTTATCTTTGGCATAGAAGGCTAGACTATGTGTCTACTGATTTGTTAGATAAATTATCCTCAAAAGAGCTTATTAGAGGACTGTCCAAAATGAGATTTGATAAAAACTGGGCTTGTGATGCTTGCCAATTTGTAAAACAAACTAAATTGATCTCAATGCCAAGAAATTGATCTCAATGCCAAAACCTCTTAAACTCATACATATAAATTTGTTTGGACCAATAAGGACTACTAGTCTTAGTGGTAAGAGGTATACTTATGTACTTGTAGATGACTTCTCAAGATTCACTTGGATTTTATTTCTTGCTCAAAAAGATAAGCTTCTCTAAATTTTTAAAATTACTCAAATGTGTTCAAAATTTCCTTGGGTGTAAATTGATTTCAATTAGAAGTGATAATGGTAGAGAATTTTGTAATCATGACTTTACAAAATTTTGTAATGAAAATGGTGTTTTACACAATTTTTCAACAACAAAAACCCCTCAACAAAATGGTGTGATTGAAAAGAAAAATAGAACATTGCAAGAAATAGCAAGGTCAATGCTTTTTGAAAACTCCATTCCAAAATACTTTTGGGCTGAAGCTATGAATACAGCTTACTACATTGTCAATCATATTATGCTAAGGCCCTTTCTGAGAAATATTCCTTTTGAACTTATATTTGACAAAGTTCCATCCATTTCCTACTTTAAAGTTTTCAGCTGCAAATGTTTTGTCCTCAATTCTCAAGATAATCTTAGAAAATTTGATAGCAAATTTGATGAGGCTATATTTCTTGGATATTATTCCAATAAAAAGGCATATAAAGTGTACAATAAAAGAACTTTATGTGTGGAAGAATTCTTATATGTTGTGTTTGATGAATCAAATATATATTCTTCTAGAAATGATGATAATGATGTAGGAATCACAAAAGAAAAGAGCAGTGAGTAGCATAAGGCTCCATCGCTTGACATTCATGCCAAAGAAGAGGAATTAGAAGAACAACAAGCTGAAGAAAATAAACAAAGGACTAAAGAGCCCACGAATCAAGACTTGCCAAAAGATTGGAAGTAAAACACTATCTATCAAAAAGAACAGATCATTGGTGATCCTAGCTACAAAGTTAAAATTAGACGGTATTTTATTAATAATTTTACTTTACTTTCTAGCACCGGACCTAATTGCATTAATGCAGCCTTACGTGATGAATTTTGGATTATGGTCGCACAAGAAGAGTTAAATCAATTTGAAAGAAATCAAGTTTGTAAGCTTGTTCCTAGACCATTTGATTGTCTCGTAATTGGCACCAAGTGGGTTTTTAGAAACAAACTTGATGAGAGTGGCGTTGTTATTAGAAACAAAGCCAGATTAGTTGCCCAAGGATTCAATCAAGAAGAAGGCATTGATTATGATGAAACTTTTGCTCCCATTGCTCAGTTAGAGTTAATAAGAATGCTACTTGTTTTTGCATCTTTCAAAGATTTTATGCTCTACCAAATAGATGTCAAAAGTGTCTTCTTAAATGGTTTTATTGAAAAAGAAGTATATGTGGAGCAACCTCCTGATTTTATTCATGAATGTTTTCCAAACCAGGTCTTTGAACTCTCTAAAGCTCTTTATGATTTAAAATAAGATCCACGTGCTTGGTATGAAAGACTTAATGGATTTCTACTTTCAAAAGGTTTTTCAAGAGGAATGATCGATACCACCTTGTTTATTAAATCTGAAAATTCTAAAGATATTTTAATTGTTCAAATATATGTTGATGATATTATTTTTGGAGTTACTAATGATTCCTTATACAAGAAATTTGCCAAAATAATGTAGCAAAAGTTTGAGATAAGCATGATAGGAGAACTTAATTTTCTTTCTCCGGTTACAAAGTAGGCAAACCAAAGACGGGATCTTCCTAAATCAAGCCAAATATGCCAAGGAACTGTTCAAAAGGTTCAGAATGAATGAAACAAAAGAAATAAGTACATCTATGAGTGCATGGAAAGGGTAAGAAAGTGGATGAATCGAAATATAGAGGTATGATTGGTAGTCTTTTTTATCTCACTGTCAGCCAACTTGACATTATGTTTTCAGTATGCATTTATGCAAGATTTCAATTATGTCCAAATGAATCTCATCTATGTGCCGTTAAACATATTCTTAGGTAGCTAGTTGGAATATATGAGTTTGGCTTATGGTATCCACGAACTAACTCATTTGTTCTTATAGGATACATGGATGCTGACTATACCGGTTGCAAAGTTGAGAGAAAAAGTACCAGTGGACATTGTTAATTTCTTAGACACTCCCTTATCTTTTGATACAGCAAGAAGCAAGCTTGCATATTTCTCTCAACAATCGAAACTGAATACATAGCAACGGATAGTTATTGTGCACAAATTTTGTGGATGAAAAATACCTTGCTTGATTTCGGTCTAAATTTTAATTGCGTGTCAATCTTATGTGACAATACTAGTGCTATCAATCTGACCAAAAATCCTATTCATTACTCTAGAATTAAGCATATTAAAATTAAGCATCATTTTATTAGAGATCATGTGTTTAAGGGTGATGTTTGTGTGGAATATATTCCAACTGATGAACGGCTTGCAGATATATTTACTAAACTGCTGGGTGAAGATAGATTTAATCATCTGCGAAGGGGTTTGGGAACTACCATATTATGTAACTAACAATGTTGCTAAAGTTTTTTTTTTTTTGTTGTTCATTCTCACAGATCAATTGAAGACATGCAACTTCGGATGGTGATTTTGGATGCATGATGCGTAAATTTTGAGTATATAAAATCATAAATTTTAAATCCACCCCTTAATCAAGTTTTAATTAAAACATTAATCCCAAAATACACATGTGAGCAAGTATACTCATCGCAAGTATAATAAAGGGAGTTAATGAGTATCAATCCTCAAAAGAACAAGTACACACTAATCACTTTTTTTTTTCATTTTTTAATCGACCCAAATAAAGTGAGAAAAGAATAAAAAAAATAAAGAAATATATATACAACTCAAGGATGTAGATTTATGCAATTTAAACACTTGTCCTAGAAAACCTGACAATGACCTACCTAACAACTTTCTCAATTCATCATCATTTTGACATCATGAAGGAATATAAAGTAAAGTTCAATCATTTCCCATGTTATGAATTCACTTATATAGATTTTACTTCTTTACCAATTCGTGGAATCACTACCCTTTGATTAAATTAGTAGATTTCCTATTCAAACTAATATAACCAAATGATGCATTAGACACAATTCCTTATGGACATGAAATTAGCTAACAATACTATGTTTTAGGCAAAATTAACTAACTTTTGATTACCTAAGTTCTTTGATCTTAACTTCGTTTCTCAAGTCCATTAAGATTTAACAAATATGTAGCATTAATTAAATTAAACTCAATCTAACTTCGTTTCCCAAGTCCATTAGACATAAATCTAATTCCATCAATCTATGAAATCAAATAATCAAACACCAAGAATGATAGATAATTGATCAAGTAGTTAAATTGATGCATAAATCATGAATCCTAAAATATTATTAAATTACAATGAAAACATTGAATACATCATTGTTAAAGTAAAATAAGATAAAGAGAAAAGAAAGCACTCATAGACAAGCCTCTTTCTTCTTCCTTGAAAACTGCTTTTGAACAATCCTCCTTGACTTGGGTGAACATCTTATTCAATGAGAGAATTAGAATTTCTGCCATTTAATTCACCTCTCTAAGTTGTATATATCAAATTCTTAGGTTCTTTTATGCTTTTATAATCCTCTTGGATACTAATTTTGTGACTGAGGAAGTCTTAGCCGAGTAGGAGTGGGAAAATACCAAAATTATTGGATAAGCCCTAATTCCACATACAGAATTTTCGTCTCCAGTGCATACTTGGCGCCGAGTACCTTCGACCTACTTGGCGCCAGGTGCACTCTATTCTTCCTCTGTTTTTTGCCATCTCTCCTTAGCAGTCAGAATGGACTTGGCACTAGGTACACTTGCCAGACCTGGCGCCAGGTCTGTTCTGGAAAAACTCTTGAAGCTCGCTCAAACTCTGCTACTGGAGCAGAATGGACTTGATGCCTGATCTACTAGCTAGGCCTGGCACTAGGTACATTCTGGTTTGTGCACTTTTTGCTCGATTTTAACTTAAATCTACACATATTTGCCAAAAATACCTTTTACAAGTAAAATGTTAAATAGGAAGGAATGTGCCTAGTCATTACAACAAATATATCTTAAAACAACCTCAAATAACTAGGAAAAGAATGGTAATTTTAACTCTATCACATACCCCCATACTTGAACATTTGTTTGTCCTCAAGCAAAACACTTTAGCCAAGAAAAATTATCAAGACAACACAAGTTTTTTTTTTTTTCTCATATAAAAGTTTCTTCATCATAGCAAAGATTATGTCTTCCTTTCAAACTTTAGATACAATCCTTGTCATTCACACATTTTGTAAACAATTTCAAACTTTGAAACATTAGCTAAGACATCACAAAATTCTTGAAGTCAAATTAATCAAGTGCATACTTTAGTATAAGAAAATTATTTCACTTTTTAAGTAAAAATATAAATAACATGAATCACATAGGTCAAGCCATCTACCAACTTAAGCATTATAAATCCAGAAATTGCACACTCAAGTTATGATGTGAGGAAAGCACTTCAAATTTTTCTCTAAAAAATTTTCAATGACTTAGGGAATTGATAGCCTCAAGTGCATGAATTTCTCTTCACACACCGTATTGGCCCCCTTTACAGTCATCACTTATTATTTTTTCCACAATTATTTTTTTCTTATGCTCTTGCTTACCTTTTTCCCTTTGGGATAGCCTCAAGAGAGTGCACCGAATACACTTGCTACTTCTCCCTATATTGACCTCCTTTTCAGCTAAAGGTCTTCAAAGATCATTAATAAGAGCCTTTTCTCTCAATTCACACCAATAATAATGTTATGTGCACTCATTATTTTTCTCTTCAACTCAAATCAAAATTTTTTCAACATTCTCCTCAATCTTTCCTCTGAAAGATCTTTTTACAAATCACATTTTTTTCATCATAATTCAAAGCTAGCAAAATTGAAACTCATAATACAAAAAGTTAGCCAATAACTCTTCTCATATTCATCATATCTTCTATATTTCAACTAGATAAGTCAAATAACATTCAAACACCAATGCATAAATAAGATTAATTAAAATTCTCAAGTATTGACAAATATTTTTTCCAATAAAACCAATTTCATCAAAGTCCACCTAATGAATGACAAAACTCATATTAAAGTAAGAAAAAGAATTACAATCTTACCTAATAATGAAACCACTAAAATTTTCAAAAAAATTATCAGTCACAAACACAAAATATATTCATCAAATAATATGAAAAAGCACTTCTTCAACCTTTATTCTCCCCTCCCCCACACATTTAAACTGGATATTGTCTTCAATGGCCAAAGATAGAATAAAAGTACAGCTAAGAAGACCAAGATGAAGAAAGAAGAAGAATAAAGTGAAGAAGATACTTCCATTATATTGTCGTGCTATCAGGTTTTAAGCCACCCAAGGAAGGGTCATTACAAGAGTACCTACTAAAAGAAAAGAAAAAAAGAAAAAAAACATAAATCTAGAAAAAGAAAATAAAAATAAGATAAATGAAATAAAAAAAGAAAAGAAAAGGCATTTACAAGCTAGTAAAGATCATTAAAATTTAAAAGAAAAAGAGATAACAGAAAATAAAATACACAAGAGTGAGTCAAGAGTCATCCTCATCCTTAGCATTGTCATCATTGTCAGTTCTACGACTGGAAGATGGACCAGTAACGTGTTGGATCAAAGTGGCCAGCTTTTAATCTTGGACGTTTTGGCTGTGACAAATGTCGGCAATGGAATCGTGGAGTTGGAGGAGGATAGTCATCTGGCTCTCCATCTATGCCTCCATTCGTACCTCAAAATCAGTGCGGGAATGAGAGCTAGTGGCACAAGGGGCTAGTCTAGTAGGTGGCACCTCTTCCTCCTCCTTATCAGGGGAAAGCTCATCCCTTCTGGGGTACTGCTCCTCTCTTCCGGGGTACTACTTCTTATAAGGCCTCTTGCACTTTTTGGCCATCTCATCATAGTGATACCCATACTGAACAAAAGAATGCTTCGTCACGAGGTCACGATCAGTAGTGGGCTCACTCAACTCTCCATCCAATCGTATTCTAAGTCTCTCAAAATATGCATAATAACCGAAGGGAATTTGAGGGCTTTAGCTGTTATGTTAGAGGCCACAACCTCTCTCATGAAGTGGCTCATGGCTCCTCATCTTATCTAGAATATAAAGGTCAAGTATCATAGACTCTTTGAAACCACTAGCCTCAGGATAGATATTGAAATCAAAGATATAGACTAGGGCACGCTGCTGAGTCTCAAGGTCATTGTTGGAGTAATATTGATATTGACCTATTTCCCCTTTTCTCCTCATACGAAAAATAGCCCTTACAGTCCCCACATCCCAGGTAAGCTCAGAGATGATCTTTTGGTTATTATGATCCACTACTATCCACGGTCCCTCATCCAGGATTCCTAAAATTCTAGCTAATCTAACCTTGTCAAACTCAATGGGAATCCCTTTGACCATAGTAGAGATGACTTGGAGAGTTTTTTTCTTTTTGTTCTACATGTTGGCATCAAATTCTCTCATATACATAGGATAATAAGGACCTTCCATTCTAATGATAAGCTCCCACCCCAGGCACTTGAACATAGTAGAAAGCTGTAGGGAATTGTCTAAAGACGGATTATATTGCTTTTCTACTATAATTTTATGTGTTGGTGCTGTCATATCAAATTTGGCACATAGGATCAGAAAATTGGGTAGGTTGGGTAGTAGAAGCTCGAAGGAAGGTATAGATGAAGATGCCTCTCGAGCTTTCCTGGTGCTAATCCCCTAGGTCATCTAGACATGATGGGAGGATGAAGAAAGATGATAAAAACAGGAAAATATGAGGCTCTTAAGTCACTCTTTACAACAAATGTTCACTCTCAATTGGCTCACAATCACAACACCATACAACACCATCCCACTCAGCACAAAACACCTTAAGATATTCAGTAAACATCACTCAATGTCCTCTAACAAACCTACAAGAAAGTAAGACATATGTCAATCCAAACACCTTATCAACCAGTTTGATCATATCCAAAATGTTTAATATTGCTCAAGGAAATCATATTCAGCGTAGAATCACAATGCTCAATCAGCTATACCATTGAAATTATAATGTAAAGCTTATCAGCATAAGGCTAAGTGAAACATTGAATAAGTATCCTTTTATCCCAAACGTTAATCACAAAGCATGCATGCTCAATCACTTCCAAAAAATGTAAACTATTAATGGCATTCATTATAAAGTAGTATCCATGATATTCTCATGCCAATGCAAGCTTAAAGAAAGCAATTTTAACAATCAAGTTCTTCACTAGAAAATATTCAAGAATTTTTGCCCAAAAATGCATAGAAAATTACCCAAAATTCATAAGAAAAAACTTAACCGTAGAAAGTTCAGAAAATTTATACCATAATGATTTCCAATGTATGGGCAATGATTCTATGCAAAGAGTTTGGAGAAATCATACTTCCAATAGAAGGATTGAAAAATGAGTTTTACCTGAAATGGTGGGATTTTTCCTTGTTTTGATCCAAACTTAGAACAAAGTGAAAATTTTGTGGTTTGGAAGTATTTTGGAGGTATAGAAAGTGATCTGACGGTGTTTTGAATATGAACCTAGCGATGGGTTGAGAGAAAATTAGGGAGGAATGAAAGTGTTTTGAACAAAAATGGCCAAGAAGGCCGTTTTCTAGTCTAGCGGCCGAACGGGCCTGGCGCTGGGCCTCTTCTGTCCGTGCTTCTCTATTAGGTCGTGCTGACTTGGCGCTTGGGCCCGATGCCAGGTCAGCTCTGGCCGAAAAATCATTTTTTTTTAAAAGATGTATTTTAATGAAAATAATGACAAATGAGCATGAAATCATACGAAGTATGTAGTCTCATGGCTAAATAAATAAAAATAGACGAGAATTAAAAAGATTGTTAAGCAAAAACTAAAGCAGTTTAGAAATTAGCGTTTCCCACGGTCTTGGTCCTGTGGGTTGGTCTTCGTGTTGCCTGGTAGTGTTCTCAGTTGACGATCACTAAGGAGTTTAGCTAATTGTCCAATTTGACCCTCCAGGTTACGTATGGATGCCTCCAAGTTTCTCATGATCGTATTATTTCCTTGGAACTGTGTTTCCGTTTCACTTACTAGTTTGGTGACCATTTCCTCAAAGGATGGTTTAGTAGGTGGGGCATTGTATGGCAGCGGTGGTTGAGTCCTTTGCATTCCGAAATTCACAGAAGTTTGTCGAGGTTGGTTTTGGTTATTCCAAGAAAAGTTAGGGTGATTCCTCCAACCTGGGTTGTAAGTATTGCTGTACGGATTATTACCTTGCCGACCATTACCTACAAAAGTCGCTTGTTCTAATGTTTCTTGCGAGGACCCCATATTTTGGCACTCATGATTTGGATGCCCTTTCCCACAAAAATCACAAGTCACACTCATTACCTGTCCTTGGGAAAGATGCATTACCAATTGATCCATTTTCTGCGTGAGTACTTCCATTGCCTCTAAGGTAGCCATTGCATCCACCTTATGCACTCCATGTACACGAGTTCTAGACCGTGAACGCTCCAAGGCATAGTTATTTGTAGCCAAATTTTCAATTAGATCAAATACCTCTTTCGGAGTTTTGGAATTAATAGAGCCTCCTGCAGATGTATCCACTAATTGCCTTGTAGCAAAACTCAACCCACTGTGAAATATCTACATATGCATCCCCAACTCGAATCCATGGTAAGGACACTTTCTTTGCATTTCTTTGAACCTCTCCCAATACTCATAAAGGTTTTCGGCCTCTAATTGCTGGAAAGTAAAAATGTCAATTCTAAGTTTGGAAGTTTTAGCTGGTGAGAAATATTTAGCTAAGAATTTTTCAGCTAGCATGTTCCAAGTAGTAATGGATCCGGTGGGCAAAAATTTTAGCCATGATTTTGCTTGATCTCTCAAGGAAAAATGGAAGAGTCTTAGCTTGATGGCGTCCTCGGAAACACCATTCATTTTAAATGTGTCACATATCTCTAGAAAGCTCGCAAGGTGGGCATTAGGATCTTCCTCAAGTAACCCATCAAACTGGACCATATTCTGGATCATTTGGATCACATTGGGTTTTATCTCAAAATTGTTGGCCTTTATCCTAGGCCATGCGATACTAGAGCCTATACTTGAAATTGCTGGTTTTACAAAGTCATTCATCACCTACCTGTTAGCTTCACCATTACCACTATTGTTGGTCTGATTTACCTTTATTATTTTCCTTACCCTTTCGCTTATAACCTTCCAAACCTTAGTGAGAGTTCTCTCGATTTTCGAATCAAAGTCGACTATCTCAACTTTGGATCGTCTGGTCATAAACTAAGAGCAAGGTCTACATAAGATAGAAAATTTTTGAGATTATAGAATTTACAAGTTAAACAGTTAGGGTACATTTACAAATTAAGTTACACGGAATTACAACATACAGAGACATTCAAGTATAAGTATACAAGAAAACAAAATACAATACCTAGTTATACAAGGAACATATATACATATTCACATATTTACATATAAACATATTAACATGGTTAAATCAACAAAATTCAAACTTTCATGATATTGTTCTCCTGCAACGGTGCAAAAAACTTGATGCGTAAATTTTTGGTCTATAAAATCATCAATTTTAAATCCATTCCTTAATCAAGTTTAATTAAAACATTAATCCCAAAATACACATGTAACACCCCGCTACCTAGGCCCGCTAGGGCCGGGGATGTCGCCCCGTCTAAAGGATAAGGGGTCTTTATAACTAGGTCACACAATTAAAATAGTGAAATGAAAATAATAATTTAACTTCAAATTTATTATAACCCAAGAATAAATCCACGAATAAAACCATGAATTCTCAAAAGAAATACAAATCCATAAATAAAATCATCCACTCTCAACTCCCCAAAGCAATACATAAAAATAAAAGACAACATTCTCTTCCAAGGTAGATAAAACAAGCTACTCATCCCCACAGCAGGATCGGCCTGAAATCATAGTGAAAAGGTGATGAGACAGAAATCTCAGTAAGTCCGTGTGTGCTTTGGGTGTTCAGTGGAAATAGTTCGTGGATGCAGAGTATAAAAACTTTATAAGAGAAATATTGGCAAGCAATAAACATTAGTCAAAAGCAAGAGTGGCGTTTTGGCTTTTCCAGCCATACATAATTTATAAGATCAACCACTCGAACGAAAGGATTATGGGTTACCACACGTTGGGCCCCATAACCGGATGGTCAGTATGCCGACACTTTGTGCATACTGCCGGTCAGAATGCCGACACTTTGTGCAGACTGACTAAAGGTAGGTGATCGGCCTACCGGGCAAGATACTCCCCCTTCTATATACCCAAACAACAGCCGGGTGTCCATTCCGGCAAAACACAGTCATTTGACTGAAATAAAAACTACTAGCTCGGACCAGCATGACTAATTAGTACTGATGTTTCTCTAAGTTGAGTTCATCTTCTGGAGGAGGCCTCTTGCCAGAAGACTCACTTTTGCTATTCAAAACTAGTACTACCAGTCTACCCTCATTGAGTACTCAACGTAACATATCCCACTTGGGGAAAAAATGAACAAAACACAGTTCCAATTGAAAATGGCAATTAAGGTTTTCCAAAGTTTGGGGCAAAACTAGTTTTAGAAAGAGTTTTAGATTTTAAGTAAAACCGCCCCTTGATTTGTAAATAATTTATTTGTCTGAAATGAGAATGGAAATAATCCTCAATTACCTTTACAGAAATGAGTGACCATGCACTCTACATTTGGCTTGCCATAAAAAAAATCATTTTTCATCAAGCAGGTTTTATACAGGAGCTTACTTGATCCTTGCCCACAACAAAGGTCTCCAACAGTTGACCTAACCCCACATGGGATAAATACAAACCACAATCAAACTCAAGCCAAAGATTCACTTTCACAAATAAAACTAACTTAACTTACTACAATCATGTCCCTATTGTCCCAAGCTTTAAGGTTCAATAATAAATAAAAAGGGTTTACAAAATAAATCTAGTTTGATATTAAAATAACTAGAGTTTGGGAAATAGGTACAAAAAGTTGAAGGTTTGAATTCTGCTAAAAATAAATTATGGTTTATTTGAAAAAGGGTCCAAGGTGGTATTAGGTAAAATAATGATTTATTAATAATTTAGTTGTTAGAAAATAATTGATAGCTAAAATTTGTTGAAAATAAATTTAATGAGTCTTGTTTGAAAAATAATAAGCAAATCCTTAATGGGTTTTGATTAAAAGATAATAATTAAATTTTTAGTAATAAGTATTTTATTAATTATAATTATTTCCATAAAAGGCTTTAATTGATTTTATTATTTTAAATAATATATATATATATTTTATTTTTCTAGCAAAACTATTATTTTTTTGACTAAAATATCACTATTTTATATAAAAGACCAAATCCACATTTTCCCATGGTTTTCAAAATTTTACTAGAAAAATCATATTATTAAATATTTTATTAATGAAATAAAATTTGGCTTAGGGACAACTAGATCATGATCATATTCCCATAGCTAACCACAATCAAGAATATATACAACCCTTCAATTCATCAAATCATCCAAATCATGCATACAAGCATATATCTCAATTTATCAAAATATGATCTAACCTTTACTAGTATAAATATAATCATGGCTTCAATAATCCAACATGAATATAAATCCTATTCACCAAAGGTGACATAATCTCTAGCATACTTCATCACAAATACTACCTATGACATGCATCAACCTCAAATCATCATATAATCATCCAAGATAATCCTTCCATGCATAAATCCCATCTCCTTCACAATCATATATATATTCATGCTTCAATCTCAACAATATATATATATATATATATATATACTTAAATCCTATCGCCATCCACTTACTATCATCATCATCCTAGAGACATGAATCTAGAGTTTAAAAAGGAAGATTGAAGGTACTTACTTGGTTGATGAATGCCTTGAAGGAGTTTAGAGTAGATCTCAACTCCTAGATGTCTAATTTTGTCCATGGGAGATGGCAAAAGCATGTTCATGGGAGAAAAAGTCATCCGGCCAAGAGAGGGGAATTTTTGGCCATGAGAGAGAGAGAGAGAGAGAGAGAGAGAGAGAGAGAGAAACCATTAGCATGTTTATTCACATAGGCTCTCACTAGAGATCAAGATTAGAGAAGATGGAGTTGTTAGAATAAATTTACCTTGAAGGTGTTCTTGACCTTAACAGAAATTTCTGGTTTTTGATCCAAAAGTGCAAGTTGGATTTTGGAGTTTGATGTTAAAAATGGAACGGATGGACTCACAGCAATGAATAGATGAAATCTGGAATTTTTAGAGGTAGTTTGAAGTGATTTAGAGAGGTATTAGGTGAAAGGAAGGAGTAGGTGTTCTTGGTGTACTATGTGTTCTTGAGGTTGAAGAGAATAGAGAGTTCTTGGATGGAGGCTGCCGAAATTCTGAAGAGATTAGGGCTGCCAAACTATTTTTAGGGTTTAGGAAGATGGTTTTTATGGTTTGGAAGGAAAAAGGAAAGGCTAGTTGTTAAAATCCTTGAAGAATATTTTTGGGAAGCAAATTTGGAAACTCGATATCACAAGAATATCTTTGATTATTGGAGAGCTTTTGGAGATCTGCCATAGACGAATTTCTAGGCAGTGTTTTGGTTGAATGAAAGCTGGTTGAAGGAGGCGTAGGGTGGCTGAAATTATGGAGTATAATGGTGGAGAGAAGGTCTGGTTGTTTGAGGTATATTTTATAGAAAGTTGTTAAATCATGGTAGCTGGAATTTTGGTATCCAAATCAAGGAATGATTGCAGAATTTTTTTGGAAATCTTTTAGGCATCCATGGCTGGATTTTCGTGCAGAACTTTGGGAGGACAATGGAGTTCTGTTAATGGAGGTTTAAGGGTGGTTTTTGCAGAAAAAGGATGGAGTTTCGGCTAGGAGAGAATTAGGAAACAAAGCTGGAAAAAAAACCACTGCATAGATTTTTGCAAGGCTGGAATTTTCTGGGCAGTTTTTGGCTGCCCTTTTCCAGGCGATTTGCAGAGGCTTTGAAGCGGAATTTCTAGGGCTTTCAAGGCTGGTTTCCAGCCTACTTCATGGAGGAAAAACATGGCTAGGGTGCTGTACAAAAATTGGAAGAAAACAGCTTGGTTTTGAACCTCCAAAGCTGCGATTTGTATAGGATTTTTTTCTGGTTTTGCACCATCTTTGTGCAGTCCGAAAATAGCCATAAAAATCCAGATTCTAAGCTGATCAAAAGGGCCATTTTTTGGCAGTATTTGGGAGGGAATAATGGTCAAGAATTTCGACACCTTGAAGGCACACAAAGCTGGAAAAATTTCAGTTCTATTTACAAAGGGAAATGAACCTAGCTAGAGTGAATTTTTAGAAAGTTCACTAAGGAATTTAATTTACTTGAAATATTTCCCCCTCATCCATTGTTTCGGTCCATATGATGTCTTTTACTAAGAAATTTTGAACCTTCAAAGCCACAACACATTGCTGGAATTTTTCTAGAATAAAATTAGCTTGAACACAATGAACAAACTAATGAGTCGAGAATTAGGAAAAACTAAGGATCAAGAGGAAATGAATTCCCTTTAGAAATTTTGTGTAGAGCAAAAGAGTAGGATTTGAAGACTCCTATCATGTCTCTCATAGGACAACATCTCTACCCTACTCCAAACACCACTAAGGCCGACAATGATACTTCCCAAGCAAAAATAAAATTTAATCATGCTATAGCTCTAATAATGGAATTTGAACCCAAGACCTCAACAATTAATTCCAAAGCTCTAACCACTAAACCACAACAACTCTTGTTCTTATTTCCTCTCTAAAAATATTTTCCTATTCAATCCTCAAGCTATCTCCCTTTTTCCACCTTAGGTAAAAATTACCATTTTACCCTTCCCACTCAATAATCACGATCAAGCCCTCTAGACTATAAAACACAAATTTAATGCACATAAAACCAGAAAAAAATATATTTAAACATGAAATAAAATATGATATGCATCCCAAACCCCTTACTCTAAAGTTGGTTTCGACTGGGGTTTCACAACACATGTGAGCAAATATATTCATCGCAAGCATAGTATAGGGAATTAATAAATATCGATCCGCAAAGGAAGAAGTATACACTAATCACTTTCTTCCATTGTTTAACCGATCCAAATAAAGTGAGAAAAGAATAAAAAGAAAAACAAAAGAAATATATATATATATAAATATATATATATATATATATATATATATATATATGACTCAAGTATGTAGCTTTATATAATTTAAACACTTATCCTAGAAAACCTGACAATGACCTACTTAACAACTCTCCCAATTCATCATCATCTTGATATCATGAAAGAATATAAAGTAAAGTTCAATCGTTTTCCAAGTTATGAATTCACTTATATAGATTCCACTTCTTTCCCAATCTATGGAATCACTACCCTTTGATTAAATTAGCAAATTTTCCAATCAAAGCAACAAAACCAAATGATGCATTAGACACAATTCCTTATGGACATGAAATTAGCTAACAACCCTATGCTCTAGGTGAAATTAACTAACTTTTGATTACCTATGTTCTTTGATCTTAACTTCGTTTCCCAAATCTATTAAGATTTAACAAATATGTAGCATTGCTTAAATTAAATTCAATCTAACTTCGTTTCCTAAGTCCATTAGACATAAATCTAATTTCATCAACCTATGGAATTAAGTAATCAAACACCAAGAATGATAGACATTTGGTCAAGTAGTTAAATTGATGCATAAATCATGAATCCTAAAATATTATTAAATTACAATGAAAACATTGAATACATCATTGTTAAAGTAAAAGAAAACAAAGAGAAAAGAAAGCACTCATAAACAAGCATCTTTCTTCTTCCTTGAAAGCTTCTTTTAAACAATCCTCCTTGACTTGGGTGAACACCTTCTTCAATGAGAGAATCAAAATTTCTGTCATTTAATTCACCTCTCTAAGTTGTATATCTCAAATCCTTAGGTTCTCTTATGCTTTTATAGGCCCCTTGGATGCCAATTTTGTGGCTGAGGAAGTCTTGGCTGAGTAGGAGTAGAAAAATACCAAAATTATTAGATAAACCCTAATTCTGTGTACAGAATTTTCGCCTCCAATGCATACCTGGTGTCGAGTACTTTCGACCTACCTAGTGCCAGGTGCACTCTATTTTTCCTCTATTTTTTCTTTATTTTTGGCCGCTCTTCTTAGCAGTCAGAATGGACCTGGCCTAGGTACACTTGCCAGACTTGGCACCAGGTCTATTCTGGAAAAACTCTTGAAGCTCGCTCAAACTTTATCGCTGGAACAGAATGGGCCTAGCACCTGGTCCACTGGCTGGGCCTGGCGCTAGGTACATTTTGGTTCTGTACACTTTCTTCTTGATTTTAATTTAAATCTGTCAAAAACATCTTTTACAAGTAAAATGTTAAATAGGAAGGAATATGCCTAGTTATTACAACAAATATTGTGAAACCCCAGTCAAGACCAACCTTAGAGTAAGGGGGTTGGGATGCATATCATGCTTTATTTCATGATTAAATATGTTTTCATATGATTTCTATGTGCTTTGAATTTGATTTTTATTATCTTGAAGTCTTGTTGGTGAGTGATGTGTGAGAGGGGCAAAATGATAATTTTTGCCCGAGGTGAAAATAAGGAGATAGCTTGTGGATTGAATAGGGAATAATTTTTCTAGTAGAAATAGCAACAAGGGTTGTTGTGGTTTAGTGGTTAGAGCCTTGGAATTAATTCTTGAGATCTAAGGTTCAAAGTCTATCATAGAGGCTTTAGCTTGAGTAAATTTTAATTTGCTTGGAAAAGGATGGTTTCGGCCATGAGGGCCTAGATCAATGTGGTGATGATGCCCTAGGAGAGACATGTTAGGAGAATTCTCACTTCGCTCTTTTGTTTCTCGCGAAATGCCTAAAGGGAATTCATTCTCCCTTGATCTTTAGCTTTTCTTAATTTCCAACTCCTTAGTTTGATCAAGGTGTTCTATCATTTTCCTTTCCAGAAAATTCAGTAGAGGACTAAGGTCTTTTAGGATCAAAATGTCCTAGTAAAAGGCTTCTCATGGTTTGGAAAATGTAAATGATTTGTGGGAAAATTCAAGAGGAAAATCACTCTTGAAAGCTTGCTGAAATTTTTCTTCTAACTTAGTTCATCTATCTTCATGAAATGAGCTGAAATTTTCCAGCTTGTTGTACCTTCAAAAGGTCGAAAATTCTAGCTCATATTTCCTCCCAAATGCTACTAGAAAAATGGTCTTTAGGATCAGTTGAAACCTGAAAGTTTCTTGCCCAAATTCGGACTGCACAAGCTGGAGTAAAACAGGAAAAATTCCTGTACGAAAATCAGCCTTGTGAGCTCCAAATCAAGCTGTTTTCTCCCAGATTTTGTGCAGCACCATAGCCATGTTTTTCCTCCATAAAGAAGGCTGGAAACCAACCTTGAATACCCCTGACATCCCCTTCAAACCTCGCTGCAAATCTGCTAGAAATGGCAGACGAAAATTCTGCCAGGAAATTTCTGTTCAGCGAAATTCCTGAGCAGAATTTTTGTCTAGCTTGTTTCCTATTTTGTTTCAACCCAAAACCCCAACCTAATTTTGTCAAAACCTCTCTTAAACCTCCATTAACAAAGCTCCATTGTTCCCTGAAGCTTCTGCACAAAATTCCCTCCATGGCTGACCGAAAATCTCTCAACCAAATCCCTGCAATTTAGCTTGATTACTTTCCAAAAATTTCAGCCATCTTGTTTAACAACTTTCCATAAAATTTTGCTCAATTGATCAGACATCTTCTCCACCATTTTGCACCTTAATTTCGGCCACCACAAGTTTCCTTTAACCAGCTTTAATTCCACAGAAAACTGCACAATCCAGTCAGCCATAGGAGAGTTCAAAGCTGTCCAGAAAAATCAAGATATTCTTGGAATATCTAGTTTCCAAATTCTCTTCCTAAAAATATTCTTCAAGGATTGTAACAATTAGTCCTTCATTTCCCTTCCAAATCAGAGAAGTCCCTCCCTAAACCCTACAGAATTTCGGTAGCCACAACTCCTCAGAAAAATCGGAAGCTCCTCTTCTCTCTCTCTCTCTCTCTCTATTTTCTTCAAGCAACAAGAACACACACACACACACACACACACACACCACCAAGAACACCTACTCCTTCTCTACACCTAATACCCCTCCAAACCACTTCAAACCCTCACGAAAATCTCCAGATTTGATCTACTCCTTGCTGTGCATTCATCAACACCCTTATAAACATCAAACTCCACAAATCATCTTGCTACTTTGGATCAAAAAGCAGAAATTTCTGTGAAGAACAAGAACATCTTCAAGGTAAACTTATTCTAACAACTTCATCCTCTTCAAACTTAATCTCTAATGAAAACCTATATGAATAAGCATGCTAATGAACTCTTCTTCTTTCTCTCTCTCTCTCTCTCTCATGGACCGAAATTCTCTCTCTTGGCCGAATGGTCTCTTCCTCCATGGCCATGCTTTCGCCACCCTTCTTGAACAAGATTAGCCATCTAGGAGTTGAGATATTCTCTAAATTCCTTCAAGTCATTCATCAATCAAGTAAGTACCTTCAATCCTCTTTTTAAAATTTAGAAGCATGTCTCTAGGTTGATGAATGGCGATGGGGTTTGTGTATGTGATGTTGTTGATTGAAGCATGAGTATATGTATGATAATGAAGGAGATGGAATTTATGCATGGAAGGATTATGTTGGTGGATTTAATGATGAGTTGAGATTTGATGCATGTCATAGGTAGTATTTGTGATGAAGCATGCTAGAGATTATGTCACTATGGGTGAATAGGATTTATATGCATAATTAGATTTTGAAGCCATGATCATGTTTATGCTAGTAGAGGTTAAATCATGTAATAATAAATTTAGATCTATGCCTATGTGCAAGACTTGGATGATTTGATGAATTGAAGGATTGAGTATGTTGTTGATTATGACCATGGATTCTTGATCATGATCTAGTTGTCCCTAAGCAAATTTTATTTCATGAATAAAATATTTACTAATGATTTTTGCTAAAGAATTTCGAAAACCCTAGGAAGGGTAGATTTGGAATTATAATTTATGTAAAGGATATTTTAGTCAAATAAATCATGATTTTTCTAGAAAATAAAATAAATAAATATTATTTAAAATAAAGCAAATTAATTAAAGCCTTATGAAAAGATTTATACTTAATAAAATATTTACTAGACCAAAACCCTTAAGGATTTACTTATTATTTTCCAAGAAAGACTTATTAAATTTAATCTTAATTAGTTTTAGTTATCAATTATTTTCTAACAACTAAGCTATCATTAAATCACTATTTTACCTAGTACCACCTATGACTCTTGATCAAATAAACTCTAAATTTTCCTTAACAAGATTTAAACTTTCAACTTATTAGAATTTATTTCCTAATCCATTAATTATTTTAAATAACAAATTAAACTGAGCTTATAAACCTAATCAATTATTGTTTTGCCTTAAAGCTTGGGACACTAGGATCATGGTAGTAGTGAATTGAGTTGATTTAAAATTGAGGAAGTGGATTGTGGCTTGAATCTGATTAAGATTTGTATTTGTTCATGTGGGGTTAGGTCGTCTGATCGAGACCTTGTTGTTGTGAGCTACAATCAGGTAAGCTCCTGCATAAAACCTGATTGATGTGAAATGATTTCCTTATGGCAAGCCAAATGTGGAGTGCAAGGGCACTCGGTTATTTGAAAGCAATTGAGGGTTGAATTCATCATTAATTCTAATGCTTAAATTATTTAAAAGTCTTTGGGCAGATTTTTCCAAACTTGAAACTTTTTCTAAAACTAATTTCTCCCAAAGCTTTGGAAACCCTTAAATTGTTATTTTCATGAAGCACAATGCTTTGTTCATTTTATCCCAAGTGGGGAATGTCGTTGAGTACTCAATAAGGGTGAACTACTAGGACTAGTCTTTGAAGGGTTAGGGTGAGTCTTTCAGTAGGTGGCCACATTTGAGGGGTGAGTCCTTCCCGGATAAGATGCCAGTTCCAGTAAGTCGTGCCGGTCCGAGCTAGCAGTTTATTTTGTTTCAGTCAAGTGACTGTGTTTTGCCGGAATGGACACTCGGTGGTTGTTTAGGTATAGAGAAGGAGGAGTATCTTGTCCAGTAGGCCGATCACCTACTTTTGTCAGTCTGCACAACGTGTTAGGCATTCTGACCGGTTATGGGGCCCAAAGTGTGATAACCCATATCCCTTTCTTTTGAGTGGTTGATTTCATTACTTATGTATGGCTAGAAGAGCCAAAACGCCACTCTTGCTTTTGACTAATGTTTATTGCTTGCCAATGTTTCTCTTATAAAGATTTTACACTTTGCATCCACGAACTGTTTCTGCTAAACACCCAAAGCACACACGGACTTACTGAGATTTCCGTCTCACCACATTTTATCATGATTTCAGGTTGATCCTGTTGTGGGTGAGTAGTTACCTTGGAAGAGAATGTGTTTTTTTTTTTTAATTTTATGTACTGCTTTGGGAGACGAGTGTGGATGATTTTAATTATGGTTTTTGTTTTGGAATTTCATGGATGTATTTTTGAAGCATTTTTGGGTTGTAATAAATTCTTTTAGCTTGAGTATTATTTATTCCAGCAATTTTTATTTGTGACCTAGTTATAAAGACCACTTGTCCTTTGGACGGGGCAACATCCCCGGCCTTGGCGGGCCTAGGTTTTCCGGGGTGTTACAAATATATCTTAAAACAACCACACTAACTAGGAAAAAAAAATGGTAATTTTAACCCTTATCAATGAAGCATTGTGAAAACATGAATCCAAAATCCCCTTTAACAAAATATTCCACAATCTATTTTGGATAGACAAGTTTGGACTTAGTCCAAGTCCAAAAACAGCAGCAGCTTAAAACTGCTTGAAATTCAAAAAAAAAATTTTTTTGGACGAAAAGTTATCTAAGTCTAGAACTCTCTTTTTGAATTTTCAAAACATCTAAACTTTTTAAAATTACTAATCATATCTCTGGTGAAATCTCTTTTGAGGGTACTTGATTGTACTTATCCACTCAAGTACTTAGAAAATCACAAGAAAAAAGTCTGTCAAAAAGCTATTTCTCCATATTCTTGAAATTCGAAACCGCCATCAGTCGTTTTACCTTTCTTTCTCTCTTTGATTCTTCATCTTCCTCATTGGAACGGAAAACCCTTATCTTCTTCTCACAACTACAATGACAAAACTTCCCAAATCAGACAAAGGAACCAAACCAAATATAAAGAAGAGTAAGAAAAGCAGAACAATGGCATAGATAAAATATGTTGCCGCCAACTAATCAGCCATTAAACAGAAAGGGAAAAAGATCATTTTTGAGGAACTAGCTTCCTAGTCTAACTCATCTCAAGAGCTTCCTATACAGGAAAGCTTTTAGACATAAGTACCCTGATTTCTTGAATTAAAATATGAATATGAGTTTAATGATTGGTTGTCGAGGAATAGGACTGTCATTACTGGATATCGTGTTGATGCTGAGGTATTTTTGAATTTTGCTAATATCCTAAATATGTTTGAATCACTTGGATGGGAGGCTCTACTGTTGGTAACTGAAAAACTGTACACTATATTGGTCTAGGAATTCTATTTAAACCTAAGAAAAGGAAGACTTGAGGAGATTGGCGGGGGATTCATGGTTTAGTGGTACACCTCTAAAGTAGGATGTGTAAATATGGAATTTAATCATAGAATGTTGAATCGAATATTTGGAGTCAGAGACAGAGAAGTTCAATTCTTTGAAATGAATAAATTTCCAAAAGAGTCAAACCTGTTTGTTCTATTAAGGTTTGAGGATAAGTTCACCAGAGAAAAGAGTTTCAAAAACTCAAAGGATCACAACTCAAAATGGCTAAATGGATTCGGGAGGATTCTGCACCATATGGTGTCAACCATGGTGGCACCCAGCTTTGGGCATAAAACATCAGTGAGTATCATGCAAATAATACTAATGTTGGCCTTATCAGTGGGGAAGTACATTAGTTTTGGGTTTCTAGTTGTGAAGTTAATGCTTCAATTAAGAAATACCTCAAACAAGGCCCTACTATATGGAAATCTCCGGACAAAGGTTTTTAAACATTTCAATGTGAATTTTAGTGCAAGTTCCCATGGACACCTCAAGATTAACATTTACAGCACGGAATCTTTTAGAAAATGGGCTTTGTACAAATGGATAATAAATGCATTCTGCTTAGGGATGTTTCAGAAGAGGAAAGAGAAAAGCTTATCAAAATCAAAGCTATGGAAAAGAAAACTGCACTTGCTGCCTTAACAGGAACAAAAAAACTGCAAGCAGAGAACTGAGGAGAGTAGACTAACTCAAAGCATTTTCAATGCTTTAAATATCTTGCTTGAAAAATTTGATGGATTTAGCATAGAAGTTAAGACTGAATTGCAAAACTTGAGAAATTGATTGAGTGATATGGAGGGAAAGAAAGTAGAAAAGACTACTGGAGGAGTCTTCGAAGAGTAATCCATTCTACCATAGCAAGAAGATGAGCTTGAAATAGATTCTGGAAACCCCCTGCCACTGAGAAAGCTGTCACTGAAGAAGTTCCAGCTCTACCCTCTACAACACCTACAACTAAACCAATTCCATTCCAACCATTTGAAATAATGCCCGCTGCACCCTCTGTTGACCCAGCTACCATTACAAAGGACAAGAATATTCTACCTGGTAGCTCATCGGGGCATAGGGTGAAATATGTGATCGTCAAAAGAAAGTCCAGTAGAATTGCTGGACAATATACTAAGAAGGGTGCCAGTACCAAGCCTGAGACCGTCCACATTTCTTGATTTACACATGATGACTGCTGCCTATTGACTTCTTATGCAAAATGTACTGTGATGAACAATTTTATGCTTTCTGTTTTATGTTTTCTGCATGAACAATTTCATTTTTGAACAAATATTCCTGCTGATCCTTCTGTTCATATGTTTACTGCCTTAACGAAGGAATGACAATATGCACTATATTCCTATTTTACCATTCTCTTGTTTGATTCCTTATTATTTCACTATTGCTAAAATCTTTTTTATTGATGCCAAAGGGGCAGAAAGATAAATATGGATAAATATGGAAGTATGATGGATTGTGACTATGTGTGTGTGTGAGAAATAGTGGTTATGTATTGTGAATTGGGATTGTAAATTGGGTTCTATGACTTGATATGGTTATGAAGAAGATTGACAATTCCTTGGGGTGTTTGTGAGTTTATTGTGCATTCTGTTGTGACTCGATTGAATCATATTTCTCTCACTATTTTTATCCTCATAAATATGGATTGAGAACTTGAAATATGTTTTGTAACTCAGTACTGTCAAGAGTGATTATGATAATAGCTGTAATACGCATTATGCTAAATATTTGGATATTGAGGATATTTAAGTGGATGCCTATGAAAATTGTATTGTTTCTTTTTGGTTGCACAGTGAAATCTTTGTGTTGAAATTCTTTGAGAAAACTGGGTTTGGTTGAAAACTATTAATCTATCTTTGTGATTTTTTTACCCTGCACAAACACATGGGGAGTTTTGGACCCTCAATTCCTCGATCCAATACACCAGTCCAAAAATGCTTTTACAAGAAGTGATCTTCTGTCTTATTTTAACCTGTTTTGGATGCATGATTTGGAAGTCCAAAATATCATATCTCAGTTTCGTTTTTCAACATACTCCATTGTTAGTATTTTTCTATCTACTATTCATATATACACATACAAAAGGAGAGTGTTGCTATTGATAGTTTATCTTCTACAGCTCTTTATGCAAACAATTATATTTCTTATATGTGATCAGTATTTAGCTATTTCCTTGTGAAATAATCCTCTTTATGGAAGGAAGGAAGATAAAGAGGTTGGTTGAGTCATAGGCTCATTGAGCCTTATTTATGAGAATATATTTAATTGTCTTTATTTTAAACTCATGAGTACGCTTTGAGTCCTATAATGAGATAATGCATTTATGTTAAATATATTCTTACTTCTCTCGGTCTAACAAGTTCATATTGTTTATATAATTTTTTTTCGTGTCATAATCCCATTAAGTTTGTCATCACTTAAAAATAGAGAGATTGTTAGCCCTAAGAGCATTCTCCTATATTTTGATTTATGACAAACATTGATGTGGACAAACATATGTAATCTTCCAAGGCGTGCTAATAAGACTACTAAGCAGTTCTTAAGCATATAGAATCCAAAAGAGTGACTGATCAAGTATAATTCTGACTTAAGAGATTTCATACTCGAAGCCCTTGTGAAGAACTATAGACTAGGAATTGTTATTAAGGTATTATTTATAAATTTCTATGTATCTTTATCTTTTGTTCAATTTGTTTTACCTTGAAGCACTTACAAATGATTTAAAAAGGGGATATTTCTAAATCTGAATTTTATAAAATTCTTGGTTGAGTAGTTTTGAATGGACCTCTGAATCCAAGATACCACTGAATGATCTATAGCATTTTTCAAAATATATCTCTTTGCAGAGAGTGCCATTTTGGACTCACCTTTTGGATGCACATCTTTCCATTCTGTGAATCCAAAACTCTAAAAATCTTGACCGAAGTAACTAGCTGTTACTATCCATTGGGACTTCAGGTTTAGCTTTTATAAAAGCTTCTAAAACTCAATTTTCAAGTAGATTTTTGTGCTAACTCATTCAAAAACATTCTTACACTTTGGAACACAAAAATCTCTCATTTCATTCATGCTTCAAAGTAAGATTAAATTGCTCCAAAGGTAAAAATGTATTTGTGCTTAGTTATTCATATTTGCTTAATCTGTGAGCCATTTGTGTATTCTATCTCTAATCAACTTTCTATCAAGGTTAAGGAGGTAAAGCCCAATTAGGGTGAGCCTTAATTGTTGTGTTTAAAGAGGTTAGATGTAAAATCAAGATTGGTGATCTTTTCGTGTAAGATTGGTGTTGCCTACTACTATTGATTTGGAAAAATGTTTGAGTAAGTAGTGTTGAAATCCTTGAGTATAAGCTTAAGATAGTGGATGTAGATTATTTAAGGATTGAACCACTATAAATTTTTGGGTCTATTCTTGCGCACTTTGTCTGAATTTTTTTACTGCCTTTTCACTGGTAATCAAATCTTAGATGCATTACCTGTTTCTCTAAAATTATTGATCCATTTAAGGCTCTTGTATTCTATGGTTAGCCTATCCTTGATAGCTCAACTACCCAACTTTAATACATACCATCTTCTCACCAATTAGTGCTGACTTAAAAGATCCCTGATTGCTTCTTAAAATTGCGAAGTAAATTTTACATTTTGTTCATGCCTTTCTAAAAGACATCAAATTTTTAATTCTATTTGTTTGCCATAAACCTTATTCACCCCCTCTAAAGTTTATCAAGTTCATATTGATGTTTATGGTTGTATGTCTTCACTAGCTGGAGGAGGTTATAATAACTTTATCATGTTCACAGATGATCACTCGCGTTTTGGTTATGTTTACTTGATAAGGAGCTGATAGGGGCTAAATTAGTTATATTTTTCCTAGTTATTTGAGGCTCTTTTGTGATACATTTTGTTCAATAACTAGCCATATTCCTTCATATTTGAGATTTTGCCCTTGGAAAAGTATTTTGTTCATTATTTCAGATTTTTGGGATAAAATGAAGCAAAAACGTCGCGAAATAGATTAGAGGCGGCGCTAGCTATGGCACTGGAACAGGACAGAAAATTGGTGAAATAGGACAGAACAGAATGGAACCGGCGTCGACTCTAGTAGCCAAGGCGGTGCCGGCTGCATTCTGGAATACATTGTGCGGAATTCAAGGAAAAATCGACGAATAATTGGAGAAACAGAACACAATTGGCACCAGCACCGAGAGCCTAGGCAGCGCCGGCTGTGCCCTGAAGTTAAGGTGGTGCTTTGATTTTTCTACGCAGTTTTTGGTAATTTGTGGAGTTTTAGTATCTTCCAACTTCTACTCAGCCAAGAACATTGTACCTACGAGTTTAGGCACATCCTGAGCCTATAAATAGATGGAAAACACAAGGGAAAAGAAGAGAATTCATTGATCATCATAGAAAATCATTCAATCGAAGGAGGAATTCTTCAATTCAAGGAGGGTTGTACAAGAAGGTCTTCAAAGGAAGAAGAAGGAGGCTTGTCTATGAGTGCTTTCTTTTACTTTGTTTTCTTTTTCTTGACAATGATGTATTAATTGTTTTATTATAATTTGACATTGTTTTAGATAGTCATAATTTTTAGAGTTGTTTGATCTTTTGATTAATTGATCGTTATTCTTGGTATTCAATTACTTGTACTTATTACGAGATTAGTTGGTTGGTTCTCTCCATTAACTTACTAGACCAAGGGGGTTGATGGTAGTTTCAATTTATTAATTTCATATTCTGTTGGCTATTAACTTACTGGACCAAGGGGGTTGATTGTTTAGAACTAATAATTAAAGGTTAATTGATGTCTTTCGAGACCAAGGGTTCATTAATTAATTTCATGTTTTAAATTTTTCACGACCAAGAGAATTTAATTGAGGACTGTGTTTAATGCATCTTTTGGATGAATTAGTTGAGACGAGACCAAGTGATTGTAATTTATCTAGAAGGTAGTGATTTCATGGATTGACCCTCGAAGTGAATCTACTTTAATCCTTCATGATGCCAAGAGAATAATTAGTTATGATAATGGTTAGGTTCTTTAAGATCATGATTGTCAAAATAATGGTTTGAGTTATATACTTCTTCATCCTTGACATGTATATATTTTTGTTTTTATTTTATTTTATTTCTTTTTCACTTTATTGAGTCAGTTAAACAATGAAAGAAAGGTGATTAATGCATACTTGTTCCTTAAGGATCGACACTCGTTTGAACCCTATGTTATGTTAATGAAAAGTATACTTGCTCATATGTGTAATTTGGGTTTAACGTTTTAATGTAAACTTGATTGGAAATGTGCTTAGTTTTTATGTGATTTTCATACCCAAATCCAGACGCATCAAGCTTTTGGCGCCGTTGCCGGGGAACAATATCATGAAAACTTAGATTTTGTTAATTTAACCATGTAAATATGTAAATACGTAAATATGTAAATTATGTATAATTGTTATTTTTGCAAAAAAGTGCTATTTTTTATATTTCATGTAGCCTAACCTAACCTGCTAACTTTGACTACGTTTGATGTACTAACTTTGTAATCTTCTAATTTTTTTTAATCATTAATTCTATTATCTAACTTGCTTTTCATTTTCTTAGGTGTTATCCTTGGTATATGACCCAACAATCCGAAGGCAAGATAGTCGATTTTGACCCTGAAATCGAAAGGACATTGTCAAAAATTCGCCGGACAATTCAAGGGAACTTGGTCGTCGAAATGGATGGTGTTCAAAACAACAATGCTGGGAATGATAGGGGGGTTATGGATGACTTTGTGAAACCTGCAATCTCGGGCACAGGCTCAAGTATCACTAGGCCTAGGGTAGATGCAAACAATTTTGAAATAAAACCTAACATTATCCAAATGGTGCAAAATATGGTTTAATTTGACGGGCTACCTGAAGAAGATCCCAATGCTCACTTAGCTAGTTTTCTTGAGATTTGTGATACTTTCAAAATGAATAGTATTTCTGAGGATGCCATAAAGTTAAGACTTTTCCCTTTTTCTTTGAGAGATAGAGCTAAATCTTTGTTGAAGTCTTTACCTACAGGTTCCATCATTACTTGGAATGCCCTAGTTGAAAAATTTTTGGCCAAATATTTTCCTCCAACTAGGACAGCTAAACTTAGGAACGAAATCTTTGCCTTCCAACAATTAGATTCTGAGCCCTTATATGAAAGTTGGGAGAGATTTAAGAAGATGTTACGAAAATGCCCACACCACGAATTTGAGCTGGGAATGCAGATGCTTATATTTTTAAATGGCCTCACGTTTGCAACACGGCAAGTGGTGGACTTTTCTGCAGGGGGTTCTATCAATCATAAGACCCCGGAACAGGTATTTGAGCTTATTGAAAATTTGGCTTCTAATAACTATTCTTGGACAAATGCAAGGTCTAGAACTCGTGCGCAAGGAGTGCACAAAGTGGATATTGTGGCAGCATTAGAGGCTAAAGTGGACTCCTTAACCCAAAAGATGGAATAGATAGTGAAGCCTCAAGGCCAGGTTTTAAACATAAATTGTGATTTATATGGAAAAGGACACCCCAATCATGAATGCCAAAATATGGGGTCACTCCAAGAAACTACGGAGCAAGCAGCCTTCACAGGTAAAGCCCGACTAGGTAACAATCCTTATAACTCTACCTATAATCCTGGTTGGAGAAATCACCCTAATTTCTCTTGGAGCAATGGAAATCTACATAGGCATGGTTCTTTCAATTTTGGAGGAAATCAAAGGAACCAAAACCCCATGACCAACAGTGCAGCACCTTCAAAGCCACCATTGAAAGAATTGATTGGCCAATTGGTAAGTACAACGAAGACTAAGTTCCAAGGGATCGATGTTACAACTCGGAACCTAGAGGCCTCCATGCGCAACTTGGAAAACTAAATTGGTCAGTTAGCTAAACTACTGGGAGATCGTTAAGCTGGAACATTGCCAGGAAACACGGAGGAAAATCCACGGGATCACAACCATAAGAAACATTGAAGCCTATTTATTTTACTTTCAGTTTTTGTGATTGAGATAATTTGTATTCCTGTCATTTTAATTGATTTTTTTTCATTAACTAGAGCGCATTATTCAGGACTATTGTGTTTTTCACAATTTTGATAAAAAAATAAAAATAAAAATTGGAGAACCGGACAGAACTAAGCCGGCGCCGGCTCCAAGATCCCGGACCGACGCCGGTTCCTATTGGGTAGGCACACTCTTAAAGGCTATTTTGGCCATTTTTTCTTCAAAATCTCCATTCTTCCTCTCAAATTCTCTAAAACTTGCATCGGCTTCACATCCCCCACTTCCCAAAATTTAATTTTTCACCTCCTAAACACTTCTATAACATCTATTTACCTCTCTTTTATTGATCTTACGGATCAAAATCCTCAAATTCATCTATTTTTGCACAACAACATCACATTCTATGCACAAGTAAGGAGTTTAGATTTGTGTACAAAGCTTACATCTTTTGCTTGCCCATGCATACAAGAGTACAAATGTATAATTTTTATTCAATTCCTACGGTTAAAATGTTGTAGATGACTTTGTCTAATTGTGGAAACACTGTTGGCCGAAAATTGGGATTGTGTATGCTATGATTAAATTGTGCATTACTCCTTGAGCCTCAAGAGCTGGATTAGATTAGGAGTTAATGATTCGCTAATACTTGATTCATGCAAATAAGCATTAGGGACTTCATGCATATAGCTAAGGTTGGAATTATGGCTATTTGTGATGGTTGAGTGATGACTACCTATGGTATTTGAAGTGTTGTTCACATAATGCTATGATAATGCTTTCATTCACATGATCATGTCTACCTGCATGCATTGAGGATCTTTAACACATTTATGCTTTACAGTGAATTTTACATGTCTTGTTGCAGGTTGTGTTGAATTGATTGGAGGTGATTGATTGAATTGTTTGTTGGAGGGTGCTATATATTGACAGAGTTTGGGTTCTGTGAATTGTGAGATTGGTTGAGGGTTGAGTGAGATTTGATGAGTGTCTTTGAAAGGGTAGTAGCCCTGTTTTAAGTCTTGGAGCTCAATTGTTCTCTCTTCCTATTTTCACCACTCCTTACTTGACCATGTCTAGAGCAAGGGGCCATTCTTCTTAAAGGGCGAGAGCTTCCTCTTCCTCAACCCCATCATCCGTTGATCCTTTGTCCCTTAAACCTACTGAGTTTATTGATGCATCTTGTGAGGAATGGTACAATAGGAGAGCATCTAACAAAATCATTGTCGAGCGTACTTTCTTACCCACCTTAGCCTGTGCACTCAAATTAGGCATGATGTTTAGAAGGCTAGGATGGGGTTCGATTGTACAACTGAAAGGGAAGTATTGTCCCGTGCTTATCAAGGAATTTTATACTAATATGATTGATAAGGGCAATAAACACCTTCCCCATATTGAAACTTGAGTGAAAGGAATCCCTATTATTATCACCCAAAATCAATTAGCTAATCTCCTCCAGGTCTTTGACAATGATATTTGGCAAGGGATAGATGTGAATATTCAAAAGGTTCTTTCTGACCTAAATTGGGATGCTAACGGGACTAGAGCAACACTAGGATTATATAAGGATAATGTCTTTCAAGCTAATAGTTTCTATTCAAACAATGATCTGGCCGCCAACTTTAGAGCTCTAGTCTATATGTTTGGGTTCAATGTTGAACCCTGTGCTAGTGGTTTTAATGAGACTGGACTTATTGACACTTACATTCTGTACAGGATGATGAACACACTACCTATCCCTCTTGCACCTTTGATCATCCAATCTATTAGGGATGTTATTCATCACCGTTTCTCCACAAAAGCCTTCGTTTTCCCCTTGGTTATAATGGAAATTTTGAAAGACTTTGGTGTTAGTCTTAAGGGAGAACTGATGGAGGCTACCACTGAGCACGATATGGTGACTGAGCAAACTCTTATGAGTTACGGGTATAAGTACAGCCAAAATTTGAAGAAGTGGCTAACTCCCTTCGAGGTCAGACATCCCGACAGATAAGGCCACCCACAGTGGAGGAGGAGCAACCACCACCATCGGCAGGTGCACGAGCTAGCAGTTCTTAGTTCTAGTCCCAGACTAACTTTGAGTCGACCGTGCTGGGACGACTAGACCAGCAAATGGAGCTCCTACGCTTGCAGGGTACTATGGATGACATGGCGAGACGATAAGCTACTATGGAGCAGCAATTGGCCGAATAGAGGTAGAAGTCTTATGGACCACATAGTGGTGAGGGAGCTTCTACATTAGTTGATGATGATGAGAATGATGATGATGAGGAGGACTGACGATGATTGTCTATATTTTCTCGATCACTCTTGTTTTTTCATTCTCTCTTAATATTTATTTTTTTTCTTTTTCTTTTCTGTAGGTTTTGCTTTCTTCCTTTGTTTGTACTATTTTCTTTATTTTATTTTTGGCTTTATTTTCTTTTCTAATTTTTATGCTTTGGTGTGCTCTTTTGTATTTTTTTTTAGGTACCTTGCCAATGCCTCGTTCTTCAAGCATTTAGCTATTGTACAACACAATGCCAAACGAATGGAAGTTTGTTTTTTTTTTATTTCTTCTCTTTTATATTTTTGGTCCCATGGTACGGTTTATTCCTTGTTATATTTATGTGGCCATTGAGGACAATGCCTAGTTTAAGTGTGGGGGAGTGATTTGATTGACAGGTCTTTTATACATATACTTTAGCCTTCTTGAAAGCATTTTGAGTGAAAATTTTTCAAAACTTTTTCTGACTTTCTTTGAGATTTCCAGCTATATTTTTAATGCATGTTTTTATGATGGATTATAGAGCATATGTTCTAGATCATTTATGGCTTATGCATGACTTTTTGCACTCACTTGGACGAAGTAGTTCTTGATCAAATGCTTTGCATTGTTCTTACACCTGTTTTTCTACTAAAATTCATGGAGCATTCTGGAACTTACTTGAATATCTCTTGAGGTGAAATAAGAAAAACAGTCATGATTTAACTTAGGGATGATGGTAATAGGCCTTCTTTGGATAGTTTGAGCTTTTCAAGCCTACCTATTGTTATATTATCCCTAGTGCCTATTTTGAGTCTAAATTGTTGATTTCTTTCATTAAAACCCGTCACAATAGTTTGTCCATTGCTAGTTTTTGAGAGTTTGAATACTTTTTCAAATCTTTATGCTCTTGATGGATGAAAGTATATGTAAGAGAATGTTGAGGGAGAATACTTGAAAAAGATCATGACTTATTACTTTCAGTCATGTATCAATAGTGAATTGAGCTGGAAAAAGAGAGAGAGAAAAAAAAAAAGAAAGCAAAGAAAGAGAAGAAAAAGAAAAGAGAGATTGAAAACAAGAGAAGAAAAGAAACAGCTGCTAGAAAAGATGGAAAGAAAGAAATTGAGAAAGAAAAGAAAAGCAGTAGTAAGAGTGAAAAAAAGAGAAAAGAAAGAGAAAAATTTTTGAAAGGAAAAGTGAGATGAAAGATCACAAAAGGGATAGTGATTGAGGTGTAAAAGTTTAGTTCATATAAAGTACTTGACACCATTGCTAGAAATTTGAGTGATCTTGTGAAAGAAATAGAGAAGAGTTGATGAGAAAAAAGAAAAAAGAGAAAAAAAATGCAGGATTTGTTTGAGTGGAGTTGTAATTGCTGAATAAGGCTATGGTTTGATTGATTTCTGGAATAGGAGAGCAAGAAGGGTTGGAAATTATTGATTCATTTGTTTATCCTTTTCTTGCGAACTCTCAGCTTTTTTGATATTTGATTCTCCTATATCCTTCGTTGGATAAGCTACATTACAAACCTTTAACCTTACATTACAAGCTTGAAAGTCCTACTTGATCTAAGTATAATTATGATATGTCTCGGATTAGTGGAGAAAGTGTATGAAAGGTAAGCCTTTGGAATGCATATTCTTTTTTAGCTAAATTCTTTCCAATGGTTTGAGAATATTGTGAACTCTTGAGATGGTTCTACTAAGTCATTTATCACTTCACAAGTCTTGCATTTGTTGTGAAAGATGTAGTATCATGTGTTTTATGTTCTTGAATGAAGAATGCATTAGAGATATTGTTTTGAAATTGATTGAGTGATTTGATGAAATCTTGTATTTTTCTACTTGTTCTTGATACTTTGCTTGAGGAGAAAGAAAGAGCTAAGTGTGGGGGAATTGATAGGGGCTAAATTAGTCATATTTTTCCTAGTTATTCGAGGCTCTTTTGCGATACATTTTGTTCAATAACTAGCCATATTCCTTCATATTTGAGATTTTACCCTTGGAAAAGTATTTTGTTCATTATTTCAGATTTTTGGGATAAAACGAAGCAAAAACGTTGCGAAACAGATTAGAGGCAGCGCCGGCTAGGGCACTAGAATCGGCGCAAGCCATGCACTAGTTGCACGAACTTTGAAGTGACAAAAAATTGGTGAAACAGGACGGAAGAGAGTGGAACCAGCGTCGGCTCCAGTAGCCAAGGTGATGTCAGCTGCATTCTGGAATATATTGTGCGGAATTCAAGAAAAAATCGGCGAACAATTGGAGAAATAGAACACAACTGGCACCAGCTCCGAGAGCCTAGGCGGCGCCGGCTGTGCCCTGAAGTTAAGGTGGTGCTTTGATTTTTCTACGCAGTTTTTGGTAATTTGTGGAGTTTTAGTATCTTCCAACTTCTACTCAGCCAAGAACATTGTACCTACGAGTTTAGGCACTTCCTGAGCCTATAAATAGATGGAAAACACAAGGGAAAAGAAGAGAATTCATTGATCATCATAGAAAATCATTCAATCGAAGGAGGAATTCTTCAATTTAAGGAGGGTTGTACAAGAAGGTCTTCAAAGGAAGAAGAAGGAGGCTTGTCTGTGAGTGCTTTCTTTTACTTTGTTTTCCTTTTCTTAACAATGATGTATTAATTGTTTTATTGTAATTTGACATTGCTTTAGATAGTCATGATTTTTAGAGTTATTTGATCTTTTGATTAATTGATCGTTATTCTTGGTATTCAATTACTTGTGCTTATTACGAGATTAGTTGGTTGGTTCCCTCCATTAACTTACTGGACTAAGGGGGTTAATGGTAGTTTCAATTTATTAATTTCATATTCTGTTGGCTATTAACTTATTAGACCAAGGGGGTTGATTGCTTAGAACTGGTAATTGAAGGTTAATTGATGTCTTTTGAGACCAAGGGTTTATTAATTAATTTCGTGTTTTAAATTTTCAAGACCAAGGGAATTTAATTGAGGACTGTGTTTAATGCATCTTTTGGATGAATTAGTTGAGACGAGACCAAGTGATTGTAATTTATCTAGAAGGTAGTGATTTCATGGATTGACCATCGAAGTGAATCTACTTTAATCCTTCATGATGCCAAGAGAATAATTAGTTATGATAATGGTTGGGTTCTTTAAGATCATGATTATCAAAATAATGGTTTGAGTTACATACTTCTTCATCCTTGACATGTATATATTTTTGTTTTTATATTTTTTAGTTATTTCTTTTTCACTTTATTGAGTCGGTTAAATAATGAAAGAAAGGTGATTAATGTATACTTGTTCCTTGAGGATCGACACTCGTTTGAACTCTATGCTATGTTAATGATGAGTACGCTTGCTCATATGTGTAATTTGGGTTTAACGTTTTAATGTAAACTTGATTGGGAATGTGCTTAGTTTTTATGTGACTTTCATATCCAAATCCAGGCGCATCAGGCACACGTTTGATTCCTTTGATATATTCAAGAGTTTAAGGCTAAGGTAGAGTGCCAAAGAAGTAAACTAATAAAAAAGTTAAGATTGGATCAGGGTAGAGAATATTTTTTTGGTGAATTCAAGGACTACTTGGCATATCCGGGCATAGTGTCTCAACTAACTGCACCGGGGACTCCCTAGCAGAATTGAGTAGCTGAGAGAAGAAATAGAACTTTGATGGAAATGGTTAGGAGCATAATGAGCCATGCAACTCTTCCTATTTCTTTTTAGGGATATGCTTTGTAAATAATAGCATATATTCTGAACTTGGTGCCTTTCAAGTTAGTACTTAGGACACCTTATGAGATGTGAACATGATGAAAGCCTAATATGAATCATCACACAGTATTGGCTTGTCTAGCTTATGTATTGACTAAAGGAAGTAAGCTAGACCTAAGATCAAAATTGTGCTATTTTGTAGGGTATCCAAAAGGAACAAGGGGTGGATACTTTTATCATCCCCAAAAAGTAAAAGGTACTTATAAGTATTCTTGCTAGGTATTTTAAAGATGGACAAAGTGTATCCATTAAGGTCTCGAGTAATGTGGAATTGGAAGAGAAGTTGGTTGATGCCTCGACTTCTAGCACCCAAATTGAGGAACCAAAAGAGATACAACTACATGCTCCAATATAGACTTGATGCTTTGATCAACAACCAGAAGCTATGCATGTAAGAAAATAAAAACCCAAAAAACCAACGAAAACCAGAAAGCTCAGCGGAGAGCTTTTTAAAAAAAACATACCTTTGCATTTTAACGCTGTTTTTGTACTAGAGTAGACGATAAAACTACCGGGGCTCTTTCCTCTCGACTAGAAGATGTCTTTGGATTAAAATCAACGATGCGTCTACTCGTCCGGGGTATGAACACGAAGCTCTTTCCTTCTCAGAATATTCTTCCGCCCAATTGAAGTTGGTGAAACAACTTAGGCGAGGAGTGGCACTTCTTAATCCTTTGCTATTGATTAGCAAAACCAAGAAGACCAAAAAGAAGAAAGAAAAACCAACGAGAGAGAGAGAGCTTGGCAGAGAAAAAGTTCTATTGTTTTTCTTGTGTCTGTGTTTTTTTTTTCCTTCAATAGAGACCTCACCCTATTCACATTAATCTTGATAGCCAAAATCCCGGTGTTTTAATATTTCAAAACATCCAAAGGCTATCAACAGAAGAGGTTTAACTTAGCTTTAACTCTTCTGTTTCGTGAATTAAAACAACTCTTTAGTCCAGGCTATTGGACTCTTCTGTTCTATGAATTAAAACAACCCTTTAGTCTAGGCTATTAGACCAAAAATAATTTATTATTTTTCTTGGACCTAATGAACCTAAAATAATAACCATTAATTATTTATTTCTTGAACCTATTAAAATAACCCAATAAATAATTAACGAGTCCAAATGAACTAAAATAATTATTTAAGCCTTTTAATAATTAGTTTAAGCCAAGACTAATTTTTTTAATTATTTAATTTGGGCATAGGCCCTGAATAATTAATTAACTAATTAAACTAGATAATAAATTTAATTTCTCTTGTTTCTTTATTTTATTATAATCCAAAAATAAATTAAACTTCTTGATTAAAATAAAATCCTTTATGTTGTGATCATTTCCTCGACTTAAAATTAATTAGGACTTACGAGCTATTCCGAGATAAAAAAGACACATCGTTTTGGCTATTAAAATGACCAAAATATCATTACTATATAAATAGCTGTATTTTGTATTTTAAATATTTTCTAATATCACTATAAGAACATGTTGACCTTAAGGACAATGCTGCGTTAGCTATATCTTTAGCTTGCAGGTGAAATGATTAAAATATCCCTCTACACATCGCTGTGCATTTAAAGACGAAAGAGTGTACTAACACTTCTCTAAAAACATCTACCATCCTTGGGCTTCTAGTCCAATGATCCATGTCTTCTTGGAATATTTTCGTTTTCCAAGAGAGATACCCTAAAGCCAATATCCAAGTTATGTTCCTCAGGGCCCTGGATAATTAGATCATTCGGACAACCATAAGGAGAGATATAGTGTAGACACTATTTTATACAAGTCAATCTTGACTAACCAGTTACATATACCTAACATACTAATATATTAGTCCTTTAAAAGAACCTCAACTATAGTATATCAAAGCATATACTTACAGCTTCGTCAGGTCACCAACTCATACTCAAGCTGTAGAGTACAAGTCTATGATGTAGTAGTAGTAGTCTAGATTTCTATCACATAGTACTTTTAGAAACCACTACTATAGGTCATGTTTTACGTATTCGATATACGCTTGTGTTATGAAATGAGAAGACTACTCATTGGCTAAAGGTAAACCATTCCCTATTTAGAATTCATAATATAATAACCTTGCCATGATAAAATTTCCATTCTCATCATTCGGTTAAGAACAGTAGTTTATGTTTTAAGTATCTTATAGTTCATACCTTACTATGAAAGACCTCTATTCACATGAACTATTTATTTAAACACAATGGGTCTTTTTCAATAAAAATTATGCGCAAATATAAAGAAGACTTCACAAACAATTTCTGTAAAAAATACTTTTATTAATATAAGTTAAAATTACATCAGAAATTTAGTCTAAGAGGGCATACATCTCAACAATATCTCCCACTTGCACTCAAAGGCTAAGTAAGTCCATAGGTGCCCAACTTTATGGCTTTTAAGTGTCTTCTAAAGACTTTCTCCACCAAAGGCTTGGTGAAAGGATCTGCTAGATTGTTCTCTGAGGTAATTTGTTCTATCACGACTTTTCGTCTCTGGATGAAATCCCGGATTAGGTGGTACTTCCTTTCTATGTGCTTCCCCTTTTTGTGGTTCCTGGGTTATTTGAATTGTGAGACTACACTAGTGTTGTCGCAATACATCACAACCATTTTGTCCATTTGTAGCATGACTCCAAGTTCCAAAAAAAACTTCTAGATCTAAATTGCTTCCTTGGATGCTTCCAAAACTGCCACATACTCAGCTTCCATGGTTGAGTTAGCAATGTAAGATTTCTTTGTACTCCTCCATAAAATGGCTCATTCAGACAAGGTGAAGACATATCCTCTAGTGGATTTTCTCTCATTCTTATCCACCTAGAAGTCTAAGTCTGTGTATCCTATGGGAACCAAGTTATCAGCTCTGTAAACTAGCATATAATCTTTCGTACCTTTAAGATACTTGAGAATATACTTTATAGCCTGCAAATGAACCTCTCCGAGGTTTGACTGATATCTGCTAATTAAGCCTATGACAAAGCAGATATCTGGCCAAGTACACAGCATGGCATACATAAGATTTCCCATAGTTGAATCATAGGGAATTTTACTCATTCTATCTTTTTCTTCTTGAGACTTTGGATAGTCTTTTGAAGAAAAAGATAACCCATGTCTGTAAGGGATCAATTCCCCCTTACATAAGTCCATGCTGAATTTGGCCAGCATCTTGTCAGTGTATGTAGCTTGGGATAAACCTAACATTTTTTGCTTCATATTTCTAAGAAGCTTGATTTTGAGAATGTAACTGGCTTCACCCAAGTCATTTATACTAAATTATCTAGATAGCCAAACTTTAGTAGATGATAGTGTCCCTATATAATTTCTAATGAGTAGAATGTCATCGACATACAGTACAAGAAAAACTATGTTTATACCTTCCAGATTCCTATACACACATTGTTCATCCTTGTTTTGAATGAAATTGTAAGATATTACAGTCTTATCAAAATGAATGTTCCATACTCTGAATGCTTGCTTAAGTCCATAAATGGATTTCTTAAGCTTACAAACCATATGCTCTTGGCCTTTAGCAATAAAGCCTTCTGGTTGGGACATATAGATGTCTTCACTAAGATGGTCATTTAAAAATGCTATATTGACATCCATTTGCCACATTTCATAGTCATAATGACATGCGATGGCAAGGAGGATACAACTGGACTTAAATATAGCTACCGGGAAAAATGTTTCTTCATAATCGATCCCTTCTTTCTGAGTATACCCTTTCACTACAAGTCTAGCTTTGAAGGATTTCACCTTCCCATCTGCTCCCCTCTTCCTCTTGTACACCCACGTATATCTAATGGGTTTTTTCCCTTCACGTGAAGTTATAAGATTCCAAACCTGATTGAAGTACATAGACTTAATCTCGGCTTTCATTGCTTCATGCCATAGGTTTGCATCGGTATCAATAATAGACTTTTCATATCTAGTGGGATCTTGTTCCAGATAGTTAGAGACTAGGTCAAAAGCCTCTCCAGTCCATCTTTTTGGAACCCTAGATATCCTCCCACTGCGTCAAGGCTCTGTTTGTACAGGTTTTTGAAGCGTGCCTCTTCTTGTTTTATAATCGGGTTAGGAGAAGTTGATTCAGAAGATAGCTTCTTTTCAAGTTCTAACCTTATTAAAATTTTAGTGGATGTACTTTATTCATCCTCCAAGTATCTAGCATTAGTACTCATAAGTACTTTTTTACTCCTTGAGATGATAAAAGTAACCACCATTTGTACCTTTTGCATACCTAACAAAATAACATAATTCTGATCTTGGATTTAACTTGTCTCATTTGATCAGTACATAAGCTAGACAACCCCATATCTTGATATGATTTAGACTTGGCTTACGCAAAGCCCACATCTCATAGAGTGTCCTAGGTATTGACTTGGAAGGCACAAAGTTTAAAATATATGCCGCTGTTTCTAAGATATATCCTTAAAAGGATACTAGAAGAGTGGCATGAGACATCATGCTTCGGACCATTTCCATCAATGTCCTGTTCCTTCTCCCAGCTACTCTATTCTACTGAGGTATCCCTGGTGCAGGGAGTTGGGATACTATCTCATGATGTACCATGTAGTCCTTGAATTCACCAAGGAGATATTCTTCACCACGATCGGATCGTAAGATCTTAATTAGTTTACCTGTCTGACGGTCCACTTCAACCTTAAACTTTTTGAACTTGTTAAAAGAGTCAAGCTTACGTCTCATCAGATAAACATAACCATACCTTGTACAATCATCTGCGAAAGTGATAAAGTATTCAAACTCCCCTCTAGCTAGTGTAGACAAGGAACCACACACATCAGTGTGAACAAGACTCAATGCTTCTTTGGCTCTATTCGCCTTTTGGGTAAAGGACCTTTTGGTCATTTTTTTCATAAGATAGGATTCACATTGAGATTAACTTTCCAATCTCAATGAGTCTAAATGCCCACCATGGATTAACCTCTGAATTCTTGTTGAGTTAATGTGACCCAACCTTAGGTGTCAAAGATATGAGTCATTGATATTAGTCTTTCTTTTCCTATTTAACGATTCAAATTGAGCATTATTTAATTGATTGTTAATAGGATTAATGAAGAATAGATTTCTATACATGTGCCCAGTACATATAACTTCTCCATTTCTATTGATAGTTATACCAGAATGGAAAGAAACAGAATATCCTTGATTTATTAGTTTTGCAACTGAAACCAAATTCTGTTTAAAACTAGGAACAAATAAAATATTCTTCAAAATAACTATTCTATTACAATCAAAAGTAAGTTCTAATTGTCCCACTGCAAGAGCCTAAACTTGTGCTCCATTTCCCATACGTAGTCCAGTTCGCCCTTCTAGAGTCTTCTAATCTTCGTAAACCCCTGCAAGGAGTTACAAATATGATCAATGACTCCTAAATCAACAATTTAAGTGAAATTTGATCCAATCATTGATATAGACTCTAGAAAGAAAACATTACCTGTGGGGTTTTTCTTGGCTTGAACATCTGGATACTCCTTTTTTCAGTGTCCCTTCTTCCCACATTTGAAGCATTTGCCCTTGGGTTTGTCTTTGGTTTGGTGCACTGCATTCCCATTCTTCTTGTTGAACTCTCTAAGCTTGGGTCCAATTCTTGAAGAAGAAGCCATCATAGCCCAAGCTTGTGGCTTCAGGACATTTTCTGACACCTGGAGCTCCTTCATCAACTCTGTTAAACTTATGTTTAACTTGTTTATGTTGCAATTCTACTTGAACTGAGTGAAGGAGCTCGGCGAAGATTTGAGAACCATCTCCACTTGGCTCTCAGGGTCAATGACAGCCCCAAGACTTTTGCTTCCTCGAAAGCAGCAATCATTTTGAGCATATGCTCTCTGACTGATGCTCCCTCAGCCATCTTAGTACTTATTACTGTTCTAAAAGCCTTCTGCCTTGCGGGCTGGCTCTTATCCACAAACATTGTAGCTAGTGACATACTTATATCATATGCAGTTGCCATGTTCTCATGTTTGAATTGGAACACATGTTAGTATTGTACCCTAGAGGCAATCACTTGTACATTGTATATGACATATTTTATTTTAATAAAAGGTATTATTTATCATACAGTTTCTTTTGTTTACTTTTAAGTAATGTAACTGTTCGAGTACATCATTGTATTAAGGAAATCATGATAGAGATCATGATATGAGATTCTTACTATACTGTATAGTGTTAGTACTTAAATAGTCCCTAGTCATAGTATTAATGAGATAGGACATCATTAATGCGTTAAGACTAGCATGTGTTAGACTTCCTGATTTGATCAGGCGGTGGTTCTCATATCCGTGAGTATTGAGATACTCAAAGTTAACATATGGATGCTTGTTAACGGAACAAGTTCATTGGATGACCTAGCTATGAGATAATCACATGAATAACTATTTAGTGCCAGTGATATAATTTCAATATGGCAAACGTGCAAGTATCCTTAGACTTGAGATCTCCAAGATACTTTGTTTGCTGAGCATTGTACTTTGATTCTAATCGCTGGAGCTCGATCGAAGGTCACCTATGGGATGGATATTGGGTACATTGTAAGGTAAACGAAAGTAGTTGAGAGGGTCAATAAAGGATTCACCACTCCTAATAGTAGGGAAAAATATCTCACGGCCACTTGTAGGAATTACTACTCGAGAAGTCCTTGGCCAAGGCGATTGTGTATTGAAAATAGTTCCAATTGATATATATCTAGAGTAGTGGGTTCTTGGTACAAGTACTATTGTATTCGGGCCAAAATTAATTTTGGAGGGAGTTGACACTAATTCCATACTCCAAACTGAATGAGATATTGTATGGTGAAATGAGTTAATTGCACTGTAGTTTGTTATTGAAGGATTCATGTTAAGCCACTTGACTTCTTGGACTCTTGGGTGGTCATGATATGTTGCTAGATACCGCTCATGATATGGGTATATGGTTTTATTAATTGATGAATTAATAAACCAATCCTGATTAGAATTAATAGGATTAATTCTAATTAATTATGGATTATTAATCTCAAAGACGTTTGGATTAATTCATATTTGCTATCAATTGGCTGGGAAACCTAATAGGTCACACATAATAGAGGATTATATACTCAAGATGTTATTTGATAACATAGTGGGGTTAATTATGAAAAAGAGAAGTTGTTGTGGCCAAATTATAATTAGTTATAATTAATGATCCAAATTGTAATTGTAAAAACTTGATATTTCCAATTACAATTAGGGAATTCTAACTGTTTTAGAATTCTGAGATTGGAGTATATTTTAAGCAGGATTTTTCGTGTGATATAGGGATAACACACGAAACCCTAGCTAAGTGTAAGACATGAAAAACTCCAACCCTAGCAACCTTCTCTTCTTCTTCTTCTTCTTCTTCTTCTTCTTCTTCTTCTTCTTCTCTCTCTCTCTCTCTCTCCCTGTCTCTCTCTCTCTCTCTCTCGTTTTGCTAAAAACGTGAAGAACCCTAGCCGCCTTATTTTTCTATTAGCACAGAAATATTTTGGTGCTTGAGTGTATCCTTTGTGTGGATTACTGTTAAAGATAATCACACAGTGTGATTATAGTGGTTAGATGTTCAACTTTTGTGGAGTTTGATAAAGAGGATTGCTGGATCATGCCTCGACTTGAAGAAGAAAATTTTTGTTCTTCGGACGGTCCTAGAAAGGTAAAAAGTTGTTACCTTTGATCTCTTTATATCTTGTTTTCCACATATATGCGGATCTTGGGATGGTATCTCGTTTTATTCTTCTGCTGTGCCGTATAGGATACGAGCTTGAGATATCCAACAACACATTCAACATGGAGGCTAGCATATAGCATCAACCCATCTCGCCAGCGTTTTTCCATACCTTTTCAGCCTCACGCTCCTTAGCGGTGGAACCTTCCCCGATCACAAGGCAGGTCTTGTAAAGGATATACTTATTCTCCTTGGTTGTGAGTATTATGCCCAGGTTCCTTTTCTAGTCCACATAGCTTGGACTCGTTAGCTTATTTTCGCGGAGAATAACAGTTAAGGGACTGAAAGAACCTTCACCAATCATTTTTGAAATTTTAGAAAAATAAAAGAAGTTCTTAGAATTGTGAATATAAAATAATTTTTGTGCACTTTATCCTTATATTAAACTGATAATAGCTAACCCCATTACTATTATCTTTAACATGATTAATTTGGCTCTTAGAAAAACTAACATAATTTCCTGGGAAGATTAACAGTTTCCTAAGTTAAGTGTGTTAACCTCCACAAATTAATTTTCCTTCTAGATAATGTTCTAGAAGATAACTTCATCGAGAGGATGGCCGTTTCTTTTGATTTTCTATGGACATACCTCTCATGATAACCTCCAACGTGGGCTGGCTGATTATAGTACATGTCCTGGATTATTAATTACATCATTCCATTAGTTCTAGGTCCTTGTGGTATCTCCATCCTATATGGGTTCACTCCCAGGGTTATGCTAGGAGATCTACGATCTCTAATGAAGATCATGATGGAAGCCGTGGGGCCATTGAAACCCCTCTCCCATTTAGTTTTTTAAATAAGGGCTTTTTTGGAAAAATATTTTTTGAAAAATTTTAATTAAGTTCTCTTTTAACTTAAAATAAAATATCTAAATCAATAAAAAATTATATGTCAAGGTTTACACCTTTTGAGAAAATTTTCCTCACGGATTAATTTTATTTAAGTTAAAAACTTAATAATTTCAAAATTTTTCCATTTAAAATTTCTTAGAGATTTTGATCTCAAGGTTTTATTTGACAAAAATAAATTTTCCTTTGCTAAAATGAATTAAAATGGCTTTCCAATTTAACTTAAGTAAATTTCTAAATCCAAAATATTTTCTATGTCAAGGATAAAAAACCTTTGAGAAAATAACCAATGATTAATTTTTATTTAAGTTAAAATAACCATTTAATTAAAGAAAAATATTTTTCTTTGTCAAATAAAATTTTCCAAAGACTTTGGTTTTTGAGAAAATGTACACATAGGAATTAAAATAATTAAAATGCTAGAAAACTATAAACATTTTCATGCTCTTCTATTTTTAATCATAAGTGTCCAAATAATAGAATTAAACACATTAATTAAATTAATTAATGATTCTGTTGAATCCTAAAATTCTTTATTATTATTTTTCATGCAAAATATTCAAAGAATATTAACTATTGCAAAAATAATAACTTTGCTTGGTATGGGACCAAAATCCAAAAAAAAAAAAAACCCAAAAATTACAAGGGCAAATATATATATATATATATATATATATATATATATATATATATATATTATTTCTTTCCTTTGGTCTTGTGCACCCACCGCACAGGATCATGGCCCTGCCTGTGACCCACCAATTTGCCCTGGGAAGCATCCTAGGTGAGTAGTCACCGGTTGCGGCTGTGAGCCGTAGCTAGCCTGGGGTGCTACCTCGGCTCCAGGCTGATCGAGCCGAAGCCTGGCTCGGCTTGGGCGGCTCAGTCATCTTCTTCCACGATCTTTTTTTTTTTTCGTTGTTTCTTCTGCAATTTTTTTTAGAAGCCTATAACTTCCTTCGCGATCAATCTAGGCAGCCTCTTGTTACATTTTTTCAACAAAAACAAGCACTACATCCACCTATACCATTTCAAATCGGGTTTACACGAAAGCTAATCAAAGCTTAAAAAATTTACAGAGGCTCCTATACCTCAACGGTGAGGTGTATAGACAATCTACCCATACCAAAATAGTGAAAGATCTCATTAAAATTAGTCTTGCTAATTTTATTAACTAGCATGCATCAATCCTATGCCTTTCAAAGCAACTTGCTCTGATTCCACGTGATGCTCTGATCGACGACTAGAAGCCATTCATGCAAGAAAATAAAAACCCAGAAAACCAACAAAACTAGAGAGCTCAGCGGAGAGATTTAAAAAAAAAAACCTTTGAGTTTTAACGCTGTTTTTGGTGCTAAAGTGGACGATGAAACTACTGGGGCTCCTTCCTCTCAACTAGAAGATGTCTCTGGATCAAAACCGGTGATGTGTCTACTCCTCCGGGGTATGAATGCGAAGCTCTTTGCTTTTGAAAATATTCCACCACCCAATTGAAGTTGGTGAAACAACTTAGGCGATGAGTGGCATTTCTTGATCTTTTGCTATTGATTAGCAAAACCAAGAAGAACAAAAGGAAGAAAGAAAAACCAACAAGAGAGAGATTGGCAGAGAAAAAGTTCTGTTGTTTTTTGTGTGTTTGTCTTTTTTTTTTCCTTCAACAGAGACCTCACCCTAACAGAAGAGGTTAGGGTGAGGTGTCTCTTTAATCCTAATAGCCAAAACCCCGATGTTTTAATATTTCAAAACATTCGGAGGCTATTAACAAAGAGGTTTGATTTAACCTTAACTCTTCTATTCTGTTAATTATAATAACCCTTTAGTCCAGGTTATTGGGCTAAAAATAATTTATTATTTTCCTCGGATCTAATGAGCCCAACATAATAACTATTAATTATTTATTTCGTGGGCCTATTAAAATAACCTAATAAATAATTAATGAGTCCAAATGAACTAAAATAATTATTTAAGCCTTTTATTAACTAGTTTAAGTCAAGGCTAATTTTTCTAATTATTTAATTTGGGCTTAGGCCCTGAATAATTAATTAACCAATTAAACTAGATAATAAATTTAATTTCTCTCGTTCCTTTATTTTATTCTAGTTCAAAAATAAATTAGACTTCTTAAATAAAATAAAATATTTTTTATTGTGACCATTTTCTCAATGTAAACTTGATTAGGGCTTATAGGCTATTTCGAGATAAAAAAGACACATCGCATTGGCTACTAAAATGACCAAAATATCGTTGCTATATAAATAAGTGTATTTTGCATTTTAAATATTTTCTAATATCACAATAAGAAAATATTGACTCCAAGAAAAATGCTGCATTAGCTATGTCGTCGTCCTATAGGTGAAATGACTAAAATACCCCTTTACACACTACCATGCATTTAGAGAAGAAAGAGTGTATTAATACCTTTCTAATAGACATCTACCATTCTTAGACTTCTAGTCTAATGATCCATGACTTCTTAGAATATTTTTGCTTTTCAAGGGAACTACCTTAAAGCTAATATCCAAGTCATATTCCCCAGGACCCTGGATAATTAGATCATTCGGATAACCACACAGGGCGATATAGAATAGACACTATCTTGTACAAGTTTATCTTGACTAATTAGTTACATATACCCAACATACAAGTATATTGGTCCTTCAAAAGAACTTCAACTATAGTATATCAAAGTATATACTTATAGCTTCGTCAGACCACCAACTTATACTCAAGCTATAGAGTATAAGTCCACGCTATATTAGTAATAGTCTAGGTTTCTATCATATGGTACTTTTAGAAACCACTATTACAGGTCTTGTTCTACGTATTCAAAATACACTTGTGCTATGAAATAAGAAGACTACTCATTGGCTAAAGGTAAGCCATTCCCTATTTAGAATTCATAATACAATGACCTTACCATGATGAGACTCCCATTCTCATCATCCGGTTAAGAACAATAGTTTATGTGTTAAGTATTTTATGGTCCATACCTTAATGTGAAAGACCTCCATTCACATGAACTATTTACTTAAATACAATGGATCTTTTTCAATAAAAATTATGCACAAATATAAAGAAGATTTTTCAAAAAATTTCTGAAAAAAAAATACTTTTATTAATACAAGTCAAAATTATATCAGAAATCTAGTCTAAGAGAGCATACATCCCAACAAGACTGAGCCACATCGTAGTGGAAGGATATCTAGGATTCTTGAGAGATGGAGTGGGGAGGCCTTTGAAGTTGTCTTCGACCATTAGGAATAAGATCCTGCTAGATATGATGAGGCCATTGTTGATGTTGACACGGACAAATGGCAAATTGTAATGGATGTTGAGATTGAGTCTATGTGCCTCAATCAAGTTTGGGATTTTGTCACTGCACCTGAAGGGATTAAACTCATAGAGTGTAAGTGAGTATAGAAGAGAAAGAGAGGTGTGGATGGAAAGGTGGAAACCTTTTAAGTAAGATTGGTCACAAAAGGTTATACTCAGAAAGAATGAATCGATTATGAGGATACCTTTTCACATGTTGCCATGCTTAAGTCCATATGCATTCTCTTAATAGTAAAATGTACCTTAGAAATTTATACAAATGTTGGTAATTTGTTGTGTAAAATCAATATTATTTTTCTAATTATTTGAGGTTATTTTGAAATACATTTGCTATAATAACAAGGCATATTCCTTCATATTTGACATTTTACTTGTAAAAAGGGTTTTGGGCAAATTTGTGCAGATTTGAGTTAAATTCGAGTAGAAAGTGAACAATGCTAGAATGCACCTGATGCCAGGCCTAGCCAAGGGACCAGGCACCGGATCCATTCTAGTCCAACAGAGGAATTCGAGTAACTTTCAGTACAGAAGTAGAACAGACCAGGTGCCAGGTCTAGCAACTGTACTTGGCACTGGGTCCATTTTGTTTGCCGATGAGAATAGACCAAAAACATAGCAAAAACCAGGGAAGAATAGAGTGCACCAGGTGCCAGGTGGGTCGAAGGTACTTGGCGCCAGGTACGCTTTGGAAGGCGAATATTCTGTGCACGAAATTATGAATTTTTCAATGATTTTGGTATTTTTCGAATCCCACTCGGCCAAGACTTCCTAAGCCATGAATTTAGCATCCAAAAGGCCAATAAAAGCACAAGAAAAAACAAGAGAAGAGACATATGCATGTGGAGGAGGATTCAAAAGAATAAAAATTCCCAATCACTCATTGAAGGAGAAATCACCCAATCAAGAAGAATTGTTCAAGAAAGTCTTCAAGGAGGAAGAAAGAGGTTTGTCTATGAGTACTTTCTTTTACCATTATTTTCATTTCCTTAAACAATCATGTATTCAATATTTTTATTGTAATTTGACATTGTCTTTGTAATTCATGATTTATTGATTAATTTAGTCTTTTGATCAATTTCATTATTTATCTTGGTATTTGATTATTATTTTTTTTTTATGGAGTTGGTTGATTAATTTTTGTTATTAACTTGCTTGAAAAAAGAGGTTGGTAATGACTTCAATTAATTAGTTTCATATTTGTTATCTCTTAATTTGCTTGAAAAATGGGTTCATTGTCAAGGACATTGGTAATTAAAGATTAGTTGATGATTACTAGAATATGGATTCATTAACTAATTTTATGTTTTTAAATCACCTAAAATATAGAGGTTTATATAAGGATTAATTTTAATGCATCTTTTAGATAAGTAAGTCAAGACAGAATATGTTCACTAATTTATCTAAAAGATAGTGATTCCATGGATTGCAAACGAAGTGGGTTATATTAAATCCTTCATGAGACCAAGATAATAATTGATTGTGATATTAGCTAAGTGGTTCATTATCGTGTTTTCAAAAGCTTTTGTCTAAATTGTATATTTTCACATCCTTGAGCTGTATATATTTCTTTATTTTTTTTATTTTTATCTTACAACCTTATTTGGTCGATTAAATAATGAATGAAAAGTGATTAGTGTGTTCTTATTCATTTGAGGATCGATACTCGTTAATTCCCTATACTATGGCTGCAATGAGTATACTTGCTCGTATATGTATTTTGGGATTAATGTTTAAATAAAACTTGACTAAGGGATGGATTTAAATTTGATGATTTTTATACACCCAAAATTTACGTATTAAGTTTTTAAAAACTTTATGCATGTTTTTTAGTATAGAAAACATTACCAATAATTACACAATCAATCAAGCTTTGATTAAAATACCAACCACTAAAACTATACATACGGGCAAGTATACCCAACATATCGTATAGGGAATAGTAAGTATCGAATCCACGAGAACTTAGGCTCCCACCTTACTTTACCCAAATCTTTATTATTTAGACAATAAAATAAAAAGAGACTAAAAATAAAAATAAATAAAGATAAAAATAGATATAACTCAAGGATACCTTATACTATACGATGGGTATACTTGCCCGTATTTGTGTAATTTGTTAGTAATATTTTCTACACTAAAAAATAAGTATCAAGTTTTTGGAACCATTGCTGGGGAATAATATCATGAAAGCTTGGATTTTATTGATTTAACCATATTTATATGTTTATATGTGAAAATGTCTATATGTTTCTTATGTGAATTGGTGCCATATTTTATTTTCTTATATATTTGTAATTTAATGTAATTTTCACTAACCAAACTTGTAGACATGTATCTTAACTAACTAACTTGATTTCATATTGTAATATGTATATATGATTCTAACAAGTTATTTTGTATAGGTAAGATGGCCAATTGGAGTATGGGATGATATCCTAACATGTCTTACGGGAAGACATCTCAACCATTTGACTCCATTGCCTTAGAAGGGGTGTTGGAAAAATTTGCCACCCATGTAACTAAATGTTTTTATGAGATAGATGACAAATTGGCAAAATTTAAGGGCATGGTTAGAAATATGGAAAGGCAAATTTGATTTTTAACGGATTTAGTGATAAAGTTGCCATTAGGGATGGAAACACAACATGATTCAGCTGTCATTACATTACAAAGTGGTAAGGAACTACCCAATCCTAGCACAGAACTAGTACTATCTAAAGAAGATGGGCCGGAACCAGCCCCTCTTGTTTAACCTTTTGAAAAATAAACTAAACAACTAGATTTTCAGCTACTGATACCTTACCCCACTTGCACACACAAAGCAAGAAAGGATGAACAATTTGACAAGTTTTTAGAAATATTCAAACAATTGCACATAAACATTCCAATTACTGAGGCCTTAGTGCACATGCCCAAATATGTAAAATTTTTAAAAAGCATGCTTGTTAACAAAAAGAGGTTCGAGGACTTATTCACAGTGGTTTTAAGTGAAGAATGCTTAGCTATCTTGCTGGACCAATGGACTTTGCTATGAAAAGAAAGTAATCCAAGGAGGTTTTTTATACTTTGTCTTGTTGGGACTCTTACACTTGGTAATGCATTAGCAGATTTAGGTGCTAGTATTAATCTTTTACCATATAAAATATTCAAAAAGTTAGGCCTAGGTGAACCCAAGTCCACTAGGATGAGTATTCAACTTGTGGATAGATCTATTAAATATCCTAGAGGAATAGTAGATGTACTAGTTAAAGTGGATAGATTTATATTTCCTGTGGATTTTGTTATTTTTGACATGGATGAAGATTCTAAAGTCCCTTTAATCCTAGGTCGACCTTTTTTAGCAACTGCTAAAGCCTTAATTGATGTTCATGGAGGAAATTTGACACTTAAGGTTAGGGATGAGGAAGTCGTTATCCAAATCCACAAAAGCATGTGACATCCTATTTCTTATTATGATTTTTGTTCAAGGGTTAATATTCTTGATGAACCTATCTTTGATTTTGTGCAGGAATCATTTGTCTAATGTTATATGGAACAATCCATTGCATATTTGGAGTACTCGAATAAGGGCCATAAGTTGGGAAAGTTTGAGAAAATTGAAAAAAGTAATATGGGAAGGATGAAGTCATCCATAAGGAACCCCTAGAATTGGACTTGGAAGACCTCCTCGAGCATTTAGAATATGCATTCTTGGCAAAAGGTGAAAAACTACCCGTGATTATTGCAAAAGACTTTACTTGGGAAAAAAACACCAAATTGGTAAGTCAATTGGAAAAATATAAGAGGGTCATTGCATGAAAAATCACAGATATTAGCCCTTCCTTTTGTACTCACAAAATTTTATTGGAAGAAGGAGCAAAACCCGTAGTGCAACCCCAATATAGGTTGAACCCAAATATGAGTGATGTGGTAAAAGGTGAGGGATTAAACTTTTAGATTCAGGCGTCATTTATCCTATTTCTGATAGTATTTGGGCTAGCCCAACATAAGGGGTACCAAAGAAGGGAGGAATGACTGTGAGCCCAAATGAAAAAAAATGAGTCGATCCCAATGAGATTGGTAACTGGTTGGAGGGTTTGTATTGATTATAGAAAATTGAATGAGGTAACTAGGAAGGATCATTTTTCCTCTCCATTTTATTGGCCAAATATTAGAAAGATTAGCCGAACATGAGTTTTATTGCTTTTTAAATGGCTTTTCTGAATATTGTCAAATTCACATAGCACCAGAGGATCAAGAGAAGACCACATTTGCATGCCTTTTTGGTACTTTTGTATATCGACGTATGCTTTTCAGTCTTTGCAATGGTCGCGGAACATTCCAACGGTGTATGATGGCTATTTTCGAAGGGCTTGTGGGATACATCATGAAGGTATTTATGGATGATTTTTCTGTTTTTGGTGATCATTTTAATTTATGTTTGGTCAATTTGGAAAAAGTACTTTAAAGATATAAAAAGATCAACCTTATGCTTAATTGGGAAAATGTCACTTCATGGTACAAGAAAGTATAGTATTGGGATACAAAATTTCAAGAAAAGGTATTAAGGTTAATAAGGCCAAAATTGAGGCAATTGAGAAACTCTCTCCTCCAACTTCAATGAAGGCTATTCGAAGTTTTCTTGGTGATGAAAGTTTTTATAGGAGATTTATCTTGGATTGCTCAAAGATTTTTAAACCCCTTACTTCTTTGCTTGAAAAGGATGCTATTTTTGAGTTTAATGAAAAATGTCTTAATGCTTTCAATGTGCTTAAAACGAAATTGATTAATTCTCCTATTTTACTTGCACCCGATTGGTCTCTTCCTTTTGAACTGATATGTGATGTAAGTGATTATGTAGTGGGCACAGTGCTTGGACAAATGAGGAATAAGCACTTTCAACCAATTTACTATGCAAGCAAAACTATTATAGCGGCATAAGAGAACTCCACCACAAGGGAGAAAGAATTGCTTGCAATAGTGTTTGCTTTTGATAAACTCTGTTCTTATCTTATTTTGTCCAAAGTCATTGTGCATACGAATCATTCCACCCTTAAGTACCTACTAAAGAAGCATGATTCTAAACCAAGATTGATATGATGGGTTTTATTTTTGTAGGAATTTGACTTAGAGAATAGGGACAAAAAGGGAGTGAAAAAATTAGTTGTGGATCACTTATCAAGGTTGGAAAATCCCAACCTTGAGCCATTGGCCGAAGAAGACATAAATGACATCTTCCTGGATGAACAACTTCTACTTGTTGATAGTGAGATTTCCCAACTACTTTGGTATATGGATTTTTCTAATTACTTGGTTGCAAAAATTATTCCGGAAGGTTTCAATGCACTACAAAAGAAGAAATTCCTATCCGAAGTAAAGCATTACTTTTGTGAAGATCCGTACTTGTTTTGGTATTGTGCAGATCAAATCATCCGAAGGTGTGTGGATTCCGTGAAAAGTACCAATATTTTAAAACATTGTCATGAAGGACCTGTGGGAGGCCACTACCAAGTTACCAACACTGCAAGAAAGGTACTTGAATCTAGGTTTTATTGGCCTACAACCTTTAAGGATTCACACAGGTTTGTTCAAAGTTGTGATAGGTGTCAACGTACGGGTAACATCTCTAAATGTAATGAGATGCCATTACAAAATTTTCAAACTTGTAAATTTTTTACTATTGGGGAATTGATTTCATGGGCCCTTTTTCTAGTTCTTTAGGTAACAAATATATCTTGGTTGCAATTGAGTATGTATCAAAGTAGGTTGAGGAGCAAGCCTTGTTGACTTATAATGCACGGGTTGTAGTAAAATTTCTAAAACAACTCTTTGCCCAATTTGGAGTGCCTAAGGCACTCATTAGTGATAGGGGAATCAACTTTTGTAACACCCAATTAGATAAGGTTCTAAAGAATTTAGGGGTTACTCATAAATTTGCTACCTCCTATCATCCCCAAACAAGTGCCAAGTTGAGGTGGTTAATAGAGAATTAAAAAGAATCTTAGAAAAAGTGGTTAATCATACAAGAAAGGATTGGAGTTTGAAGCTAGATGATACTCTTTGGGTTTATAGGACAGCTTTTAGAACTCCTCTTAGTACTACCCCTTATCGATTAGGGTATGGAAAATCTTGTCATTTATCGGTAGAGATTGAACACAAGGCTTATACGGATATTAAACTTATTAACTTTGATCTTGATCTTGCTGGACAATCTAGGTTACTTCATTTAAATGCCTTGGGGGAATTGCGTATAGTTGCATATGATAATTCTCTCATCTACAAGAAGAAGGTCAAATGGTGGCATGACAAACATATTGCTCAATCCCGGGAGTTTAAAGAAGGTCATCAATTATTGTTGTTTAACTCTCGCTTGCGACTCTTCCCAAAAAAGTTTAAATCAAGATGGTCCGGGTCATATATGGTAACTAAGGTTTGTCTTTTTGGTATACTTAAAGTCTCTCACCCAGATAATGGCACCTTCCAGGTTAATGGAAATCGGGTAAAATATTATTATGGGAGACATTGGACACCTTGGATCATTTGGTTTTTTTTCTCTATATGCCATGATTCTTCTTTCGGATCGTATGAATATTTTTCGTCATTGTCATTTTTTTGTTTTATTTTTTTCGTTTGTTTATTTTTCACTTTCTTTTTCTAGCTTTATATTTTTCTTTGGTTTGTTTCTTTTTAAGTAGGTACTCTTCTAATAACTCCTCTTTGTGGTGGATTCAAATGGCACGACGACGTAATGGAAGTATCTTTTCTACTTTATTCTTCTTCTTTATTAATTTTGGTTTTTTTAGCTGTACTTTTATTGTTATATCTTAGCCATTGAGGGCAATGCCCAATTTAAGTGTGGGGAGGAGAATAAGGTTGAAGAACTACTTTTCAATATATCATTTGTTTGTGAAAATTTTTCAAAATTTCAGTGGTTTTCATTGTTAAGCAAGGTTGTAATTCTTTTTCTTACTTGGATATGAGTTTTGTCATTCATTAGGTGATTTTTTTTTTTTTTTTTTTGTGAAATTGGATTTGTTGGATAGGATATTTTTCAAGACCTAAGAAGTTTGATTAATCTTGTTTATGCATTGGTGTTTGAATATTATTTGACTCATCTAGTTTGAATATAGAGGATATGATGAATATGAGAAAAGTTTATTGGCTAACTCTTCTATTATGAGTTTAAATTTTGTTTAGCTTTGAGTTATGATGAGGAATGTAAGTTGATAAGAGATCTTTGAGAGAAAAGATTGTGGAAAAAATGGTGAAACATTCTTGTGAGTTGAAAAACTGGAAAAATGAGTTGATTGCTTCATCTTTGAAGATGAGAAAAAAAAATATTTTTGCTTGATATGGGAGCCAATACGGATAGTAAAGAAAAATCCGCTTTCTTGAGGCTATGAATTTTCAAAAGCAAAAGAAAGGAATATTGTTGAAAAAAAATTATGAGTGATGACTAAAAGGGGGCCAATACGGCGTGGGAAGAGAAATCCATGCACTTGAGGCTATCAATTCCTTAAGTCATTGGAAAAATAGAGAGAAAAAAAGATTGGAGTGCTTTCCTTACATCATGACTTAAGTTGTGAAATTTTTATATTTATAATGCTTGAGTTGGTAGATGGCTTGACTTGTGTGATTCATGTTATCTATATTTTAACTTGAAGCGTGAAATACGTTTTCTTAGACTATGGTATACGCTTGATTAATTTGACTTTAAGAGTTTTGTGGTATCTTGTCAAAAGTTTCAAAGTTTGTATTATTTTCAAAAGGTATGAATAACAAGAGTTGTATCTAAAGTTTGAAGGAAAGGCATTATCTTTGCTATAGTAAAGAAATTTTTGAATAAGAATGGACTTGTGTTTTCTTAATGATTTTTCTTGACTAAAGTGTTTTGCTTGAGGACAAGCAAAAGTTCAATTGTAGGAGTATGTGATAGGGGTTAAAATCACAATTATTTTCTTAGTTATTTGAGGTTATTTTGAGATACATTTGTTATAATAACTAGGCATATTCCTTCCTATTTAAATTTTTGCTTGTAAAAAGGGGTTTTGGGCAAATATGTGCAGATTTGAGTTAAATTCGAGCAGAAAGTGAACAACTGCAAAATGTACCTGGTTCTAGGCCTAGCCAAGGGACCAGACACCGTGTCCATTCTGGTCCAGCAAAGAAATTCGAGTAAATTTCAGTACAAAAGCATAATAGACCTAGCGCTAAGTTTGGTAAATGTACCTGGCTCCGGGTCCATTCTGTCTGCCGATGAGAATAGACCCAAAATAGGGCAAAAATAGGGGAAGAACAGAGTGCACCTAGTGCCAGGTGGGTCAAAGGTACCTGGCACCAGGTACGCTCTAGAAGGCGAATATTCTATGCACGAAATTAGAAATTTTTCAATGATTTTAGTATTTTTCGAATCCTACTTGGCCAAGACTTCCCAAATCATGAATTTAGCATCTAAGAGGCCTATAAAAATATAAGAAAATACAAGAGAAGATATATATATATATATATATATATATATATATATATACGTTTGGAGGTGGATTCAAAAGTAAAAATTCCTAATCACTCATTGTTGGAAGAATTCACCCAATTAAGCAGGATTGTTCAAGAAAGTCTTCAAGGAGGAAGAAATAGGCTTGTCTATGATTGATTTCTTTTCCTTAAACAATCATGTATTCAATATTTTCATTATAATTTGACATTGTTTTTGTAATTCATGATTTATTGATTAATTTAACCTTTTGATCAATTCGTTATTTATCTTAGTATTTGATTATTTATTTTTCTTACAAAGCTGGTGTTAGGGATATACCCTAGAATAATTTGTACTTATACTATTGTTGTCATGTAATAATACGAGGCATTTCTTTCCATGAATAATGCATTTAGTTTTGTGATCATCAAATACGTAACTTGATAGTAAAACTCTATAACAAATACAATGACTATTCTTAAATTGTCCCTGATTGATTATTATTAGTGGGACAATAATAAATTAAGATTAGTATGTTTGTGACTTAATGGCTATGTTTGCTGATCATGGATATATGTGATAGCAAGTCAAAACATAAATAAATGTTAGAGAATATTGTATTGGACATGACCCACTATGAGAGTATTTCATAGAACATGTCATAAGTACTTTCTAGCCATAATGATATTAAAAGTCCTTCTACCTGAATTCACCATAGTTTTCTACTTGATAAATTCTATATTTTGACGTTGTCTAAAGTTGTCTTTAACTAGATAATAAATTAGACCACTGTTGGATATAGAATAAGCCAAGGAGAGGAATATGATTGATAGTGAAGGAATTTGTCCCTCTCAATTTTGGGAGAGATATCCATGGGCCACTTGATAAGTTATACCGTTAAAATGTATGGCCGTGCTCAAATATATCAATTTGAGATATTGATATCATTTGTTTGAATTGTCTACTATGAGATCAAGAAATAATTGATTAAGTTTAATAAGGACGACATGCTCCATGCCTTATGCTTAATCTGGATATCGTGTGACAAAAAGACTAAATATAAAGTTATAATTTGGTTCGAAGAGATCACTGATCTTCATTTGACCTGTATAATTATAATGTTTTGCTAGAAACTGTTTATAACTTGTGGGCCATTTAAATGTAATTTGGGCACTCTGTTAGTGTTAAATAAATCTATAAGGTTACATATTAAGTGAACACATTAGGTTATTTTTCTGATAACCAGGTTCGATATATCTAGAAATATGTCTAAGTTAATCGAATCTAGAAATATGACAAGATACAATGAATTTGGAAATATGTCCATATTCAATGTATCTGGAGGATGTCCAGATTATAAGAATCTGACTCGATAAATTAATTAGTTAAATTACCGAGATAATGGTAGAACCTTATCATATTAGTTTTAATTTAATTTGAATTTAAAATAGAACATGATAAGATATTATGAGAGTTAGACTCCAAGAAGTGCGGGTGGTTTTAAAAAGAAAACCTTAGCCGTCTTCTTAAGTTAGTTCTCTATCAAAACATTCGTGCCTTCATTACTAGAAAAATTAAGCCTCTCAAAACCCTAGGTGCTAGCACTCTCGGGTAACAAGCTGGTTCGCCATGTGTATCCAATAGAGGGCGTTCGTATATTGGAGCGTCTGGTGATTGTTTGAGATGCACATACGCTAGAAAACCAAAATCCAAACATCTTGATTACAGTGAACAGAGGTAATTTTGTAACCCCTAGATCATCTTAATCGTTTGGCTTGGGTCCTTGGCTATTCATGGATGTTTTCCACTTTTAGGAGTCCACGAATACTAATAGTTGGTTGATTGATTTCTGTTATTAACTTGCTTGAAAAAGAGGTTGGTAATGATTTAAATTAATTATTTTCATATTTGTTGTCTCTTAACTTGCCATAAAAAGGGGTTAATTGTCAAGGACATTGGTAATCAAATGTTAGTTGATGATTGCTAGAATATGAATTCATTGACTGATTTTATGTTTTAAATCACCTAGAATATAGGGGTTTATATGATGATTGATTTTAATGTATCTTTTGGAAAAGTTAGTCGAGACAAAATATGTTCACTAATTTAACTAGAAGATAATGATTCCATGGATTACAAACGAAGTGAGTCTATATTAAATCCTTCATGAGACCAACATAATAATTGATTGTGATATTGGCTAAGTGATTCATTATCATGTTTTTAGAAGCATTTGTCTAAATTTCATATTTTCACATCCTTGAGTTGTATGTATTTCTTTATTTTTCTTATTTTATCGTACTACCTTATTTGGTCGGTTAAACAATGAATGAAAAGTGATTAGTGTGTACTTGTTCCTTTGAGGATCGATACTCGTTATTTCCTTATACTATGCTTACGATGAGTATACTTGCTCATATGTATATTTTGGGATTAATTTTTTAATTAAAACTTGACTAAGGAATGGATTTAAATTTGGCGGTTTTTGTACACCTAAAATTTACGCATTAAGTTTTTGGCGCCGTTGCCGGGGAACAATATCATGAAAGTTTGGATTTTGATGATTTAACCATATTTATATGTTTATATGTGAATATGTGAATATGACTATATGTTCCTTATATGAATTGGTGCTATATTTTGTTTTCTTGTCTATTTGTAATTTAATGTAATTTTCTCTAACCAAACTTGTAAACATGCATCTTAATTGACTAACTTGATTTCATATTGTAATGTGCATATATGATACTAACAAGTTATTTTGTATAGGTAAGATGACCAATTGGAGCATGGGACGGTATCCTAACATGTCTTACAGGATGACATCTTAACCATCTGACTCCATTACCTTAGAACGGGTGTTGGAAAGAATTGCCACCCATGTAACTAAACGTTTTAGATGACACAATGACAAAATTTAAGGGTATGGTTAAGAATATGGAAAGGCAAATTTGATTTTTAACGGATTTAGTGATAAAGTAGCTATTAAGGGTGGACACGCAACATGATTCAACTGCCATTATATTACGAAATGGTAAGGAACTACCTGATCCTAGTATGGAACTAGTTCCATTTAAAGAAGATGGGCTGGAACCAACTCCTCTTGTTGAACCTTTTGAAAAACAAACTAAAAAATCAGATTTTCAGCCACTGGTACCTTACCCCACTCGCACACACAAAGTAAGAAAAGATGCACAATTTGACAAGTTTTTGGAAATATTCAAACAACCGCATAGAAATATTTCACTTAGTGAGGCCTTAGTGCACATTCCCAAATATGAAAAATTTCTAAAAAGCATGCTTGTTAATAAAAAAAGATTGAAGGAATTATCCACAGTGGTTTTAAGTGAAGAATGCTCAGCTATCTTGCAGGACCAATGGACTTTGCCACGAAAAGAAAGTGATCCAGGGAGTTTTTCTATTCCTTGTCTTGTTGGTACTCTTACATTTTGTAATGTATAAGCAGACTTAGGTGCTACTATTAATCTTTTGCCATATAAAACTTTCAAAAAGCTAGGCCTAAGTGAACCTAAGCCCATTAAGATAAGTATTCAACTTGCGGATAGATCTATTAAATATTCTAGGAGAATAGTAGAAGATGTACTAGTTAAAGTGGATAAATTTATATTTCCTGTGGATTTTGTTATTCTTGAAATGGATGAAGATTCTGAAGTCCTTTTAATCCTAGGTCAACCTTTTTTAGCAACTGCCAAAGCTTTAATTGATGTTCATGGAGAAAAATTGGCACTTAGAGTTGGGGACGAGGAAGTTATTATCCAAATCCACAAAAGCACGCAACATCCTATTTCTTATGATGATTCTTGTTCAAGGGTTAATATTCTTGACGATCCTATCTTTGACTTTGTGCAGGAATCGTCTGTCCAATGTTATATGCAACAATCCGGTGCATATTTGGAGGACTCGAAAGAGGGCCATAAGTTGGGAATGTTTGGGAAGGATGAAGTTATCCATTGAGGAACCACAGGAATTGGACTTGAAAGACTTCCCCGTGCACTTGGAATATGCATTCTTGGCAAAAGATGAAAAATTGCCCATGATCATTGCAAAAGATCTTACTTGTGAATGAAAGACCAAATTGGTAAGTCTATTGGGAAAAATATTAGGGAGTCACTGCCTGGAAAATCATAGATATTAAGGAAATTAGCCCTTCCTTGTGTACTCACAAAATCTTGTTAGAAGAAGGAGCAAAACTTGTAGTGTAACCCCAATGTAGGTTGAACCCAAACATAAGTGATGTGGTAAAAGGTAAGGTGATTAAACTCTTAGATTCAGGTATCATTTATCCTATTTCTGATAGTATTTGGGTTAGCCCAACACAATTGGTACCAAAGAAGGGAGGAATAACTGTAAGCCCAAATGAGAAAAATGAGTTGATCCCAATGAGATTGGTACCGGTTGGAGGGTTTGCATTGATTACATAAAATTGAATGAGGGAACTAGGAAGGACCATTTTCCTCTTCCTTTTATTGACCAAATGTTAGAAAGATTAGTTAGACATGACATTTATTACTTTTTAGATGGCTTTTCTAGATACTTTCAAATTCCTATAGCACCGGAGGGAGGTATTTATGACTTTTTGAAGGGCTTATAGGACATATCAGGGAGGTATTTATGGATAATTTTTCTATTTTTGGTGATTCTTTTAATTTATGTTTAGCTAATTTAGAAAAGGTACTTCAAAGATGTGAAAACACTAACCTTATGCTTAAATGGGAAAAATGCCACTTCATGGTGCAAGAAGGTATAGTATTGGGACACAAAATTTCAAGGAAATGTATTGAGGTTGATAGGGCCAAAATTGAAGCAATTGAAAAACTTCTTCCTCCAACTTCAGTGAAGACTATTATAAGTTTTCTTGGTCATGCAAGCTTTTATAGGAGATTTATCTTGGATTTCTCAAAGATTTCTAAACCCCTTACTTTTTTACTTGAAAATGATGTTATTTTTTAGTTTAATGAAAAATGTCTCAAAGCTTTCGATGTGCTTAAAATGAAATTGATCAATTCTCCTATTTTAATTACACTGGATTGGTCTCTTCCTTTTGAACTGATGTAGGATGCAAATGGTTATGCAGTGGGCACAGTGCTTGGACAAAGGAGGAATAAGTACTTTCAACCAATTTACTATACAAGCAAAATTATTACGATGACACAAGAGAACTACACCACAATGGAGAAAGAATTGCTTGCAGTATTGTTTGCTTTTGATAAATTCCATTCTTATCTTGTTTTGTCCAAAGTTATTGTGCATACAGATCATTCCACCCTTTAGTACCTACTAAACAAGCATGATTCTAAATCAAGATTGATAAGATGGGTTTTATTGTTGCAAGAATTTTACTTGGAGATTAGGGACAAAAGGAGAGCGAAAAATTTAGCTGGGGTCACTTATCAAGGTTGGAAAATATTAACCTTGAGCCATTGGCTGAAGGAGACATAAATGAAACATTCCCAGATGAATAACTTCTACTTGTTGATAGTAAGATTTCCCAACTACCTTGGTATACCGATTTTGCTAATTACTTGGTTGTAGGAATTATTCTGGAAGGTTTCAATGCACAATAAAAGAAGAAATTCCTCTCTGAAGTAAAGCATTACTTTTGGAAAGATCCGTACTTATTCCAGTGTTGTGGGATCAAATCATTCGAATGTGTGTAGATTCCGTGGAAAGTACTAATATCTTGAAACATTGTCATGAAGGACCCGCAGGTCGCCACTAACAAACCACCAACACCACAAGAAAGGTACTTGAGTCTGGGTTTTATTGGCTTATGCTCTTCAAGGATTTGCATAGGTTTGTTTAAAGTTGTGATAGGTGTCAACGTACGGGTAACATCTCTAAATCAAATGAGATTCCATTACAAAATTTCCAAGCTTGTGAAATTTTGGACTGTTGGGGAATTGATTTCATGGGCCATTTTCCTAGTTCTTTAGGTAACAAATATATCTTGGTTGCAGTTGAGTATGTATCAAAGTAGGTTGAAGCGCAAGCCTTACCGACTAATAATGCGCGGGTTGTAGTAAAATTTCTAAAACAACTCTTTACTTGGTTTGGAGTGCCTAAGGTACTCATTAGTGATAGGGGAACTCACTTTTGAAACACCTAATTAGATAAGGCTCTAAAGCATTTAGGGGTCGCTCATAAGTTTGCTACCCCCTATCATCCCAAAACAAATGGCCAAGTTAAAGTGATTAATAGAGAATTAAAAAGAATCTTGGAAAAAGTGGTTAATCATATGAGAAAGGATTAGAGTTTGAAGCTAGATGATACTCTTGAGGCTTATAAGACAGCTTTTAAAACTCCTCTTGGTACTACCCTTTATCGATTGGTGTATGAGAAGTCTTGTCATTTACCGGTAGAGATTGAACACAATGCTTTTTGGGCTATTAAACTTGTTCACTTTGATCTTGCTGGACAATCTAGGTTACTTCCTTTAAAAGCCTTGAACAAATTGCGCATGGTTGCATATGATAATTCTCTCATCTACAAGGAGAAGGTCAAACGGTGGCATGACAAACATATTGCTCAATCCTGGGAGTTTAAAGAAGGTCATCAATTATTGTTGTTTAACTCTCGCTTGCGACGCTTTCCAGGAAAGTTGAAATCAAGATGGTCCTGGCCGTATGTGGTAACTAAGGTTTATCTTTTTGGTACACTTGAAGTCTCTCACTCGAATAATGGCACCTTCAAACTTAATAGATAGGAAGACATTGGACACCTTAGATTATGTTGATGTTTTTCTCTATAAGCCATAATTCTTCTTTTGGATCGTATGAATGTTTTTCATCTTTGTTGTTATTTTGTTTTATTTTTTATTTGTTTATTTTTTGCTTTCTTTTTCTAGCTTTATATTTTTCTCTGGTTTGTTTTTTTTTAAGCAAGTACTCTTCTAATGATTCTTCTTTGTGGTGGATTCAAATGGCACGATGATGTAATAGAAATATCTTCTCTACTTTATTTTTCTTCTTTATTAATTTTGGTCTTCTTAGCTGTACTTTTATTGTTATATCTTTGGCTATTGAGGAAAATGTCCAATTTAAGTAGGGGGGGGAGGGAATGAGGTTGAAGAACTACTTTTCCATACATCATTTTTTGTCAAAATTTTTCAAAATTTCAGTGGTTTTCATTGTAATAAGCAAGGTTGCAATTCTTTTTCTTAATTGGATATGAGTTTTGTCATTTATTTGGTGGATTTTTTTTTGTGAAATTGGTTTTGTTGGATAGGATATTTTTCAAGACCTGAGAAGTTTGATTAATCTTGTTTCTGCATTGGTGTTTGAATATTATTTGTCTCATCTAGTTTGAATATGAAGGATATGATGAATATGAGAAAAGTTTATTGGCTAACTCTTACATTATGACTCTAAATTTTGCTTAGCTTTGAGTTGTGATGAGGAATGTAAGTTTATAAGAGATCTTTGAGACGTAAGATTATGGAAAAAATGGTGCAACATTCTTGTGAGTTGAAAAACTAGAAAAATGAATAGATTGCTTCATATTTGAAGATGAGAAAAAAAATTATTTTTGCTTGATATGGGGGCTAATGCGGATAATAAAGAGAAGTCCACTTTCTTGAGGCTATAAATTTCCAAAAGTAAAAGAAAGGAATATTGTTGAAAAAAAATGAAGAGTGATGACAAAAGGGGGGGCCAATACGGTGTGTGAAGAGAAATCCATCCACTTGAGGCTATCAATTCCCTAAGTCATAGAAAAAATAGAGAGAAAAAAAAGATTAGAGTACTTTCCCTATATCATGACTTAAGTTGTGCAATTTTTAGATTTATAATGCTTGAGCTGGTAGATGGCTTGACTTGTGTGATTCATATTATCTATATTTTAACTTAAAGAATAAAATAAGTTTTTTAGGCTAAGGCATACATTTGATTAACATGACTTCAAGAGTTTTGTAGTATCTTGTCAAAAGTTTCAAAGTTTGTATTATTTTCAAACAGTATGAATGACAAGAGTTGTATTTAAAGTTTGAAGGGAAGGCATAATCTTTACTATGGTAAAGAAAATTTTGAATAAGAAAGAACTTGTATTTTCTTAATGATTTTTCTTGACTAAAGTATTTTGCTTGAGGATAAGCAAAAGTTCATGTGTAGGCTTTTGTGATAGGGGTTAAAATTACCATTATTTTCCTAGCTATTTGAGGTTGTTTTGAGATACATTTGATGTAATAACTAGGTTCCTTCCATTTGACATTTTACTTGTAAAAAGGGGTTTTGGGAAAATTTGTGCAGATTTGAGTTAAATTCAAGCAAAAAGTGAATAATTCCAAAATGTACCTGGCACCAAGCCCTGCCAAGGGACTAGGCGCCGAGTCCATTTTGGTCCAATAGAGGAATTTGAGCAACTTTCTGTACAAAAGCAGAACAGACTTGGCGTTAGGTCTGGCAAGTGTACTTGGCGTCGGTCCATTCTGTCTGCCGATAAGAATAGACTAAAAACAGGGAAAGAACAGAGTACACCTGGCGCTAGTTGGGTCGAAGGTACCTGGTGGCAGGTACACTCTGTAAGACGAATATTCTGTATACGAAATTAAGAATTTTTCAATAATTTTAGAATTTTTCGAATCCTACTCGGCCAAAATTTCCTTAGCTATGAATGTAACATCCAAGAGGCCTATAAAATCATAAGAAAACGCAAGAGAAGATATATATACATGTGGAGATGGATTCAGAAGCAAAAATTCTCAATTACTCATTAAATGAGAAATTTACCCATTCAAGGAGGATTGTTCAACGGAGTCTTAAAGGAGGAAGAAAGAGGCTTGTCTATGAGTGATTTCTTTTACCTTTATTTTCTTTTCCTTAAACAATAATGTATTCCATATTTCCATTGTAATTTAACATTATTTTTGTAATTCATAATTTATTGATTAATTTAGTCTTTTGATCAATTCATTATTTATCTTAGTATTTGATTATTTGTTTTTCTTACGGAGTGAGTTGATTGATTTTTATTATTAACTTGCTTGAAAAAAGATGTTGGTAATGACTTCAATTAGTTAGTTTCATATTTATTATCTCTTAACTTACTTGAAGAAGGGGTTAATTGTCAAAGACTTTGGCAATCAAAGGTTAGTTGATGATTGCTAGAATATGGATTCATTGACTAATTTCACGTTTTAAATTATCTAGAATATTGGGGTTTATATGAGGATTGATTTTAATGCATCTTTTGGATAAGTCAGTAGAAACATAATATGTTCACTAATTTAACTAGAAAATAGTAATTCTATAGATTACAAACAAAGTGGGTCTATATTAAATCCTTCATGAGATCAAGATAATAATTGATTGTGATATTAGCTAAGTAATTCATTATCATGTTTTTAAAAGCTTTTGTCTAAATTGCATATTTTCATATCCTTGAGTTCTGTATATTTCTTCATTTTTCTTATTTTTATCTTACTACTTTATTTGATCGGTTAAATAATGAATGAAAAGTGATTAGTGTGTTCTTGTTCCTTTGAGAATCGATACTCGTTAATTCTCTATACTATGCTTGCGATGAGTATACTTCCTCGTATGTGTATTTTGAGATTAATATTTTAATTAAAACTTGACTAAGGAATGGATTTAAATTTGATTATATTTATACACCTAAAATTTACGTATCAAGTTTTTCAAAAACTTGATGCGTATTTTTTAGTGTAGAAAATATTAGTAACAAATTACACAATCAATCAAGCTTTAATCAAAATGCTAACCACTAAAACCACACATAGGGTAAGTATACCCACTGTATAGCATAGGGAATTGCAATTATCGAATCCACGAGAACTTAGGCTCCCACCTTACTTTACCCAATTCTTTATTGTTTAGCCAATAAAATAAGAAGAGACTAAAAAGAAAAATAAATAAAGATAAAAATAGATATAACTCAAGGATGCAATTTTATGTGACTAGACAATTATTTTGAAAATGCAATATTAAATCACTTAGTATTCATCACAATCAATTGTCATCTTTGCATCATGAAGGATTTAATATAGACCTACTTCGTTTGTAATTCATGGAATCACTATCTTTTAATTAAATTAGTGAACATATTCTGTCTTGACTAACTTATCCAAAAGATGCATTATAATCAATCCACATATAAACTCCTATATTCTAGTTGATTTAAAAACATGAAATTAGTCAATAAATTCATATTCTGAGAATCATCAACTAACCTTTGATTACCAATATCCTTGACAATTAACACCATTTTCAAGTAAAATGTCAAATAGAAAGGAATATACCTAGTTATTACAATAAATGTATCTCAAAACAACCTCAAATAATTAGAAAAATAATGATGATTTTAGCCACTGTCACATACCCCCACACTTGAACTTTTGCTTGTTCTCAAGTAAAACACTTTAGTAAAAAAAAAAATCATTAAGAAAACACAAGTCCATTCTTATTCAAAAATTTCTTTACCATAGCAAAGATTATGTCTTCCCTTCAAACTTTAGATACAACTCTTGTCATTCATACCCTTTGGAAACAATACAAACTTTGAAACTTTTGACAAGATACCACAAAACTCTTGAAGTTAAATTAATCAAGTGTATACCTTAGTCCAAGAAATTTATTTCACCCTTCAAGTTAAAATATAGATAACATGAATCATATAAGTTAAGCCATCTACCAACTCAAGCATTATCGATCTAGAAACTGCACAACTTAAATCATGATATAAGGAAAGCACTCCAATCTTTTTCTCTCTCTATTTTTTAATGACTTAGGGAATTGATAACCTCAAGTGCATGGATTTCTCTTCACATACCGTATTGGTCCCCTTTTAGCCATCACTTATCGTTTTTTTCAACAATATTCTTTTCTTTTGCTCTTGGGAATTCATAGCCTCAATAAAGTGGATTTCTCTTCACTATCCATATTGGCTCCCATAATCAAGCAAAAACAGTTTTTTTCCCCTCATATTCAAAAAGGAAGCAATCAACTCATTTTTCCAATTTTTCAACTCACAAGAATGTTTCACAAATTTTTCCACAATTTTTCCTCTCAAATATCTCTTATCAACTCACATTCCCCATCACAACTAAAAGCTAAGCAAAATTTAAGCTCATAACACAAGAGTTAGCCAATAAACTTTTTCCATATTCATCATATTTTCCATAATCAAACTAGATGAGTCAAATAACATTCAAACACCAATGCATAAATAAGATTAATCAAAATTCTCACGTCTTGAAAAATATCCTATCCAACAAAACCAATTTTAGCAAAATCCACTTAATGAATGACAAATCTCATATCCAAGTAAGAAAAAGAATTACAACTTTGCTTAACAATGATAACCACTGAAAGTTTGAAAATTTTTCACAAAAAAGATAAAAATGATATGGAAAAATATTTCTTCAACATTCATTCTCCCCCCACTCTTAAACTGAACATTTTCCTCAATGGCCAAAGATATAACAATAAAAGTGCAGCCAAGTAGACCAAAATAAATAAAAAGGAAAAAGAAAGAGAAGAAAGTACTTCCATTGCGAATTAGCTCCAAAAGTTCCAAACTTTTAAATCTTCAAATTTTCAAAAATTTTAAGGAACTTGTGATGCGTAAATTTTGGGTATTTAAAATCATCATTTTTAAATCCATTCCTTAATCAAGTTTTAATTAAAACGTTAATCCAAAATACATATATGAGCACGTATACTCATCATAAGCATAGTACAAGGAAGTAACGTGTATTGATCCTCAAAAGATCAAGTACACACTAATTACTTTTCATTCATTGTTTAACCAACCCAAATAAAGTAAGAAAAGAATAAAAAGAAAAACTAAAGAAACATATACAACTCAAGGATATAGATTTATGCAATTTAGACAAGTACCCTAGAAAACATAACAATGAGCTAATTAGCAATTCTCTCAATTAATTATCATCTTGGCCTCATGAAGAAGTATAAAGTAAAACTCAATCGTCTCACAAGTCATGATTTTACTTAAGTAAATTCTACTTCGTTTGTCAAACCATAGAATCCTATATTTTAGTTCATATTAATAGATTTGTGAATTAACCTAACATAACCAAAACATGCATTAGGCTCAATTCTTTATAAATATGAAATTAGCTAATAACTTTATGTCAAGGCAAAATTAACATAACCTTCGATCACTTAGTTCTCAAATCATAATCCCATCATTCAAATCCATCAAGACTTAACAAGTACGAAATCAATGCAATGAAACTCCTAATATCGTTGTGTCGAACTCAATTAGAAGAACTCGCATTAATAACTAATGAAATCAAGTAATCAAATACCAAAGATGACAAAGAATTGATTAAATAACTAAATTAACACAAACCATGAATCCCAAAATAATTTTAAATTTCAATAAAAACATTGAATATGTCATTTCTAAAGAAAAAGAAGACAAAGAGAAAAGAAAGAACTCATAGACAAGCCTCTTTCTTCTTCCTTGAAGTCTCCTTTTCAACAATCTTACTTAGCTTGGATGAATTCCTCTTTTAATGAGAGAATCAGAATTTCTGCTCTTTAATTCACCTCTCTTGGTTGTATATCTCAAACCCTTGTGTTCTCTTATGCTTTTATAGCCCTCTTAGATGCCTATTTCGTGGCTAAGGAAGTCTTGGCCGAGTAGGAATAGGAAAATACCAAAATTCTTGGATAGGTCCTAATTCCGTGAATAGAATTTCCGCCTCCAGAACCTACCTGGCGCCAAGTACCTTCGACCCACCTGACACTAGGTACATTCTGTTCTTTCTCTATTTTACTCTGTTTTTTGCCGTCTTTTCCTTGGCAAGCAGAATAGACCCGGCACTTGTAACACCCCACGACTACGTACCCTAAAAGGGCGGGGATGTCGCCCCGTCCCATAGGACAAAGGGTCTTTAAAACGAGGTATAAAAATACAAAGGCAACCTCCAAGAGCTTCAACTTAGATAAATAAAAAGATATAATTATTACATCAGGCTCAACGTGGAGCAAAACGAAATAAAAATAATTAAGCGTTCAACAGCTTGAACAACAAATGCCTCATAAGCAAAGATGACAATAATTAGAAAAACATCAACTATCAATGCCCCGCTGACTTAGCACAGTCTATCTCCTGAAAAAATGATGTAAAACAATGTGAGAATAAATCTCAGTAAGTCCTGTGTGTGCACATGGTGTTTTGAATAGTATGTGTATGCAAAGTGCAAAACATTTGTAGAAATATTTAGACAAGTCATAAACAATCTCTTTTCACAAGGAGTGGGTTTTCCTCATTGTCACACTTTGTACAAAATGAATCCTCCACTTAAATAAACAGTCATGTCACCACACGTTGGGCTCCATGAGAACAAAATGGCCAAGGCACCACACTTTGTGCACCTTGTCCGGACCAGATTACCACACGTTGGGTGTTCTGATCAAGGTGAGTGTACAGCTCACCGGGTGAGATACTCCTTCATCTCTATACCCAACAAAACCATCCGGGTGTCCATGCCGGGAATATATATAATACCATACCAGGTACAAATGCTAGCTCAGACTGGCCTGACCAACCAACACTGTCGCCTTTTCAAGCAGAGTTGATCTTCTGGAGGTGGCCTCGTGCCAGAAGACTTACGCTAGCCCTCCAAGACTAGTATTGTTAGCCTACCCTTATTGAGTACTCAACGAACATATCCGTCAATTCCTGATTCACAATATTTCCAAACTTTGGCTTTGTACAACGTGGTTTTCTTTAAAAGAGATTTCTAAAAGGTTAAGGAAAAGAATAGTTTTCTTGATAAAATCGTTAGTTTGACAAAACTGTTTAAAGAATAAATATCCACGTTTACAACCCAAGCAAACATAGTTCAACAATAGCTTCACAAAGCTTCACAACATAGACTTGTCATCACAACATTTAACAAAAGAGTTTATACAAAGACTTACCATCACAACATTTAACAAAAGAGTTTATGCAAGGACTTACTTGATATGCCTCAGATAAACGAGATAAATTCACAGCTCGCTTTCCTCAATTATCCTCCTGATCTAAACCATATAATATCATGATCAGGGTCTCAATTAATTCAAACATGCTCTAATCTCATTTATTTTCACAGCAATTCGCAATCCCTTATTTAATTCCAAGTAAACTATCCAATCCCCAAAGTGTTGGGGATATGCCCTAGAGTCAATTTGTACTTATACAATTGTCATTATGTTTTATATAATAATATGAGGCTTTCCTTTCCATGAATAGTGAGTTTTGTTTTGTTGGTTATCAAGTACGTGACTTGATAGTAAAACCCTACAATGAATACAATGACTATTCTAAAACTGTCCCTGATCGATTATTATTATTGGAATAATAATAAATTAAGATTAGTATGTTTGTGACTTGATGGCTATGTTTTACTGGCCATGGATATTTGTGATATCGAGTCAAGACATAAATAAATATTAGAGAACACTGTATTGGACATGACCCACTGTGAGAGTACTTCATGGAATATGTCATAAGTACTTTCTAGCCATAATAATATTGAAAGTCCTTCGACCTAAATTCATCATAGTTTCTTACTTGATAAATTCTATATTTTGACATTGTCTAAAGTTGTCTTTAACCAGATAACAAATTAGACTACTGTTGGATATAGAATAAATCAAGGAGAGGAATATGATTGATTGTGAAGGAATTTTTCCCTCTCAGTTATGGGAGAGATATCAATGGGCCCCTTGATAAGTTAGACTGTTAAAAATGCATGGCCGTGCTCAAATATATCAATCTAAGATATTGATATCATTTGTTTGAACAATCTACTATGAAATCAAGAAATAATTGATTAAGCTTAATAAGGATGACATGCTCCGTGCCTTATGCTTAATCTGGATATCGTGTGACAAAAGGACTAAATATAAAATTATGGTTTGGTTCAAAGAGATCACCGATCTTCATTTAACCTGGATAGTTATAATGTTTTGCTAGAAACCGCTTATAACTTGTGGGCCATTTAAATATGATTTAGGCACATTGCCAGTGTTAAATGAACCTATAGGGTCACACAATAAGCGAACTTGTAGGTTATTTTTCTGGTGACCAGGTTCGATGAATCTGGATGATATCCAGATTATAAGAATCTGACTCGGTAAAATAATTAGTTAAATTACCGAGATAATGGCAGAATCTTATCATATCAGTTTTAATTTAATTTGAATTTAAATTAGAATATGATAAGATTTTATTAGGGTTGGACTCTAAGAGGTTCGAGGGTTTTTAAGAAAACCCTAGCCGTCTTTTCAATAGTCCAATTTTTCGGTTGAGAACATTCGTGCCATTCTCTACCAGAGAAAAAAAAAAAAACCCTCTCAAACCCTAGGCGCTAGCACTCCCCGGGTATCGAGTGAGTTCGCGGTGTGTATCCGATAGAGGACATTCGCATACTGCAGCGTCTGGTGATTGTTCGGGTTGAACGTACAACAACACGACCAGAATCGAAGGATTTCGATTACAGCAACCAGAGGTAATTCTTAAAGCTTAGATCTTCTTAATCGTTTACTTGGGTCCTCGGGAGGGATTCGTAGATGTTTTCCGCGTTTAGGAGTCCACAAATCCTAACACAAAGATCATCTACCATGACCATATGTTCCTCCTACTATTAGACATCATTAAACCTTACTTTTGGCATCAAGGGTGGGTATTCCCTTACCTTGCAACAACCGAGTAAGGAGGTCTCGATGCTCCTTTGGTGATCGTCCCGAGTTCGCTTGAAAAGAAGAGAAAAGCTACCTCCTTTGCTCCTCTTGACCGAAAATTAAAGAAGAAGATGAAATCAACCTCTATGTGGTGTGATTTAAGGGAAGAAGAAGGAGAAAAGAATCATTAGAGAAAACGGCATCAAGAGGTTGAGAGGATTTTTGCTTACCTTAAGGTGTGTTTGATTTTTGCTAGGTATTGCTCTTAAGATTTTCAAAAATTGCTGTGGAGTTCTTGCTAGAATTTTTCGTGTAGAATAGAGAGGGTAATTGGCTACTATGCTTTAAGGTTAGAGAAGATTGGTTTAGGGTTAGATGATGGTGTTTAGAAAGACTCCTAATGGCTTTAGGTTTCTTGGACAGCAAGGCCGAAAAATTGCAGCTTGCGGTACCTTTGATGCTGGCCGAATTCAAGAGGGATTAAGAGGAGAAAAGTGTTCTAAAATTACTCCCTAGGTTGGCCGAAATATTGGTCAAGAGAAGGGCTGATTGTGTTCAGAATTTTGGGCTAAACAAGGAAGAGTTTGAGAAGGTTTGAAGAGCTGAAATTTCTGTGCGCGTGCAGTGGTTTTGCTGTACGAAATTGCTGAACAACAGGAGGAGAAATTCTGGTCTGTTGTAGCTGTGGTTCTGCCGTAATTTTCAGAGAAAAGATAAGGGTTTTAGGTGCAGAAAATTGGCTTGATCAACTGAGGATTCTGGTGTGTTTTGGTGTGCAGAATTTCGGTTTGTATACGAGTGCAAGCTGGCCGAAATCTGGGCAAATGCTGTGCGAAAATTCTGTGCAAGAGGGACGGATTTTTGGACTATTTTGGCTACTGTTTTTGACGAAATTCTAGAGGAGAAGAGTGTGGTCTTTAGGTGCTGGAATTTGGCTTAATCAACAAGGAGTTTTGGTAGGTTTTGGAGTGCAAAGCTGTCGAAAATTCTGGGCATAAGCTGGACGAAAATTCTGTAGTTTTGTGAAAATAAAATTCTGGTTTTGTGCAGCTAAGGTGATCTGAATTGATGAGGAGTATTTAGGTGTTTTGAGCTAGGGTTTGAAGGGTTGGATTGCACTTAAGGAGTGCTAGAATTTCGGACAGCTTGTGTTGACACAAAGCTCCCGAAATTCTGTTAGGATAAGGAAGAAAATCCTAGTTGAATTAGGATTGAAATAAAAGTCTGATTTGCTAAGGGATTTGGGATAAGATTTCATAGCTTTGGAAGAGTTTGAGTTGAGCTAAAGTTCCTCCAAGAAGTGGCGGCACTTGTCGGAAATTTTTCCAGATTTTTAGCTAACATTCTAGGGTTAAAATCAACAAGGTTTCCTAGTAGAAAAATGACTCTTTAATTCCAACTATCCATGGTCACATCCATTAAGCTAAAATCAAGCTGGAATTTTATTTATTAGCTAGGTTTTTTTTTCCTTTTCCGAAAATCCTAAGGAATAAATGCTGAAAATTAAAAGTGAACTTTATTCACATCAAGATCCTTAAATTTAGGGAATAAATATAGAGACTTATTTCCTTGGAATAATGACACTAAAATTTCTCTAGGTTTGCTAGATCTTTTTCGGCCAAGACATGGAAATTCTAAGGAAAGGAATTTTCAAGAAGAGAAACTAACTTCACAAAAGATAGGATTCGAACTCGGGTCACCAAAGGAAATCACCAACCTCCCCGCTATTCCAAAACAACTCCAATACTAATTTTTTTTTCTACAATCAGTTCTCGCCACCCCCCAATACTTATCCTTCCTAATCTTCGACCAAACCTCCCTTATCCAAATCTTTGACAACACAGCTATTTCACATCAATCAATTCAAATGCAAGAGCAACGGAAAATTCACATGCATCCATGTAATTAAAATAATTCTAAGCTACCACATAAAATGCAAAATGCTATGCAATGCATGACTTTTCCCCATAGTCAAAGGTGGTTTTGGACGGGGTATTACATCCCCTCCCCCTTAAGAGAATTTCGTCCCGAAATTCAGATTTCATACCATTCGAGCATATCCGAATACTTCCGTCTTAACCATTCCTCCGTTTCCCACGTCGCATCCTGTGCTCCATGATGATCCCAAAGTATCTTCACCATGGGTATCTGCTTGTTTCGATGAGTCTTGGTACTCCGTTCCGAGATCTTGACGGGTCTCTCCACATAATTCAAATTGGGTTGCAACTGCAACGGTTCCTATTGAGTACATGACTTGGATCGGGGTTGTACCTCTTTAACTGAGAGACATGGAATACATCAAGCATCCCTACTAGACCATCAGGTAGATCCAATCGGTAGGCAACCGGTCCAATTTTCTCTAATATCGGGAACGGTACCAAATATCTAGGACTCAACTTCCCTCATCTCGGATGTTTCAGGATCCCTCTACTAGGAGTCAACTTCAAGAATGCACGGTCACCTACTTGGAACTCTAGTTCCCTTCTCCTAGAGTCTGCATAACTCTTCTGTCTTCTTTGCGCTGCCCTTAGCCTTTCTCGAATTAACTTGATCTTGTCCGTCATCTCCTGAATGCGTACTTCACCAGTCTTTTAACGTTCCCTTCTTCTGTCCATCCCCAGTATATCGATACTTGGCATTTTCGCCCATACAATGCTTCGTACGACGCCATTCCGATCGACGCCTGATAGCTGTTGTTATATGCTAACTCTGCATGCGGCAAAGACTCAATCCACTTATCTCCAAAGTCCAAGATATATGCTCGGAGCATGTCTTCCAGTATTTGAATGACTCTTTCGGATTAACCGTCTGTCTGCGGATAGGCAGAGGTGCTAAATTTCAGGGTTGTGCCCAAGGACTCCTGAAACTTACCCCAGAACCTTAAGGTGAATGTAGGGTCCCTATCCGACACAATGCTCGATGGTACACCATGCAACCTCATAATTTCTCGGGTATTATGTCTGTGCCAACTTTTCCATCGAGTCCCTTACGTTTACCGGTATGAAGTGCGCTGTCTTGGTCAACTGGTCCACTACCACCCAGATCGCATCTTTGTGTGACTTGGTCATCGGAAGGCTAGTCACAAAGTCCACGGTCACCTCTTCCCATTTCTATTCGGGAATCGGTAACGGTTGCAGTAACCCTGCAGACTTCTTATGTTCCATTTTAACCTTCTGGCACGTCAGGTGGGTTGACACATGCTGAACTACATCCCTCTTCATTCCAGCCCACCAATATTTCCTCTTCAAGTCTTGGTACATATTTACCTCCCCAGGATGTATGGTATATTTGCTCTTGTGCGCTTCGTCCAATATCCTCTTCCTTAAGTCTTGGATGTCCGATACACAAATCCGGTCCCGAAAGTATAATACCCCATCCTCATCTGTTCCGAAATCGCTTCCTCCTCTCACGATCTCTTTCTCCTTGAAAGTTTGAAATCCTGCACTACCCTGTTGACTTGATACAATTTACTGGTTCAAATTGGGTTTCAGGGTTAAGTTGCTCACGCAGATCTTCCTCTTTTGCATATGCGCCTCTTCTCCAGGATATCCTGGACTGCCGACACCTCCTGTATTCTCAAGTGTGCCATTTTCACCTTCAGACTTAGAGCGTCTGCTACCACATTCGCCTTACCCGGATGATAGTTAATAGGGCACTTATACTCTTCCAGGAACTCCATCCACCTCCGCTGTCGGAGATTCAAGTCATTTTGTTTGAAGATGTACTTCAAACTCTTATGGTCAGTGAAAACTTCATATTGTGCACCATACAAGTAATGTTGCCATTTCTTCAAGGAAAACACTATAGCTGCTAGCTCCAGGTCATGCGTGGGATAATTAGCTTCGTGCGGTTTTAGCTTCCTAGATGCATAAGCTATGACTTTCCCTTCTTGCATCAGCACAGCTCCTAGTCCTTTCTTGGATGCATCTGTATAGAGTGCATAGGGCTTATCAGCCTCAGGCAGACTCAGCACGGGTGCTGTAATCAATCTCCTCATAAGTTCTTGGAAGCTCTTTTCGCACTTCTCACTCCTGGCAAAAGCGACATCCTTCTTCAACAGTCGCGTCATTGGTGAAGCCAGAGTAGAGAAATTTTTAATGAAACGCCAATAGTACCCGGCCAACCCAAGGAAACATCGTATCCCAATAATGTTCTCCGGTTGTTTCCAGTTAGCTACGGCTTCCACCTTGGCGGGGTCCACTTTGATCCCTTCTTTGGATATCACGTGACCAAGGAAAGACACCGAGCTCAGCCAAAACTCACACTTACTGAACTTGGCGTAAAGCTTCAATTCCCTCAACTTCTCTAGGACCAATCTTAAGTGGTTTGTTTGGTCCTCCAGATTTTTTGAGCAGATTAAAATGTCATTGATGAATATAACCACGAACTTATCCAGGTATGGTTGGAAAATGCGATGCATCAAATCTATGAATACTGCCGGTGCGTTGGTTGCACCGAACGGCATTACTACAAATTCATAGTGGCCATACCGCGTGTTGAATGCAGTTTTATGAATGTCTTCTTCTTTGATCCTCACCTGGTAGTATCCTTGCCGTAGGTCCAACTTCGAAAAGCAAGTGGCGCATTGCAGTTGATCAATCAACTCATCGATCAAGGTTAGAGGGTATTTATTCTTGATCGTTAGATTATTCAGTCCCCGATAGTCAGTACATAGCCTCAAGGTACCATCTTTCTTGTTGACAAACAACACCGGGGCTCCCCACGGTGACGTACTCAGCCGAATGTAGCCTTGCCTTAGCAATTCTTCCTATTTCTCATTCAACTCCTTCAACTCTTTCGGTGCCATCCGGTAGGGGGTTCTTGATACCGGTTCTGCTCCGGGAATCAGATCCACGGTGAACTCAACTTCCCGTTCAGGGGGTAGGGAAGTGAGCTCCGTAGGGAACACATCCGGAAAGTCTTTCACTACCTCCGTACTTTCCAAGGTACACTGGTATTTCAGTTTGTTTAGGAGATACGCCAAATATCCCGTACATATTTTCTTGAGTAACTTCCGGGCTTTAGCTCCAGCAATAAGAAATTTCAGTTCCTTCGTTCGCTTGCTGTTGAATTCAATTACATCCCTTCTAGGTCTCACAAACTGCACCGTCTTGATCTTGCAGTCCACACGAGCTTCGTGTTTCGACAACCAGTCTATGCCCAAGATCATGTCGTAATCGTCCATGGGCAGGATTATAAGATCAGCCTAGAAATTCTCCTTCCCTACCTCAACTCTACAACTTCCCATTTTCTTGCCTGCTTCCACCACCTTTCCCAAGGGGGAACTAACTACTAGGGTATAAGGTAGCTCATTTCCTTCCCAACCCAGACGTGAAGCACATACTTTACTTACATAAGAGTGTGTGGATCCTGGATCTATCAGAACATTAACAAGACAACCTTGGATAGAAAGGTTACATTCGATCACGGCGGCGTCCGCTCCGACTTCCTCTCGGTTCAGGGCAAAAACTTTAGCCTTTACCTGAGACTTCTGGCCTCCCGCTCCGGCTGGTCTAGCAGCGGCGCCTCTATTTCCACCAATTGGTTGGGCCGGCGCGGTCTGCTCAATCCTTAAGGGTTTGGGGCAGACATTTCTCTGGTGTCCCGGGTCTCTGCAATTGAAGCACCTCCTCAAATCCCCATTACCCCAGCAGTTTCTTTCGGTATGGCCTCGCTTCCCACACAGTCGGCAATTCAGGCTGCCTTGTATCGGTCCTGCTACTGGCACTCGAGGCTACTTGCCCCGATTACCCCAAGGCATAGAGGTCGTGGGTCGCTTGTTGCTTGAAGGCCTCATATGTGGACGATTCGGTTGGAAGGGTCTACTCACCGATCGATGCCGATCTTCATTTTTCATCCGGGAAGCTGCGTCCACGGTGGTGGTGTACGATGTAGGCGGTGAAGGAGCCAATGCCTTCCTCAACTCTGGCCTAAGCCCTTTCACGAATTGCCGGGTGCGCTTCTACTCCGTATCTACGAAGCACTTGCAGTACTTGGACAACTGCATGAATCGGGCTGCATATTGGGTGACGATCATGCCTCCCTGCCTGTGGGTCTGGAATTCATCCTCCCTCTTCTTAGCCACCCATCGAGGAATGTACTCAGCCCGGAAGGCTTCCGTAAAGTCGTCCCACGTCCACTCTTGCTCCTCTCTATCCCAATCATTCCGTACACGCTGCCACCATGCTCGAGACGATCCCCTCAGCCGAAAAGCAGCCAACTTCACCATCCTCTCTTCCGAGTACTACAAAGTAGCAAAGATGTCCTCTATTTGCTCAATCCACTGCTCGGCTTTCTCGTCCTGTTCCACCTCCCCCAGGAATGTGAGAGGCTGGAACTTTAGGAACCACTCCAGGGCTTCATCCCCTCCCCGCGGTAGTTTTTCGGCCACCTTATCCACTCTTTCCGTTAGATTCTATAGGATCGAGGCCATCTTGTCAAAAGCTTGACCCATGGTCACATCTCGTGACCTCTCCGAAGCCAATTCCTGCTCGCGTGGTAAGGGCTCTTCCACGTCGGGGGTGGAACGATGCATCTGCTCAAATTCCGGGGTGGAGGATGCATTCTCCTGCACCGTTCTGCTATGCACAATTGTTCTGCATCTTGGTGACATCTTAATCACATTCACTCAAGGTCAGTTAGTTACCAAGGGGAAAAGAATATGCTTAGATGCATGATCAGTTGATAGCAATGTACTTATCTAAAGGAGAATGTGATGATATCGTGCAAGGGTAAATCAAGTAATAAACGAAACTCATGCTTATCATATAAACCATTTTTTGTAGAAAAGAAGGGGTTATCTCATACGATACTCTTTTTATTTAAAATGATAAATAAGCCCTATGAGCAACATGCTCCCTTAAAAGAAATAAACAAACAAAGGTATGCAAATCCCAAAGAAAGAAAAGTAAAAGCTGCTAGTCTTCTATGTTCGACTCTCCCTAGTTTCAACAGAAGCATCGGAGTCGTCAGAGGCCGGTTCCACAAGCCACCCCACGGAGCTATCGGGTCTCCCTATATAGTCCCTTGAGAAACCAATACTCCCACTTGGTTGCCCTGACTCACCCTCTCAGCCTCTCTTGGCTCTCATGGCCGTCTCATAGAGAGCTTATCCAATGCTAATCTAACCGCACCCTTAGGTGCAGACCTCTCACGCTTTGAATCAACCGGGTCAAACAACCCCTCTCTTCTTAGCATGGCATCTATGCCCAGTCTATATCAGAGTCCACACCCCTTAGGACTCTCTTCCAACTTATTGTTCCCCTTATCTAGCCCTCCTAGAACTGACTGCCTAAGGTCTCTCTCTCCCGGGGCAACCCCATCTCTCGGCGTATATCCCTCACCACTGGTCCCTTTTGGGTTATGGCAAGTAAGGGTCCTGTCAACTTCCCCTATCTGCGGGGTCCGGGAAAACTCCATTACCTCCTCATCCTTCTCTTCTATCCCAGCTATCTCTCCCTCGTTCTCATCGTCTCCCTCATTCCCTAGCTCATCAACCTCTCCCTCACTCAACTCCATCATCTCCTCATCTCCCTCGTCTCGTCTTCCCCTAAGCTCTCCTCGACCTCTATCTCTGCTTTAACCACCGGGTCGTCTAGCACTGACGGCTCACGCTCTCTCTCTGAATCGGACACGGGTGGATCAGCTACGGGTAGTGGGGCAGGTGGATTCCCGCAGCCAACGGGCCAGTGAAGGGGCGAAATGACCCCACGACAGCGCCCACGCCTCGTCCGGGTAATGAAATCAAGAAAACCAGAATAAAAGGGATGAAACCACTTGCCCAACTCCATTCGCAAGGGCGGGGCATAACTCTATTCGCTCTGAAACCACTTGTAACACCCCACGACTACGTACCCTAAAAGGGCAGGGATCCCTTAGCAAATCAGACTTTTATTTCAATCATAATTCAGCTAGGATCTTCTTCCTAAACCTAGCAGAATTTCAGCAGCTTTGTGTTAACACAAGCTGTCCAAAATTCTATCACCTTTAAGTACAATCCAACTCTCCAAACCCTAGCTCAAAACATCTAAATACTTCTCATCAATTCAGATTACCTTAGCTGCACAAAACCAGAATTTTATTCTCACAAAACTACAGAATTTTAGTCCAGCTTATGCCCGGAATTTTCGACAGCTTTGCACTCCAAAACCTACCAAAACACCTTGTTGATTAAGCCAAATTCCAGAACCTAAAGACCACACTTTTCTCCTCTGGATTCTCGTCAAAAACAGCAGCCAAAACAGTTGGGCTCCATGAGAACAAAATAGCCAAGGCACCACACTTTATGCACCTTGTCCGGACCAAAATACCACATGTTGGGCGTTCTGATCAAGGTGAGTATACAGCTCACCGGGTGAGATACTCCTCTATCTCTACACCTAACAAAACCATCCGGGTGTCCATGCCGGGAATATATATAATACCATACCAGGTACAAATGCTAGCTCGGACTGGCCTGACCAACCAACACTGTCGCCTTTTCAAGCAGAGTTCATCTTCTGGAGGTGGCCTCCGGCCAAAAGACTTACGCTAGCCCTCCATGACTAGTATTGTTAGCCTACCCTTATTGAGTACTCAACGAACATATCCGTCAATTCCTGATTCAAAATATCTCCACACATTGGCTTTATACAATGTGGTTTTTCTCTAAAAGAGTTTTCTAAAAATTTATGAAAGAATAATTTTCTTGATAAAATCATTAGTTTGATAAAACCGTTTAAAGAATAATCATCCACGTTTACAACCCAAATAATCATAGTTCAACAATAGCTTTACAAAGCTTCATAACATAGACTTGCCATCACAACATTTAACAAAAGAGTTTATATAAGGACTTACCATAACAACATTTAACAAAAGAGTTTATGCAAGGACTTACTTGATATGCCTCAGATAAAAGAGATAAATTCACAGCTCGCTTTCCTCAATTATCCTCCTGATCTAAAACATATAATATCATAATCAGGGTCTCAATTAATTCAAATATGCTCTAATCTCATTTATTTTCACAACAATTCGCAATCCCCTATTTAATTCAAAGTAAACTATCCAATCCCCAAAGATCATATACCATGACCATATGTTCATCCCACTATTAGACATCATTAAACCTTACTTTCAGCATCAAGGGTGGGTATTCCCTTACCTTGCAACAACCGGGTAATAAGGTCTTGATGCTCCTATGGTGATCGTCCCGGATTCGCTTGAAAAGAAGAGAAAAGCTACCTCCTACGTTCCTCTTGACCGAAAATTAAAGAAGAAGATGAAATCAGCCTCTATGTGGGGTGATTTAAGGGAAGAAGAAAGAGAAAAGAATCATTAGAGAAAACGGCATCAAGAGGTTGAGAGGATTTTTGCTTACCTTAAGGTGTGTTTGATTTTTGCTAGGTATTGCTCTTAAGATTTTCGAAAATTGCCGTGGAGTTCTTGCTAGAATTTTTCATGTAGAATAGAGAGGGTAATCGGCTACTATGCTTTAGGGTTAGAGAAGATTGGTTTAGGGTTCGATGATGGTGTTTAGAAAGACTCCTAAAGGCTTTAGGCTTCTTGGACAGCAAGGTCGAAAATTGCAGCTTGTGATGTCTCTCCTTGCTGCCGAATTTAGGTGAGTTTAAGGGGAGAAAATAATCTGCAATTTGCTCCCTTGTGCTGGCTGAAATATTGGTCAAGAGAAGGGCTGATTGTGTTCAAATCTTTGGGCCAAACAAGGAAGAGTTTGAGAAGGCTTTGGAGACTAAAATTCTGTGCAAGATGGCCTTATGTGCTGTGCGAAATTTCTGAATAGAAGAGGAAGAATTTCTGGACTATTTTAGTTGTGGATCTGTCGAAATTTCCAAAGGAAAAATGAGGGATTTAGGCGCTGAAAAATATCTTGATCAGCTGGCGTTTTTTGGTGTGTTTATGTGCAGAATTTCGGTTGGAATAGGAGTACAAGGCTGGCCGAAATTTTTGTACAAAGCTGCCGAAAATCCTGTGCATGTGTGACGGATTTTTGGATTGTTTTGGCTTTTTTTTTAGGAGAGTCTAGAGGAGAAAAGTGTGGTCTTTAGGTTCTGGAATTTGGCTTAATCAATAAGGAGTTTTGGTAGGTTTTGGAGTGCAAAGCTGTCGAAAATTCTGGGCATAAGCTGGACGAAAATTCTGTAGTTTTGTGAGAATAAAATTCCGGTTTTGTGCAGCTAAGGTAATCTGAATTGATGAGGAGTATTTAGGTGTTTTGAGCTAGGGTTTGAAGGGTTGGATTGTACTTAAAGGTGTTGGAATTTCGAACAGCTTGTGTTGACACAAAGCTGCCGAAATTCTGCTAGGATAAGGAAGAAAATCCTAGTTGAATTAGGATTGAAATAAAAGTCTGATTTGCTAAAGGATTTAGGATAAAATTTCCTAACTTTGGAAGAGTTTGAGTTGAGCTAAAGTTCCTCCAAGAAGTGGCGGCACTTGCTGGAAATTTTTCCAGATTTTTAGCTAACATTCTAGGGTTAAAATCAATATGGTTTCCTACTAGAAAAATGACTCTTTAATTCCAACTATCCATGGTCACATCCATTAAGCTAAAATCAAGCTGGAATTTTATTTATTAGCTAGGTTTTTTTTTTTTCCTTTTCTAAAAATCCTAAGGAATAAAAGATGAAAATTAAAAGTGAACTTTATTCACATCAAGATCCTTAAATTTAGGGAATAAATATAGAGACTTATTTCCTTAGAATAATGACACTAAAATTTCTCTAGGTTTGCTAGATCTTTTCGGCCAAGACATGGAAATTCTAAGGAAAGGAATTTTCAAGAAGAGAAACTAACTTTACAAAAGTTAGGATTCGAACTCGGGTCACCAAAGGAAGTCACCAACATCCCCGCTATTCCAAAACAATTCCAAGGCTAATTTTTTCCACAATCAGTTCTCGCCACCCACCAATACTCATCCTTCCAAGTCTTCGACAAAACCTCCTTTATCCAAATCTTTAACAACACAGCTATTTCACATCAATCAATTCAAATGCAAGAGCAACGGAAAATTCACATGCATCCATGCAATTAAAATAATTCTAAGCTACCACATAAAATGCAAAATGCTATGCAATGCATGACTTTTTCCCATAGTCAAAGGTGGTTTTGGGCGGGGTATTACATCCCCTCCCCCTTAAGAGAATTTCGTCCTGAAATTCAGATTTCATACCCTTCGAGCATATCCGGAAACTTCTGTCTTAACCATTCCTCCGTTTCTCACGTCACATCCTGTGCTCCATGATGATCCCAAAGTATCTTCACCATAGGTATCTGCTTGTTTCGAAGAGCCTTGGTACTCCGTTCCAAGATCTTGACGGGTCTCTCCACATAATTTAGATTGGGTTGCAACTGCAACGGTTCCTCATCGTGTACATGACTCGGATCGGGGTTGTACCTCTTTCACTGAGAGACATGGAATACATCATGCATCCCGTTTAGACCATCAGGTAGATCCAATCGGTAGGCAACCGGTCCAATTTTCTCCAATATCGGGAACAGTCCCAAATACATAGGACTCAACTTCCCTCCTCTCGGATGTTTCAGGATTCCTTTACTAGGAGTCGACTTCAAGAATGCATGGTCACCTACTTAGAACTCCAGTTCCCTTCTCCTAGAGTCTGCCTAACTCTTTTGTCTGCTTTGCGCTGCCCTTAGCCTTTCTCGAATTAACTTGATCTTGTCCGTCATCTCCTGAATGCATACTTCACCAGTCTTCTTAATGTTCCATTCTTCTATCCATCCCTAGTATATCGGTACTTGGCATTTTCGCCCATACAATGCTTCGTACGGCGCCATTCCGATTGACGCCTGATAGCTGCTGTTATATGCTAACTCCGCATGCGGTAAAGACTCAATCCACTTATCTCCAAAGTCCAAGATACATGCTCGGAACATGTCTTCCAGTATCTGAATGACTCTTTTGGATTGACCGTTTGTCTACGGATGGGCTGAGGTGCTGAATTTCAGGGTCGTGCCCAAGGACTCCTGGAACTTACCCCAGAACCTTCAGTTGAATCTAGGGTCCCTATCCAACACAATGCTCGACGGTACACCATGCATCCTCACAATTTCTCGGGTATATGTCTGAGCTAACTTTTCCATCGAGTCCCTTACGTTGACTGGTATGGAGTGCGTTGTCTTGGTCAATCGGTCCACTACCACCCAGATCGCATCTTTGTGTGACTTGGTCATCGGAAGGCCACTCACAAAGTCCACGGTCACCTCTTCCCATTTCCATTCGGGAATCAGTAACGGTTGCAGTAACCCTGCAGACTTCTTGTGTTCTATTTTAACCTTCTGGCACATCAGGCAGGTTGACACAAGCTGAACTACATCCCTCTTCATTCCAGCCCACCAATATTTCCTCTTCAAGTCTTGGTACATCTTTACCTCCCCAGGCTGTATGGTATGTTTCCTCTTATGCGCTTCGTCCAGTATCCTCTTCCTTAAGTCTTGGATGTCCGGTACACAAATCCAGTTCCGAAAGTATAATACCCCATTCTCATCGGTTCGGAAATCGCTTCCTCCTCTCGCGATCTCTTTCTCCTTAAAAGTTTGAAATCCTGCACTGCCCTGTTGACCTGATACAATTTCCTGGTCCAGATTGGGTTTTAGGGTCAAGTTGCTCACGCAGATCTTCCTCTCTTGCACTTGCGCCTCTTTCTCCAGGATATCCTGGATTGCCGACACCTCTTGTATCCTCAAGTGTGCCAATTTCACCTTCCATCTTAGAGCGTCTGCTACCACATTTGCCTTACCCGGATGATAGTTAATAGGGCACTTATACTCTTCCAGGAACTCCATCCACCTACGCTGCCAGAGATTCAAGTCTTTTTACGTGAAGATGTACTTCAAACTCTTATGGTCAGTGAAAACCTCGTATTGTGCACCATACAAGCAATGTCACCATTTCTTCAAGGTGAACACTATAGCTGCTAGCTCCAGGTCATGCGTGGGATAATTAGCTTCGTGCGACTTTAGCTTCCTAGATGCATAAGCTATGACTTTCCCTTCCTGCATCAGCACAGCTCCTAGTCCTTCCTTAGATGCATCTGTATAGAGTGTATAGGGCTTATCAGCCTCAGGCAGACTCAGCACGGGTGTTGTAATCAACCTCCTCTTAAGTTCTTGGAAGCTCTTTTCGCACTTCTCACTCCAAGCAAAAGCGACATCCTTCTTCAACAGTCGCGTCATTGGTGAAGCCAGAGTAGAGAAATTTTTAATGAAACGCCGATAGTACCCGGACAACCCAAGGAAACATCGTATCCCGGTAATGTTCTTCGGTTGTTTCCAGTTAGCTACGGCTTCCACCTTGGCAGGGTCCACTTTGATCCCCTCTTTGGATTTCACGTGACCAAGGAAAGATATCGAGCTCAGCCAAAACTCATACTTACTGAACATGACGTAAAGCTTGAATTCCCTCAACTTTTCTAGGACCAATCTTAAGTGCTCCACATGGTCATCTAGATTTTTGGAGTAGATTAAAATGTCATCGATGAATATAACCACGAATTTGTCCAGGTATGGTTGGAAAATGCGATGCATCAAATCCATGAATACTGTCGGTGCGTTGGTAACACCGAATGGCATTACTACAAATTCGTAGTGGCCATACCGCGTGTTGAATGCAGTCTTAGGAATGTCTTCTTCTTTGATCCTCACCTGGTAGTATTCTTGCCGTAGGTCCAACTTTGAAAAGCAAGCGGCGCCTTGCAGTTGATCAAACAGCTCATCGATCAAGGGTAGAGGGTATTTATTCTTGATCGTTAGATTGTTCAGCCCCCGATAGTCGATACATAGCCTCAAGGTACCATCTTTCTTCTTAACAAACAACACCGGGGCTCCCCATGGTGACGTAGTCGGCCGAATGTATCCTTGCCTTAGCAAATCTTCCAATTGCTCCTTCAACTCCTTCAACTCTATCGGTGCCATCCGGTAGGGGGTTCTTGATACCGGTTCTGCTCTGGGAATCAGATCCACGGTGAACTCAACTTCCCGTTCAGGGGGTAGGGAAGTGAGCTCCGTAGGGAACACATCCAGAAAGTCTTTCACTACCTCCGTACTTCCAAGGTACACTGGTCTTTTGGTTTGTTTAGGAGATACGCCAGATATCCCGTACATCCTTTCTTGTGTAACTTCCGGGCTTTAGCTCCAGCAATAAGAAATTTTAGTTCCTTCGTTCTCTTGCCGTTGAATTCAATTACATCCCGTCCAGGTCTCACAAACTGCACCGTCTTGATCTTGCAGTCCACACGAGCTCCGTGTTTCGACAACCAGTCCATGCCTAAGATCAAGTCGTAATCGTCCATGGGCAGGATTATAAGGTCAGCCTCCAGATTCTCCTTCCTACCTCAACTCCACAACTTCCCATTTCCTGGCCTACTTCCACCACCTTTCCTAAGGAGGAACTAACTACTAGGGTATAAGGTAGCTCCTTTCCTTCCCAACCCAGACGTGAAGCACATACTTTACTTACATAAGAGTGTGTGGATCCTGGATCTATCAGAACATTAACAAGATAACCTTGGATAGAAAGGTTACCTTCGATCACGGCGACATCCGCTCCGACTTCCTCTTGGTTCAGGGCAAAAACTTTGGCCTTCACCTGAGGCTTCTGGCCTCCCGCTCCGGATGGTCCAGTAGCGGCGCCTCTATTTCCTCCCATTGGTTGGGCCGGCGCGATCTGCTCAATCCTTAAGGGTTTGGGGCAGACGTTTCTCAAGTCTCCCGGGTCTCCGCAATTGAAGCACCTCCTCACACCCCCATTACCCCTGCAGTTTCTTTCAGTGTGGCCTCGCTTACCACACGGCCGGCAGTTTACGCTGCCTTGCATTGGTCTTGCTACTGGCACTAGAGGCTGCTTGCCCTGATTGCCCCAAGGTATAGAGGCCGCGGGTCGCTTGTTGCTTGAAGGCCTCATAGGTGGACGATTCGGTTGGAAATTTCTACTCACCGGTCGATGCCGATCTTCATTTTCCGTCCGGGAAGCTGCGTCCACGGCGGTGGTGTACGATGTTGGCGGTGATGGAGCCAATGCCTTCCTCAACTCTGGCCTAAGCCCTTTCACGAATTGCCGGGTGCGCTTTTGCTCCGTATCTACCAAGCACTTGCAGTACTTGGACAACTGCATGAATCGAACTGCATATTGGGCCACGGTCATGCCTCCCTGCCTGAGGGTCTGGAATTCATCCTCCTCCTTCTCAGCCACCCATCGAGAAATGTACTCTGCCCGGAAAGCCTCCGTAAAATCGTCGCAGGTCCACTCCTGCTCCTCCTTGTCCCAATCACTCCGTACCCGCGGCCACCGTGTTCGAGATGGCCCCCTCAGCTGAAAAGCAGCAAACTTCTCCATCCTCTCTTCCGAGTACTGCAAAGTAGCGAAGATGTCCTCCATCTGCTCAATCCATTGCTCGGCTTTCTCATCCTATTCCACCTCCCCCTGGAATGTGGGAGGCTGGAACTTCAGGAAACGCTCCAGAGCCTCATCCTCTCCCCGCGGTGGTTTCCTGGCCACCTTGTCCACCGTTTCACTCAGATTCTATAGAACGAGGCCATCTTGTCGAAAGCCTGACCCATGGTCCATCTCGTAACCTCTCCGAAGCCAATTCCTGCTCGCATGGTAAGGGCTCTTCCACGTCGAGGGTGGAACGATGCATCTGCTCAAATTCCAGGATGGAGGATGCACTCTCCTGCACCGTTCTACTATGCACAACTGTTCTGCGTCTTGGTGCCATCTTAATCACATTCACTCAGGGTCAGTTAGTTACCAAGGGAAAAAGAATATGCTTAGATGCATGATCAGTTGATAGCAATGTACTTATCTAAAGGAGAATGTGATGATATCGTGCAAGGGTAAATCAAGTAATAAACGAAACTCTTGCTTATCATATAAACCATTCTTTGCCGAAAACAAGGGGTTATCTCATACGATATTCTTTTTATTTAAAATGATAAATAAGCCCTATGAGCAACATGTTCCCTTAAAAGAAATAAACAAACAAAGGTATGCAAATCCTAAAAAAAGAAAAGTAAAAGCTGCTGGTCTTCTATGTTCGACTCTCCCTAGTTTCAACAGAAGCATCGGAGTCGTCAGAGGCTGGTTCCACAAGCCACCCCACGGAGCTATCGAGTCTCCCTATATAGTCCCTTGCGAAACCAACACTCCCACTTGGCTGCCCTGACTCACCCTCTCAGCCTCTCTTGGCTCTAATGGCCGTCTCATAGAGCTCATCCAATGCTAATCTAACCGTACCCTTAGGCACATGCCTCTCACTCCCTGAATCAACCGGGTTAAACAACCCCTCTCTTCTTAGCATGGCATTTATGCCCAGTCCTTATCAGAGTCCACACCCTTTAGGACTCTCTTCCAACTTCCTCTTTCCCTTATCTAGCCCTCCTAGAACTGACTGCCTAAGGTCTCTCTCTCCCGGGGCAATCCTATCTCTCGGCGTATATCCCTCACCACTGGTCCCTTTTGGGTTATGGCAAGTAAGGGTCCTATCAACTTCCCCTATCTGCGGGGTCTGGGAAAACTCCATTACCTCCTCATCCTCCTCTTCTATCCCAGCCATCTCTCCCTCGTTCTCATCGTCTCCCTCATTCCCTAGCTCATCTACCTCTCCCTCACTCAACTCCGTCATCTCCTCATCTCTCTCATCTTCCCCTAAGCTCTCCTCGACCTCTATCTCTGCCTTAACCACCAGGTCGTCTAGCACTGACGGCTCATGCTCTCTCTCTGAATCGGACACGGGTGGATCAGCTACGGGTAGTGGGGCAGGTGGATTCCCGCAGCTAGCGAGCCAGTCTCTGACGGCCGATACAACTCTTTTGACCATCCTATAAACAAAAGATAAGAATTAGCACCAGATCAAAGTACATAAGAAAATGGAACCCCATAAGTCAAATAATTGCTTAAACCTAGTCTCTGATACCACTTGTAACACCCCACGACTACGTACCTTAAAAGGGCGGGGATGTCGCCCCGTCCCATAGGACAATGGGTCTTTAAAACGAGGTATAAAAATACAAAGGCAACCTCCAAGAGCTTCAACTTAGATAAATAAAGAAATACTCTTATTACATCAGGCTCAACGTGGAGCAAAACGAAATAAAAATAATTAAGCGTTCAACAGCTTGAACAACAAATGCCTCCTAAGCAAAGATGACAATAATTAGGAAAACTTCAACTATCAATGCCCCGCTGACTCAGCACAGTCTATCTCCTGAAAACATGATGTAAAATAGTGTGAGAATAAATCTCAGTAAGTCCTGTGTGTGCACATGGTGTTTTGAATAGTACGTGTATGCAAAGTGCAAAACAATTGTAGAAATATTTGGGCAAGTCATAAACAATCTCTTTTCGCAAGGAGTGGGTTTTTCTCATTGTCACACTTTGTACAAAATGAATCCTCCACTCGAATAAACAATCATGTCACCACATGTTGGGCTCCATGAAAACAAAATGGCCAATGCACCACACTTTGTGCACCTTGTCGGACCAGATTACCACACGTTGGGCATTCTGATCAAGGTGAGTGTACAGCTCACCGGGTGAGATACTCCTCCATCTCTACACCCAACAAAACCATCCGGGTGTCCATGCTAGGAATATATATAATACCATACCAGGTACAAATGCTAGCTCGGACTGGCTTGACCAACCAACACTGTCGCCTTTTCAAGCAGAGTTCATCTTCTGGAGGTGGCCTCCTGCCAGAAGACTTATGCTAGCCCTCCAAGACTAGTATTGTTTGCTAACCCTTATTGAGTACTCAACGAACATATCCGTCAATTCTTGATTCACAATATTTCCAAACCTTGGCTTTGTACAACGTGGTTTTCTTTAAAAGAGATTTCTAAAAGGTTAAGGAAAGGAATAGTTTTCTTGATAAAATCGTTAGTTTGAAAAAACTGTTCAAAGAATAAATATCTACATTTACAACCCAAGCAAACATAGTTTAACAATAGCTTTACAAAGCTTCACAACATAGACTTCCCATCACAAAATTTAACAAAAGAATTTATACAAAGACTTACCATCACAGCATTTAACAAAAGAGTTTATGCAAGGACTTACTTGATATGCCTCAGATAAACGAGATAAATTCACAGCTCACTTTCTTCAATTATCCTTCTGATCAAAACCATATAATATCATGATCAGGGTCTCAATTAATTCAAACATGCTCTAATCTCATTTATTTTCACAACAATTCACAATTCCATATTTAATTCCAAGTAAACTATCCAATCCCCAAAGATCATATACCATGACCATATGTTCATCCCACTATTAGACGTTATTAAACCTTACTCTCGGCATCAAGGGTGGGTATTCCCTTACCTTGCAACAACCGGGTAATGAGGTCTCGATGCTCTTATGGTGATCGTCCCGAGTTCGCTTGAAAAGAAGAGAAAAGCTACCTCCTTTGCTCCTCTTGACCGAAAATTAAAGAAGAAGATGAAATCAGCCTCTATGGGGCGTGATTTAAGGAAAGAAGAAGGAGAAAAGAATCATTAGAGAAAACGGCATCAAGAGGTTGAGAGGATTTTTGCTTACCTTAAGGTGTGTTCGATTTTTGCTAGGTATTGCTCTTAAGATTTTTCGAAAATTGCTGTGGAGTTCTTGCTGGAATTTTTCATGTAGAATAGAGAGGGTAATCGGCTACTATGCTTTAAGGTTAGAGAAGATTGGTTTAGGGTTCGATGATGGTGTTTAGAAAGACTCCTAAAGGCTTTAGGCTTCTTGGACTGCAAGGCCGAAAATTGCAGCTTGTGATGCCTCTCCTTACTGCCGAATTTAGGTGAGTTTAAGGGGATAAAATAATCTGCAATTTGCTCTCTTGTGCTGGCCGAAATATTGGTCAAGAAAAGGGCTGATTGTATTCAGAGTTTTGGGCTAAACAAGGAAGAGTTTGAGAAGGCTTTGGAGACTAAAATTCTGTGCAAGATGGCCTTATGTGCTGTGCGAAATTTCTGAATAGAAGAGGAAGAATTTTTGGACTGTTTTAGTTGTGGTTCTGCCGAAATTTCCAGAAGAAAAATGAGGGTTTTAGGCGCTGAAAAATAGCTTGATCAGCTGGGGTTTTTTGGTGTGTTTGTGTACAGAATTTCGGTTGGAATAGGAGTACAAGGCTGGCCGAAATTTCTGTACAAAGCTGCCAAAAATCCTGTGCAAGTGTGACGGATTTTTGGACTGTTTTGGCTGCTGTTTTTGACGAGAGTCCAGAGGAGAAAAGTGTGGCCTTTAGGTTCTGGAATTTGGCTTAATCAACAAGGAGTTTTGGTAGGTTTTGGAGTGCAAAGCTGTCGAAAATTCTGTTATTTTGTGAGAATGAAATTCTGGTTTTGTGTAGCTAAGGTAATCTGAATTGATGAGGAGTATTTAGGTGTTTTGAGCTAGGGTTTGAAGGGTTGGATTATACTTAAAGGTGCTGGAATTTCAAACAGCTTGTGTTGACACAAAGCTACCGAAATTCTGCTAGGATAAGGAAGAAAATCCTAGTTGAATTAGGATTGAAATAAAAGTCTGATTTGCTAAGGGATTTAGGATAAGATTTCCTAACTTTGGAAGAGTTTGAGTTGAGCTAAAGTTCCTCCAAGAAGTGGCAGCACTTGCTGGAAATTTTTCCAGATTTTTAGCTAACATTCTAGGGTTAAAATCAACAAGGTTTCTACTAGAAAAATGACTCTTTAATTCCAACTATCCATTGTCACATCCATTAAGCTAAAATCAAGCTGAAATTTTATTTATTAGCTAGGTTTTTTTTTTCCTTTTTCGAAAATCCTATGGAATAAAAGCTGAAAATTAAAAGTGAACTTTATTCACATCAAGGTCCTTAAATTTAGGGAATAAATATAGAGACTTATTTCCTTGGAATAATAACACTAAAATTTCTCTAGGTTTGCTAGATCTTTTTCGGCCAAGACGTGGAAATTCTAGGGAAAGAAATTTTCAAGAAAAGAAACTAACTTCACAAAAGGTAGGATTCGAACTCGGGTCACCAAAGGAAGTCACCAACCTCCCCGCTATTCCAAAACAATTCCAATGCTAATTTTTTCCACAATCAGTTCTCGCCACCCACCAATACTCATCCTTCCAAGTCTTCGACCAAACCTCCCTTATCCAAATCTTTAACAACACAGCTATTTCACATCAATCAATTCAAATGCAAGAGCAACGAAAAATTCACATGCATCCATGCAATTAAAATAATTTTGAGCTACCACATAAAATGCAAAATGCTATGCAATGCATGACTTTTCCCCATAGTCAAAGGTGGTTTTGGGCGGGGTATTACACCCGGCACCAAGTATACTTGCTAGAACTGGCGCCAGGTCTATTCTGAAAAGATTCTTAAAGCTTGTTTAATCTGTACTGTTGGACAGAATGGATCTAGCACCTGGTCCACTGGTTAGGCCAAGCACCAGGAACATATTGGTTCTGTGCACTTTCTACTTGATTTTAACCTAAATCTGCACATATTTTCCAAAAACACCTTTTACAAGCAAAATGTCAATTATAAAGGAATATGTCTAGTTATTACAACAAATGTATCTTAAAATAACCTCAAATAACTAGGAAAAGAACGGTGATTTTAACCCCTATCACATACCCCCACACTTTAACATTTACTTGTTCTCAAGCAAAACACTTTAATCGAAGAAAAATTATCATGACAACACAAGGTTTTCTTCTCATTCCAAAAGTTTCTTCATTATAGCAAAGATCATGTCTTCCTTTCAAACTTTAGATACAACCCTTGTAATTCATACCATTTGAAAACAATTTCAAACCTTGAAATATTGGCCAAGACATCACAAAACTCTTAAAGTCAAATTAATCAAGTGCATACCTTAGTCTAAGAAAGTTATTTCACTTTTTCAAGTAAAAATATATATAACATGAATCACATAGGTCAAGCCATCTACCAACTCAAGTATTATAAATCTAAAAATTATACACTCAAGTTATGATGTGATGAAAGCATTCAAAATTTTTTCTCTCAAAGTTTTTCAATGACTTAGGGAATTGATAGCCTTAAGTGTATGGATTTCTCTTCACACACCCTATTGGCTCCCTTTTACAGTCATCACTCATCATTTTTTCCACAATTCTATTTTTTTCTATGCTCTTGCTTGCCTTTTTGCCTTCGGAATAGCCTCAAGAGAGTGCACCAAATACACTTGCTACTTCTCCCCATTTTGACCCCCTTTTCAGCTAAAGGTCTTCAAAGATCATCAATAAAAGCCCTTTCTCTAATTCACACCAACAATAGTGTTGTTTTCACTCATTATTTTTTCTCTTCATCTTAAATCAAAATTTGCAGCATTCTCCTCAATCTTTCCTCTCAAAGATTCAACTCACATTTTTTTTTTTCATCATAACTAAAAGCTACCGAAATCTAAACTTATTATACAAAAGTTAGCCAATAAACTCTTCCCATGTTCATCATATCTTCTGTATTTCAACTAGATAAGTCCAATAACATTCAAACATCAATGCACAAACAAGATTAATAAAAATTCTCAAGTCTTGACAAATATCTTTTTCAATAAAACCAATTTCATCAAATTTTGCCTAATGAATGACAAAACTCACATCCAAGTAAGAAAAAGAATTACAACCTTACTTAACAATGAAACCATTGAATTTTTTGAAAAAAGTTATCACAAAATTATTCACAAAATAATAAGGAAAGGCACTTCTTCAACCTTATTCTTCTCCCCCCCCCCCATACTTAAATTAGATATCGTCCTCAATGGCCAAAAATATAGGAATGAAAGTAAAGCCAAGAAGACAAACATAACTAAAGAGAGAATAAAGAGAATAAGATACTTCCATTGTGAATTAACTCCAAAAGTTCCAAACTTTTAAATCTTTAAATTTTCAAAACTTTCCAGGAATTTGTAACAAAGTGGTTTTTCAATCAAAATCTTTTTAAAACAATTTTTTTCAAAAGAAAGCTCAATACCAAAAAAAACACCAAGATACTTGATAAAAACTTGTACAAAGAATATTACTAAACCATTCCCACACACTTAAACTAGACAATATCTTCATTGGCAGAAAATTAATATAATAAAGCATCTCCAAAGGGACAAAAAATAATAAAGGGGTAGAAAATTTAAGCAATACTCCCCAAGTGCAATAAAGTGCCAATAGATATCAAAACTGGAAATAGAGAGAAGGGCTTGTTCAAGAAGACTTTATTCCTACCTATAAAACAAAATACAAATAAAAACACAAGGAAAATAATAACAAAATAAAAACACACCTAAATAAAAGAAAACAAACTAAAGAAAAATACTAACAAAACCTAAGAAAGCAAATAAAGACACGACTCACTTCCCCACACTTAAGATGGAAAATATTTTCCTTATTTAGGAGAGGAAAAATAAACTACTTAACAAAAAAAAAAACAAAACAAAACAAAAACTTTTTCCACTCATCATCCTTCCTTATCAAACCTTTTGAAAAGAAATTAAAGCTCAAAATAGAAGATATGCATGATAAATGTAGAAAGAATAGGGGTTTTTGAAAAAATAGAAGGTTTATGAAAATAATTTTTCTCACTAAAGCAAAATGCATAAACTTCTTTCTCCAACATTCCTTTAGACATACAAATATTTTTGTCAACATATAAGTGCACATGGTTTCTAAAGAATGCAACAAACTTGAAATCACATTTTAACCCTTCAAAAGATTTGTCACAATTGAAATTCCCTTAAAACTTAGCAATTGAGTTCTTAAAGATTAGATCAAGAAATCAGTACTTTTCGACACATCTACAAAAACTAAGTTACCTCATTTTAAATGGGGTGAAGAGTAGAAATTACTACCATCCTCTAAGGATTTCTTACGATGAAGCGTTAAAAGATCTAACTCCTTAAGGCATGATAAATTTATCACATCATCATTTGGACCCTTGTTCTCCAAGAACTGAGAAGAACCTAAAAAATCATGTGGTAAAGAGAGATTATAATTATTAGCATATAGAGGAGAATTGAATACCTCTTTTTCCATATTGGATAATTGTTACTCATATCCTCTCTCTTTTCCTTAGGGATTCTCTTGTTTAAGTGTATGGGCCTTTATGGCATCCTCAACCAAATTGGCTAGTTGTGTTCTTTGATGGCTCATACGTTAGGATGCTTCTTTATGCCACTTAATGCAGGAATTTGTATTGGCGACAAAAGAATGCATTGAGGCTTCAAATGAAATCTCACAAAAAGTGTCAATCTGAGCTTGCAAATTTGCCAAAATCTCATCATTATAGCTCATTTGATCTTGTGCCCAAAAGTAGTTGTTCGTGATAATGTCAATCTCGTGCTCAAAGAAAAACAAAAATCAAATCGAAAATAAAAACAAACAAAAATAATAATAAAGAAAGAAAAGAATAAAATAAAAGGGAAAACAAATAATAAAAAAATAAAGAAAAGAAAAATACACACATTGACAAACTATCTAAATACAAAAGTTAGTAGTATTTACAGTAAAACATGAAGTAAGCAAGTCAATTAAGTAACACAATATTACAAACAACAAGATATAACACTAATTTACCCAAAGAACATATATACATATAGACATATGGACATATACACATATAAACATGGTTAAATAAAAAAAAAATCAAACTTTCATGATATTGTTCCCTGGCAACGGCGCCAAAAACTTGATACATAAATTTTAGGTATATAAAATCATCAATTTTAAATCCATCTCCTAATCAAGTTTTAATTCAAACATTAATCCCAAAATACACATATGAGCAAGTATACAAATCGCAAACATAGTACAGGGAATTAACGAGTATCCATCCCCAAAGGAATAAGTACACACTAATAACTTTTCGTTCATTGTTTAACCAACCTAAATAAAGTAAGAAAAGAATAAAAAGAAAATCTAAAGAAACATATACAACTTCAGGATGTAAATTTATGCAATTTAGACAAGTACCCTAGAAAACATGACAATGAACCAATTTTCAATTCTCTCAACTAATTATCATCTTGGCATCATGAAGGAATATAAAGTAAAACTCAATCGTCTCACAAGTCATGATTTTACTTAAGTAAATTCCACTTCATTTGTCAATCTATGGAATCCTATATTTTGATTCATATTAACAGATTTGTCAATCAAACTAACATAACCAAAACATGCATTAGGCTCAATTCCTTATAACACATGAAATAAGCTAATAACCTTATGTCAAGGCGAAATTAACATAACATTTGATCACTTAGTTCTCAAATCCTAACTTCATCGTTCAAATCCAACAAGACTTAACAAGTATGAAATAAATGCAATGAAACTCCTAACATCGTTGTGTCGGTATCAATTAGAAGAACTCGCATTAATAACCAATGAAATCAAGTAATCGAATACCAAGGATGACAAACAATTGATCAAATAAATAAATTAACACAAAATCATGAATCCCAAAATAATGTTAAATTACAATAAAAACATTAAATACGTCATTACTAAAGAAAAAGAAGAGAAAGAGAAAAGAAAGCACTCATAGACAAGCCTCTTTCTTCTTTCTTGAAGACTCCCTTTGAACAATTCTCCTTGGCTTGGGTGAATTCCTCCTTTAATGAGAGAATCAGAATTTTTGCATTTTAATTCACCTCTTTTGGTTGCATATCTCAAACCCTTGTGTTCTCTTATGCTTTTATAGGCCTCTTGGATGCCTATTTTATGACTGAGGAAGTCTTGGCCAAGTAGGAATAGAAAAATACCAAAATCCTTAGATAAGCTCTAATTCTGCGTACAGAATTTTCGCCCCCAGAACCTACCTGGAGCCAGGTACCTTCGACCCACCTGGCGCCAGGTACACTCTGTTCTTTCTCTATTTTGCTCTGTTTTTGGTCATTTTTTCCTTGGCAGGTAGAATGGACCCAGCGCCAGGTATACTTGCCAGACCTAGCGCTAAGTTTGTTTTGGAAAAATTCCTGAAGCTTGTTCAATCTCTGCTGCTGGACAGAATAGACCTGGCGCCTTGTCTACTGGCTAGGTTTGGCGCCAGGTACATTCTAGTTCTGTACACTTTCTGCTCGATTTTAACCTAAATTTGCACATAGTTGCCAAAAATACTTTTTCAAGTAAAATATCAAATGGGAAGGAATATGCCTAGTTATTACAACAAATGTATCTTAAAACAACCTCAAATAACTATAAAAAGAATGGTGATTTTAACCCCTATCAACTTGCAACAAAATTGTTTTACAATAAAAATATTTTAAACTAAACTTTTCCAAAGTAGCTCAATACCAAGAAAACACCAAGATAATTGAGAAAAACTTGGTCAAAGAATATTACCAAACTACCCTCCCACACTTAAATTGGATAATGTTCTCATTGGCAAAAAATAAACTTAAGAAAGCATCTCTAAAGGGAAAAAAAATAATAAAGAGATAGAAAGTTTAAACTATACTTCTCAAGTGCAATAAAGTGCTAATAGATATCAAAACTAGAAATGGAGAGAAGGGCTTGTTTAAGAGGACTTTATTCCTACCTATAAAACAAAACACAAATAAAAGAACAACGAAAATAATAACAAAATAAAAACACATCTAAATAAAAGAAAACAAACTAAAGAAAAATACTAAAAAATCCTAAGAGAGCAAATAAAGACACGACTCACTCCCCCGTACTTAAGATGGAAAATATTTACTTTATTTGTGAAAAATAACACACAACAACTGAAACACACCCAAACAAAAAATAAAGATACAAATTCTTCTCACTCTTCATGCTTCCTTATCAAACCTTTGGAAAAGAGATGAAAGCTCAAAGTAGAAGACAGAGATGATGAATGTAGAAAGAAATGAGGTTTTTGAAAAAGGTAATGTGCATGAAAACATTTTTTTTTCTCAGCAAAGCAAAATACATAAACCTCATGTTCTAACATTTCTTTAGACACACAAATATATTTTTCAACATGCCTATGGTATCTAACGAATTCATCAACTCCAAAATCACCAATTAGCCCTTCAAAGGAATTTTCACAATTAAAATTTCCCTTTAACTTTGTATTTGAGTTCTCAAAGATGGGATCAGGAAATCCTTACTTTTCAAGGCATGGTCTACAAAAACAAAGTTACCTCCCTAAAATTGGAGTGAATGGTAGAAATTACGACCATTCTTCAAAGCCTTCTTATAATATAGCATTGAAAGATCTAACTCTTTGAGGCATGGTAAGCTCAACACATGATAAGACTCCACTTCATCGTGGAAGTCAAGATCAAGGAGGGGGAGGCGTGACCAAGCAAGGACAAGGAATGATGACAAGATCTGGGTCCAAGAAGCTTTAAGTTGATTTTCAATTGCTTATAAAACTATGCTTGAGGAAAGAAGAGGGTTGGAAGGTTGAGGAAGCTAGCCAAGAGTTCATTTTAATGACTATCCAAGAAGGCCCCCAACAAGATCTCAAGCTGGCAACAAAGACAGACGAAATTTGACTAAAAGAGGGCTTTCCAGTGGATGGTCGGCGCTAACCCTAAGCAGCAGAACTGGCGCCGGCTTCAATCTACCCAACAACAGCCTCAATCTGCAACACGACCGGCCCAAAGGCAGTGCACAACCGACGCCAACTTCAAGGGCCCTAGCCGGCGCCAGCTCCGGCCTAGGTAGCCGACGACTGCCCCACATTTTTTATATTTTCTCTGATTTTGTCCAATATTAAGTATTTGTAAAGATTTATTAAGACCCTAAACTGTAATAGAACCCCAGGGATTACTTAGCTAGGGTTAGGGAAGTATAAATAGAACCTTTAGTGATTTGACAATACAATTCAACACTTTAATTCAAATTTGAGAAAGAATCCTGAGAGGCCCTAGCCTCCTTGTTCATCATGATCATGACCATGCTTAAGCGTTAGTCCTCCTTATGAATGAGTCTATAAATCTTATGGATAATCCAATATAGTTTCTTTGAATGGGTCTTGGTTACTTTGTTCTTTTAAGGTTTGTTTGAATTTCATTACTTGGATGCCTAATTTCTCTATTCTATTTTTTCTTGTTTGTCTTTGTTTCTTCAAGGATATTGGGGTGAGATTATAGTAGAACTTTTTACTATTCTTGAGGGTCTTTAAAGCTTAGTTCTTCAAGGGTTTGATAGAGGGTAGGTTGTTATTTTATTTTCTCCTTTTTTATCCCAAGAAGAATCTCTATTTTTGGTCTCATTGATTGAGCTGAACACATAACCAACTAAACCACTCCCAACACCAAGAAAAAGCCCACACAAGATCATATCAACACATCATCAATTGCATCAATGGACTCCATGAATCGAGAGGTACACTATTTGTTTGTAATTTTCAATTCCCTATTAAAGATCTCATCAACCAACTTTGCTAGTTGTGTCTTGTTAGAGCTCATTCATTAGGATGATTCTCCGTATCCCTCAGTTGATGAATTTGTATTGGCCCCAAAAGAATTCACTAATGTTACTAATGACATCTCACTAAAAACATCAATGCGAGCATGTAATCTTGCCAATATATCATCATTATAACTCCTTTAATTTTGTGCCCAAAAGTAGTTGTCCATAATGATGTCAATCTCGCGTTCAAAGAAAAATAAAAATCAAATCGAGAATAAAAACAAACAAAAATAATAAAAAAAAAGAAAGGAAAAAACAAACAAAAAAAGAAAGACAAATAATAGAAAATTAAAGAACACACACATTCACAAACTATCTAACTACAAAAGTTAGTAATATTTACAATACAACATGAAGTAAGTTAGTTAATTAAGTCACACAATATACAAACAACAAGATAGAATACCGATTTACACAAAGAACGTATATACTTATTTACATATAGACATATGGACATATAAACATATAAACATTGTTAAATAAACAAAATCCAAGCTTTTATGATATTGTTCCCCGGCAATGGCGCCAAAAACTTGATGCGTATTTTTTAATGTAGAAAATATTTATCAACAAATTACACTGTCAATCAAGCTTTAATTAAAATGCCAACCACTAAAACCACACATATGAGTAAGTATACCCATCGTATAGTATAAGGACTAGCAAGTATCAAATCCACGAGAACTTAGGCTCCCACCTTAGTTTACCCAAATCTTAATTGTTTAGCCAATAAAATAAGAAAAGAATAAAAAGAAAAAAAATAAAGATAAAAATAGATATAACTCAAGGATGCAATTTCATGTAAACTAGACAATAATCATACAAACATAATATTGAATCAATTAGTATTCATCACAATCAATTATCGTCTTGGCATCATAAAGGATTTAACATAGACCCACTTCAGTTGCAGTCCACAGAATCACCATCTTCTAGTTAAATTAGTAAACATATTCTGTCTCGACTAACTTATCCAAAAGATGCATTAAAATCAATCTTCATATAAACCCATATATTCTAGGTGATTTAAAATATGAAATTATTCAATGAATCCATATTCTAGCAATCATTAACCAACCTTTGATTACCAATGTTCTAAACAATTAACCTTTTTTTCAAGCAAATTAAGAGATAAAAAATATGAAATTAATTAATTGAAGTCATTACGAACCTCTTTTTCAAGCAAGTTAATAACAAAAATCAATCAATCAATGCCGTAAGAAAAACAAGTAATCAAACACCAAGAATAATAATCAATTGATCAAAATTTTCAATGAACTCAAAATCATAATATCCAAAATAATATCCAATTACAATCAAAACATTAAGCACATCATTGTTTTAGAAAAGTAAACAAAGTATAAAGGATAAAAATCCTACACAAACCCTTCTTCTTCTCTTGAAAACCTCCTTTGAACAATGCTCATTTGAGTAGTGATTGAGTCGCTATCATGGATCCTTCAAATCACCTATTTCTTTTGCATTTTCTTGTACTTTTATAGGCCTCTTGGATGCTAAATTTATGGCTTAGAAAGTCTTGGTCTAGTAGGATTCGGAAAATACCAAAATCATTGGAGAATTTTCAATTTCGTGCATAGAATATTTGCCTTTCAGAGTGTACCTAGCGCTGGGTACCTTCGACCCACGTGGCGCCAGGTGTACTTTGTTCTTCGCCTATTTTTGTTCTATTTTTGGTCGGTTCTCATCGACAGATAGAATGGACTCGATGCCAGGTACACTTTCTAGACCTGGCACCAGGTCTGTTATGCTTTTGTACTGAAAGTTGCTCGAATTTCTCTGCTGGACCAGAATGGACCTGGCGCCTGGTCCCTTAGCTGGGCATCACACTAGGTATATTATGATATTGTTCACTTTCTGCTCGATTTTTACTCAAATCTACACAAATTTTCTGAAAATCATTTTTTACAATCAAAATGTGAAAATAGAAGGAATATGCCTAGTTATTACAATAAATATATCACAATACAACCTCAAATAAGTAGTAAAATAATGATGATTTTAGCCCCTATCAGATACCCCCACACTTGAACTTTTGCTTGTCCTCAAACAAGTAAGAACTAGACACTAAGCATTTAGAACAAAATAAAATAATTTAGCAAAATTTTCCTTAGCAAATTCATCCATAATGAAGACATAACCTTCTTCCTACCTTAAACATAAATTTTTCATTCACTCAACCCTTTCAAAAGCTTTCAAACTCATATATTAAATCAAATGGTCCCAACGCCATTAAAGCTAAGTTAAACAAGCTAGTATCTAGTACAAGAAAATTATTCCATTCCTCAAGCAAACACATAGATAACATAATTCATATAAGTCAAGTCATTTAACCGATTCAAGCATTATAAACTCAAATTTACAAAACTCAAGTTAGTGAAATAAGAAAAACACTCCACTCTCATTTTTTCCCTCAATTTTTAAAAGACTTAGGAAATTGATAGTCTCAAGTGAATAGATTTCTCTTCATCCACCGTATTGGCCCCCTTATAGTCATCATCCTTTTTTCAACAATTTCTTTTTTTCTTGCCTTTTTTTCCTTACCTTCTTGCCTTCGGGATATCCTCAAGAGAGTGTGATTCTTCTTTTTTTTTTTCTCTCTCTCTCTTCCATTCACCGTATTGGCCCATTTTTTTAGCAAAATGTCTCTTTTCACTTTTCTCAAAAGGTAAAAGCTAAAATTTTCTTTTCAACACACAATTTTTTTTTCACTCAAATGTTTTTCTCACACATTCCTTATTCACAACTTAAAGTCAGGCAAACTTTAAATCTATAATACAAGAATTAGTCAACAACTCTTCCCATATTTCATCATCTCATCCACATTCAAAACTCAAAGAATAAAATAAAACTCAAATACTAAATATAACCAAGGTTAACTTAAATTCTCAAAACTTAGCAAAATCCAACTTAAAACACAAGTTTATTTTTTAATTAAAAATCCAACCATAATGAATGATAAATCTATATCCAAGTTAAAAAGAAAATCATAACTCCATTATAGAAAAATAAGCTCAATTTAGCTCCAAATCTACAAACTTTCAAGATTTAAAAAATTTCAACAAATTTGACGATTGAATTTTCAACAAAATTGTTTGATACCAAGAAAACATCAAGATCATTGATAAAAACATGGACAAAGAATATTACTAAACCACTCCCCCGTACTTAAACTGGACAATGTCCTCATTGGCAAAAAATTAATACAATAAAGCATATCCAAAAGGACCAAAAATAATAAAGGGGTAGTTAAACAATATTCTCCAAGTGCAATAAACTCCGATAAAGATAAACATAGAAAGGAATGACGAGTTTGTCCAAGAGGACTTTATTCTGACCTTCAAAAGAAAACACAAATAAAAGCACAAGGAAAATAATAACAAACTAAAGACGCCTAAATAAAAGAACACAAACTAAAAGAAAAATACAATAAAATAACAATCCTAACAAAACAAATGAAGACACGACTCATTCCCTCACACTTAAGATGGAAAATATTTTTCTTATTTGGGGAGGGAAAGGACACTTAACCGACTAAAGAAAACCCAACCCAAAAGAAAGATACAAACTCTTTCCACTCATCATACTTCCCCATCAAACCTTTGTAAAAAAAATTAAAGCTCATTGAAAAAGATAGGCATGATGAAAGTAGAAATAAGAGAGGTTTTTGAAAAATAGAGGGGTCATGGAAAAAATTAGTTGCAATGAATGTATATGCATAACCCAATTTCCACAACACTTTTTTAGACATGCAAATCAAGTTTCCATCATAAAGATGTAGATTATGTCTAAAAAGTGTGTAAACATATGAATCACCACTTAACTGTTCAAAAGATTTGACACAATTAAAATTTTCCTTAAAACTTAATATTTAAGTTTTTAAAGATGGGATCAAGAAATTCATGCTTTTCAATGCTTCTACAAATATCAAGTTACCTCCCTGAAATTGGGGTGAAGGGTAGATTTTGTCAACATCCTCCAAGGGTTTTGTATGGTATATCAGTGGAAGATCCAACTCCTTTAGACATGCTAAATTTCATACATCATCATTTGGACCATTGTCCTCCAAGAATAGAAAGGAACATAAGAAATTATGTGACAAAAAGAGATTAGAAATATTAGTACATAGAGTAGAATCAAATACCTCCCTGTCCACATTGGGCAATTGTTCGTCATATCCTTTCCCATCTCCTTAGGGATTCTCTTGTTCGAGTGTATAGGCATTTATGGCATCTTCAACCAACTTGGCTAGTTGTGTTCTTTGATGACTAATTCATTGGAATGCTTCTTTATGCCACCTAATGAACATGTTTGTGTTGGCAACAAAGGATTTGATTGAAGCTTCAAGTGACTTCTCACTAAAAGTGTTAATCCGAGCTTGCAACCTTGCCAACATATTATCATTATAACTCTTTCAACATTGTGCCCATGAATAATTATCCATGATGATGTTAATCTCGCACTTAAAGAAAAATAAAGATCAAGTCAAAAATAAAAATAAAAATAAGCAAAAATAATAGAAAAATAAAAAAGAAAATTGCACAAATGAGAAATATTCACAAACTACCGAAACACAAAAGTTAGTGATATATACAAATACAACAAAGGCTAAATCTATAAGACTCGAGTGTTTCTGATAGTGCCCATCCCTGGCAACGACGCAAAAAACTTAATGCATAAATTTTTGGTGTATAAAAATCATCAAAAATAAATCCATCCTTTAGTCAAGTTTTAATAAAAACATTAATCCTAAAATACATATACGAGCAAGTATACTTATCGCAAGCATAGCATAGGGAATTGATTAGTATCATCCTCAAAGGAATAAGTACACACTAATCACTTTTCATTCATTATTTAATCGACCAAATAAAGTAGTAAGATAAAAATGGGAAAAATAAAGAAATATATATACAACTCAAGGATGTGAAAATATGCAATGTAGACAAAAGCTTTTGAAAACATGATAATAAATCACTTAGCCAACATCACAATCAATTATTATTTTAATCTCATGAAGGCTTTAATATAGACCCACTTCATTTGCAATCCATAGAATCACTATTTTTTAGTTAAATTAGTGAACATATTCTGTCTCAACGAACTTATCTAAAAGATGCATTAAAATCAATCCTCATATAAAGCCCTATATTCTAGGTGATTTAAAGTATTAAATTAGTTAATGAATCCATATTCTAACAATCATCAACTAACTTTTGATTACTTATGTCCTAGATAATTAACCCCCTTTTCAAGCAAGTTAAGAGATAACAAATATGAAACTAATTAATTGAAGTCATTACCATCCTTTTTTTTCAAGTAAGTTAATAATATAAATCAATCAACCAACTCCATAAGAAAAATAAATAATCAAATACCAAGATAGATAATGAATTGATCAAAAGACTAAATTAATCAATAAATCATGAATTACAAAAATAATGTCAAATTATAATAGAAATATTGAATACATAATTGTTTAAGGAAAAGAAAACAAAAGTAAAAGAAAACACTCATAGACAATCATCTCTTTTCCTCCTTAAAAACTCTCTTGAACAATCCTCATTGATTGGGTGAATTCCTCCTTTATAGGAATTTTTGTTTTTGAATCCACCTCCACATGTATATATCTCTTCTCTTGTATTTTCTTGTGCTTTTATAAGCCTCTTGGATGTAAATTCATAGTTTGGAAAGTCTTGGCCGAGTAGGATTCAAAAAATACGAAAATCATTGGAAAATTTCTAATTTCGTGCACAGAATATTTGCCTTCCAAAGCATACCTGGCGCTGGGTACCTTCGACCCACCAGGCACCCGGCGCTAGGTGCACTCTGTTCTTTCCCTATTTTTGGTCTGTTCTCATTGGCAGACAGAATGGACCCGATGCCAGGTACACTTACTAGACCTGGCGCTAGGTCTGTTCTGCTTTTGTACTGAAAGTTGCTTGAATTCTTCTGCTAGACTAGAATGGACCCAGTGCCTAGTCCCTTGGCTAGCCTTGGCACTAGGTACATTCTGGAATCACTTTTTACTCGATTTTAACTCAAATATGCACAAATTTTTCAAAAACACTTTTTACAAGTAAAATATCAAATAGGAAGGAATATGCTTAGTTATTACAACAAATGTATCTCAAAACAACCTCAAATAACTAGAAAAATAATGATAATTTTTGTCCCTATCACATACCCCCACACTTGGACATTTGCTTGTCCTCAAGCAAAACACTTTAGTCAAGAAAAATCATTAAGAAAATACAAGATCTTTCTTATTCAACAATTTCTTTACCAAAGAAAAAATTATGCCTTCTGTGAAACCCCAATTAAAACCAACCATAGAGTAAGGGGGTCAGAATGTATATCATATTTTCTTGCACGCATAAAGATATTTTTTGTATGATTTTATGTGTTTTGGATATGTGGTTCGTAGTCCAGATGGCTTAATCGTGCTTATTGAGTAAGAAGGGCAAAATGGTAATTTTGCTTGAGGTGGAAATAGGGAGAGAGCTTGAGGGTTAAATAAAAAAAATATTTGGAAGAGAAAATAAGAACAAGAGTTGTTGTAGTTTAGTGGTTAGAGCTTTGGAAAAAATCCTTGAGGTCTTGAGTTCAAATTCCCTCATTTGAGTTTTAGCATGATTAAATTTTATTTTTTATTAGTAGGTTATTTTCGGCCCTTGCATACCTTTGGGATGAGTAGGAGTGTTTTCCTAAGGGAGACATGAAAGGAATGTCCTAATTCCACTCTTATGCCCTACAAAAATTTCTAAGGGATTCTTACCCTTTTTGATCTTTTAGCTTCCCTTAATTCTTAATCAATCAAGTTGCTTAATTATCTAAGCCATTTTTATTTCTAGAAAATTCCAGCAAGGTTCTGTGATTTTGAAGTTTCAGAAATGTCTATGTGGGGATACCTTGTTGACCAAAAATGGGGAGGATTTATGGAAGAATTAACTTCCATGGTTAAACCTTCAAACTCCACCCTATGAGTATTCATCTTCTTCATATAGTAATCTAGAAAATTTTCCAGCTTCTTGATCAGTCCAGTTGTCAAAAATTTCAGCCATCTTTTCCTCCCAAATACTGCCAGAGAAATAGCCATCTTGACCAGCTTGAAGTCTGAAATCATAGGCCAAAACCGGACTGCACAAAAGCTGTACAAATCAGGAAAAAAATCCTAGGCAGTTCGCAACCTAGCAATCCGAAAAACCAAGCTGTTCCTCCAGCTTTCAAACTAGCAATTCAACCTTGTCTTTCCTCCATAAAGAAGGCTAGAAACCAGTCTTAAAGGGCCCTCCAAAACCCCTTCAAACCTTCTACAAGTTGGCTGAAGCATGGCAGAAAAATCTGCCCAGAAATTCTAGCAAACCATGTGAAAGACTAACCAGAAATTCCAGCTTTGTTTCCCTCTTCACCCTTGTCTGAAACTTACTCCATTTTTCTGTAAAACTCACCTTGGTTATCCATGAGCTGAACTTCATCACCTCCACCATTGTTCTGCACGAAAGGAGCTCCATGGCTACTCATAAAATCTCTCCATCAATCACCATAATCAAGCCATTAATTGGAGTCCAAAATTCCAGCAAATTGTTCCAGCAAACTTCCATGGATTAAGCCTCAACTATCCAGAAAATTCCTTCACCATTGCACTCCACATTTCGGCCACCCTAAAGCTCATTCAAACATCATTCATCTCAGCAAAAATTCTAGCCAAACAGCCAGCCATTGAAGCTTCCAAAAGACCTCTATTAACCAAGATCTTCTTACCATATTTGCTACCATAATTTATTCTCTAATATATTCTTTTTGAATTTCAAACAACCAGCTTTCCTTTTCTCGCAAATCTGAGAATCCAATCACCAAAATTTTCCAGTCCATTCAGCCACCCTTCCCAAGCAAAATTTCGACCAGCTTCCTTCTATTCTCTCCATTCTCTCCAAACCTCCAAGGACACCAAGAACACCTACCATCATTCTCACGTATAAGACCACTCAAAACCTCTTCAATCTTCTCCAAAAACTCCAGATCACACCTACTCATCCTCTTGAATCCATTTCTGCAATTTTTAACATCAAATGCTGAGATCAAAGTTCCACTTTCGGATTAAAAAAAACCAGAATTTTCTTGCGGGCTCAAGAACACTTTCAAGGTAAGCATGAACAATTAACTCCATCTTCTTCCACCTTCGATCTTAATGAATATACTAATAAACTCTCTTTTTTTTGTTCTCTCTCTCTCTCTCTCTCTCTCTCTCTCTCTCGGCCGAATGGTTACTCCAACCATGGCCATTTTTCTTCTTCCTCCTTGGACAGATCAAGCCTTCCAAGCATGAGGATCCTCTTGAAACGTCTTCAAGGTAGTCATCATTCAAGTAAGCCTCTTCAATCTTCTCTTTAAATTCTAGATTCATGTCTCTTGGATGTAGTTGGATGAGAATGGAATATATTTGGAGATTAAGTATGTGTTTATATAATGGAGATGGGATTGAAGTATGAGGAATGTCTTTATGCGATGGAGTTGGGATTGATGCATGTGGATGATTTGTCTTGGTTGGATTTTATGATGTTTTAGGGTTTGTTGCATGTCTTCATGTCGTGAGTAGTATGAATGTTTAAGCATGTTAGAGATTATGTCACCTTTGGTGAATAGGGTTTTATGTTCTTGTATTCTTGTTGAGGCCATGAAAATGATTATGTTTAATGGAGTTTGGATCATGTGTTGGTAGATTTGGATCTATACTTTTATTCATGATTTGGATGTTTTGTGATTAGTGTAGAGTGTATGTTCATGACTATGGTTAGAAATAGGAATTATAATCATGACCTTGTTGTTCCTAAGCTAATAAAGTTAGCCAATTTGATTCCATTAATAAAAATTAATACTATATTCCTTCTAATGATTTCGAAAATCCTAGGAAAATATGGATTTGGACTATTATATAAAATAATTATATTTTAGTCAAATAAATGATAGCTTTTATTAAAGAAATAAAATATATAAATATTATATATAATAATGATATCAAATAAAGCCTTTTATATAAATAATCATAATCGGTAGAATATTAATCTTGTAAGTCATAAATTCATAAGTACTAATAAAATTTATTTATTATATTTTAATTAAAACATATTAAAATTTACTTATTATTAATTTTATTTACCAATTATTTTCTAACCATTAGTTATTATAAATCATTATTTTAAATAATATCATCTAGGACCTAGGACCCTTCATCAAATAAACCCCAATTTATTTATAGCACGATTTAAACCTACAACTTATTAGTAACTATTTCACAAACCCTAGTTATTTTAATACCAAGTTAGATTTATTTTATAAACCCTTTATTTATTCTCTAGCCTTAAAGTTTGGAACACTAGGGTCATGATTGTAGTAAGTTGAGCTAGGATTATTTATAAAAGTAAATTTTGGCTTGGGTTTAATTATGGCTTATGTTTACCCCAGGCGGGGTTAGGTTAGCTTTTGGAGATCTTTATTTTATCTCACACAAAGGATTAGGTAAGCTCCTGCATAAAACTTATTTGTTGAAAAAGATTATTATGGCAAGCTAAACACGAAGTTTGTGAACACTGATTTGGTAAAAGCAATTAGGGACTGTTTCCTTTCTTGTTTCAGTCAAACCAATCATTTAAAAAACAACAAGCAGTTTTATTCAAATACTAAACTATTTCTAAAACTAATTTTGACAAGGACTTTGGAAACCCTTGATTGCCATTTTCAAGTAAAGCTATATTTTATTAGTTTTCTCCCAAGTGAGATAATCTACGTTGAGTACTCAATAAGGGTAGGCTAGTAGTACTAGTTTTGAAGAGCAAGGGTGAGTCTTTTGGCAGGAGGCCACCTCCAGAAGATGAACTCAACTTAGAGAAATGCCAGTACTACTTAGTCATGCCGGTCCGAGCTAGTAGGTTTCAGTCATGTGGACTGTGTGTTACTAGAGTAGACAACCGGTTTTGTTCGGGTGTAGAAAAGAAGTATCTTACCCGGTAGGCCGATCACCTACCTTTTGTCAGTCTGCACAAAGTGTGGCATTCTGAGTGTTGTATGGTTATGGGGCCCAACGTGTGGTAACCCATGACCGCCTTTTTAAATGGTTAATTTTATTGTATGGTTGGAAAAGCCAAAATGCCACTCTTGATTTTTAACATTGTTTATTGCTTGCCAGTACTTTTTCTTATGAAGTTCTTACATCTTGCATTCATGAACTGTTTTCACTAGACACTTAAAGCACACACGGACTTACTGAGATTTTTATCTCATCACCCTTTTTACCATGATTTTAAGTTGATCCTGCTATAGGGATGAGTAGCTAGTTATTGCCTACTTGGAATATATTCTGTTATCTATTTTATGTAATGCTTTGGGAGTTGAGAGTAAACAATTTTTATTTTGGATTTGTCTTGAATTTTTGGATTGTAATAAGTTTAATTTTAAAGTATTGTTTTATTTTTGGTTGTGTGACCTAGTTATAAAGACTCCTTGTCCTTTGGACGGGGAGATAACCCTGGCCCTGTTGGGCCTAGGTAGTGGGGTGTTACACCTTCCCTTCAAACTTTAGATACCACTCTTATCATTCATACCCTTTGAAAATAATACAAACTTTGAAACTTTTGACAAGACACCACAAAACTCTTGAAATCAAATTAATCAAGTGTATACCTTAGTCTAAGAAACTTATTTCACTCTTCAAGTTAAAATATAGATAACATAAATCACATAAGTCAAGCCATCTATCAACTCAGGCATTATAGATCCAAAAACTGCACAACTTAAATCATGATGTAAGGAAAGCGCTCCAATCTTTTTCTTTCTAATTTTTTAATGACTTAAGGAATTGACAGTCTGAAGTGCATGGATTTGTCTTCACACACTATATTGCGCCCCCCCCCCCCTTTTAGTCATCACTCATTATTTTTTCAACAATATTCATTTGTTTTGCTCTTGGGAATTCATAGCCGCAAGAAAGTGTATTTCTCTTCACTATCCGTATTGGCCCCCATAATCAAGCAAAAATAATTTTTTTTTCTCATCTTGAAAGAGAAAGCCATCAACTCATTTTTCCAGTTTTTCAAATCACAAGAATGTTTCACCATTTTTTTCTCAATCTTTCCTCTCAAAGATCTCTTATCAACTCACATTCATCATTACATCTCAAAGCTAAGTAAAATTTAAACTTATAATATAAGAGTTAGCCAATAAATGTTTCCCATATTCATCATATCCTCAATATTCAAACTAGATGAGTTAAATAATATTCAAACACTAATGCATAAATAAGATTAATTAGACTTCTCAGGTCTTGAAAAATATCCTATCCAACGAAACGAATTTCACAAAAGAAATCCACCTAATGAATGACAAAACTCATATCTAAGTAGGAAAAAGAATTACAACATTACTTAGCAATGAAAACCACTAAAATTTAAAAAAAAATTCACAAAAAAATGTTATGGAAAAGTAGTTCTTCAATCTTATTCTCCTCCCCCCCCCGCCTCCCCGATACTTAAACTAGACATTGTCCTTAATGTCTAAAGATATAGCAATAAAAGTATAGCCAAGAAGACCAAATTTAATAAAGAAGAAGAATAAAGTAGAAAAGATACTTCCATTACATCGTCGTGCCACCATGTTTGAATCCACCATAAGAAAGAGTCATTACAAGAGGACCTACTTAAAAAAAAACAAACTAAAGAAAAATATAAAGCTAGAAAAAGCAAGTGCAAAGAAAATAAAAGTAAAGATACATAAAAGGTAGCAAAGGTCATTAAAAGTCAAAAGAAAATAAATAACAGAAAATAAAATAAAATACAAAAGAGTAAGTCAAGAGTCATCCTCATTATCATCATTGTCATCATCGTCAGCTACGCAATTAGAAGATGCACCAGTAAATTGTTGGATCAAAGTGGCCAACTTTTGATCTTGAACTTCTTGGTGGTGACGAATGTCTACAATGGAATCACGAAGCTGGAGGGGGATAGTTATTTGGCTCTTTAGCTGAGCCTCCATTCATGCCTCAAAATCCGTATGCGAATGAGAGCTAGTGACAGAGGGGCAAATCTAGTTGGTGGCTCCTCTTCCTCCTCTTCATCAGGGGGAAGCTCCTCCCATCTGGGGTGTTACACTTCATACGGCCTCCTCCACCTCTTGGCCCTTTCATCATAGCGATACCCACACTGAACCAACATATGCTCTATCACTAGGTCGCAGTTAGTAGTAGGATCACTCAACTCTCCACCCATCTGCACTCCAAACTCTCTCAGAATACGCATAATAATCAAAGGGAATTTGAGGACTTAGTTGCAATGTTAGAGAAAATAACCTCTCGCATAGAGTGAATGATAATTGGGGTAAGGGGAATAGGCTTATTTTTCCTCATCTCATCCACAATATGAAGGTCAAGGACCCTAGACTCATTAAAGCTACTAGCCTTAGGATAGACGTTGAAAGCAAATATATAGACTATGGCATGCCATTGGGCCTCAAGATCATTGTTTGAGTAATAACCGTATAACCTATTTGCCTTTTCCTCCTCAAGCGAAAACTATCCCTTACAACCTTCACATCCCATGTAGGCTTAGAAATGACCTTTTGGTTATTACGGTCCATAGCAATCCAATACCCCACATCAAGTACTCCTAAAATTCTAGTTAGTCTCGTTCTGTTAAACTCAATAGGAATCCCTTTGACCTTGGTGGAGATGACTTGGAGGCTATTTTTCTTTTTGTCTTGCATAAAACTCTCTCACACGCACAGGATAGTAAGTGTCTTCCATTCTAATGATGGGCTCCCACCCCAAGTGCTTAAACATAGTAGAAAACTCTAGGGAATTGTCTAAAGAAGACTTATATCACTTTTCTACTATAATCTTATTGTGTTGGTGCCTGCTATACCATATTTGACACGTAGGATTAGAAAATTAGGTAGGTTGGGTAGGTAGAGGCTTGAAGAAAAGTGTGGATGAAGAGGTATCTCGAGCTCTCTTAGCCCCTGGTGCTAACCCCCTAGGTCTTCTAGACATGATGGAAGGATGAAGAAAAATAGTTGAACAGAAAAATATGATTCTCTCAACTCATTTTTTACAACACAATCAATGTGCAACTCTTAACCGCTTTGCTATTACAACACCATTAAACACCACCACCAACTCAACATAAAACACTACAAGATAGTTAAATAAAATACCACACAACCCCCTCCAACAAACCCACAAGAAAGATAGCCATATGCCAATCTAAACACAATATCAACATTCTCAAATCCATCATGCTCAATGTTGATCAATGACTTAATGTACAATTCAGAATCAGAATGCTCAATTAGCCATGCCATTTATATCATAATAGAAAGCTCATAATCACAAGGCTAAGTTAAACATGAATAACTATCCTATATGAAAATTACTTATGAAGAATGCATGCTCAATAACTTCCAAAAAGATGTAAAACCTTAATAGCATTAACCATAAAGCATTATCAATTACATTTCCATGCCAAGGAAAGCTCAAAGAAAGCAATATTACCAATCAAATCCTTTACCCAAAAACATATTCAAGAATTTTTACCTAAAAATGCATAGCAAAACATCCAAAATTCGTAAGAAAAAATTAAACTGTAGAAATTGTAGAAAAATCATACCATAATGATCTCCAATGTATGGGAAATGATGCTATGCAAAAAGATTAAAGAAATCGTGTCCCAAATGGAAGAATTGAAAAATGAGTTTTGGAGGAAAAGATTGGATTTTTCTTTGTTTTGATCTAAACTTTCAAGAACAAAGTAAGGATTTTGTGTTTTGGAGGTGTACAAAATGAACTAGCGATGTTCCGGAGTTGAATCCAGTGATGGGTTGAGAGAAAATTAGTAAGGGATGAAAGTGTTTTGAAAAAAAAAAAAAAAAAAGGGCCAAGAAGGCCAGTTTTAGTGTGGTGGCCGAACGGGCCTGGCACCAAACCTATTCTATTTGTGGTTGTTGTCGGGCCATGCTAGCCCGGTGCGGGCCAAAGGTTGGTCTTGGCGCTAGGTCAGCTCTAGCCCAAAATCATTTTTTTTCCTGGAATTTAATAGAATTAAAGGAAAAAAAACACAAAATCATGAAAAGAATATAGTCTAATAATTAAAAAGAACAGCCAAATAAATGAAAACAAACGAGAAGTAAAAAGATGTCTAAAAACCAAATCAATTCAAAATCAGCGTTTCCCATGGTCTTGGTCACGTGGGTTGGTCTCCGTGTTGCCTGAAAGCGATCCCATTTGACGACCACCAAGGAGTTTGGCTAGCTGTCCAATTTGACTTTCGAGGTTGCGCATAAATGCCTCTGAATTTCTTGTGGTAGCATCGACTCCTTAGAACCGTGTTTCAGTTCTACTTACTAGTTGGTTGACCAGCTCCTCTAAGGATAGTTTAGCTGGTGGGGTATTGTACAGCAGTGGTGGTTGAGCCCTTTGCATCCCAAAATTTGAAGAAGCTTGCTGAGATTGGTTTTGATTATTTCATAAAAAGTTAGGGTGGTTCCTCTAACCTAGGTTGTAAGTATTCTTGTAAGGATTATTACATTGCCAACCATTACCTACAAATATTGCTTGCTCCAATGCTTCTTGTGAAGACCCCATATTTTGCAACTCATGGTTTTGGATGCCCTTCCCCACAAAAATCACAATTCACACTCATGACCTGCCATTGGGAAGAAGGCATTACTAGTTGATCCATTTTCTGCATGAGTGCTTCCACCTTCGCCTCTGATGTAGCCATTGCATCTACCTTCTGTACTCTATGTGCACGAGCTCTAGATCAAGTAAAGCCATTACATAGTTACTCGTAGCCAAATTTTCAATCAAATCAAATACCTTTTCTGGGGTTTTGGAATTAATGGAGCCTCTTGCAGATGCATCAACTAATTGCCTCGTAGCAAAGCCCAACCCGCTATGAAAGATTTGTATTTACATTCTCAACTTAAATCCATGGTAAGGATATTTTCTTAGCATTCCCTTAAACCTCTCCCAACACATATAAAAGTTTTCAGCCTCTAATTGTTGGAAGGCAAAAATGTCAGTTCTAGCTGGTGGAAAATATTTGGCTAAAAATTTTTCAGCTAACACATTCTAAGTAGTAATGGATTTGGTAGGTAAATATTTTATCCATGAATCTTCGATCTCTCATGGAAAAAGGGAAAAAGTCTTAGTTTAATGGCATCCTCAAAAACACCATTCATTTTAAATGTGTCACAAATTTCTAGAAAGTTAGCAAGGTGGGTATTAGGATCCTCTTCAGGTAACCCATCAAATTGGACCATATTCTGGATCATTTGGATTACGTTGGGTTTTATCTCAAAATTGCTGGCCTCTATCTTAGGCCATGTAATACTAAAGCTCGTACCTGAGACTGCAGGTTTGACAAAGTCATTCATAATCTGCCTGTTAACTGCACCGTCACCACCATTGTTGGGCTGATTTATCTCTATTTCTTTCCTTACCCTTTTGCTTACAACCTTGCGAACCCTGGTGAGAGTTCTCTCGATTTCCGGATCAAGATCGACTATATCGGCGTCGAATCGTCGGGTCATAAACTAAGAATAAGGTCTACATAAGATAGAAAATTGTGAGATTATAGAATTTACAAGTTAGACAATTTACAACTGAAGTTATAAGGAATTATAACATATAGAGACATTAAAGTACAATTATACAAGAAAACAAAATATAGCACCTTGTCATACAAGGAATATATATACATATTCACGTATTTACATATAGATATATAGACATACAAACTTATAAACATGGTTAAATCAATAAAATCCAAGCTTTCATGATATTGTTCCCCGACAACGGTGCCAAAAACTTGATGCGTAAATTTTAGGTGTATAAAAATCATCAAATTTAAATCCATCCCTTAGTTAAGTTTAAATTAAAATATTAATCTCAAAATACACATATGAGCAAGTATACAGATCGCAAGCATAGCATAGGGAATTAATGAGCATCGATCCTCAAAGGAACAAGTACACACTAATCACTTTTTATTCATTGTTAAACTGACCAAATAAAGTAGTAAGATAAAAATAAGAAAAGTAAAGAAAAATATACAACTCAAGGTTGTGAAAATATGCAACTTAGACAAAAGCTTTTGAAAACATGATAATGAATCACTTAGCCAATATCACAATCAATTATTATCATGGTCTCATGAAGGATTTAATATAGACCCACTTCGTTTGCAACCATAGAATCACTATCTTCTAGTTAAATTAGTGAACATATTCTGTCTCAACTAACTTATCCAAAAGATGCATTAAAATCAATCCTCATATAAACCCCTATATTCTAGGTGATTTAAAACATGAAATTAGTTAATGAATCCATATTCTAACAATCATCAACTAACCTTTGATTATTTATGTCCTAGACAATTAACCCCCTTTTCAAGCAAGTTAAGAGATAACAAATATGAAACTAATTAATTGAAGTCATTACCAACTTTTTTTCAAGCAAGTTAGTAATAGAAATCAATCAATCAACTCCATAAGAAAAACAAATAATCAAATACCAAGATAAATAACAAATTGATCAAAAGACTAAATTAGTCAATAAATCATGAATTACAAAAAATAATGTCAAATTATAATGGAAATATTGAATACAAGATTGTTTAAGGAAAAGAAAACAAAGGTAAAAGAAAACACCCATAGACAAACCTCTTTCTTCCTTCTTGAAGAATCTCTTGAACAATCCTCTTTGATTGGGTGAATTCCTCCTTTAATGAGTGATTGGGATTTTTTTTTCTTTTGAATCCACCTCCACATGTATATGTCTCTTCTCTTGTGTTTTCTTGTGCTTTTACAGGCCTCTTAAATGCTAAATTCATGGTTTCAGAAGTCTTGGCCGAGGAAGATTCAAAAAATACAAAAATAATTGAAAATTTCCTAATTTCGTGCACAAAATATTCATCTTCCAGAGCATACTTGGTACCTGGGTACCTTCGACCCACCTGGTGCTAGGTGCACTCTATTATTCCCCTATTTTTGCTCTATTTTTTGGTTTATTCTCATCGGCAGATAAAATGGACTCGGCGCCAGGTATATTTACTAGACCTGGCGCTAGGTTTGTTCTGCTTTTTTACTAAAAGTTGCTTGAATTCTTCTGATGGACCAGAATGGACTCGGCGCCTGGTCCCTTGGCTAGGCCTGGCACCAGGTACATTCTAGAATTGTTCACTTTTTGCTCGATTTTAACTTAAATATGCACAAATTTGCTAAAATCCCTTTTTACAAGCAAAAATATCAAATAGGAAGGAATATGCCTAGTTATTACAATAAATATATTTTAAAAAATCTCAAATCACTAGGAAAATAATAATGATACATTTGTTGGCATTACCAATAGAATACGTATGATTAGTCGGCAAGGCTTGCGCCTCAACCCACTTTAATACATACTCAACCGCAACCAATATATTTGTTACCTAAAGTACTAGGAAAAGGGTCCATGAAATCAATTCCCCAACAGTAAAAAATTTCACAAGTTTGAAAATTTTGTAATGGCATCTCATTAGATTTAGAGATGTTACCCATACGTTGACACATATCACAACTTTGAACAAACCTATGCGAATCCTTGAAGAGTGTGGGCCAATAAAACCCGGACTCAAGTACCTTTCTTGTGGTGTTGGTAGCTTGGTAGTGGCCTCTCGTAGGTCCTTTATGATAATGTTTCAAGGTATTGGTACTTTCCTCAGACACCTTCGGATGATTTGATCCGCACAACACCATAATAAGTACGGATGTTCCCAAAAGTAATACGTTACTTCGGAGAGGAATTTCTTCTTTTGTTGTGCATTGAAATCTTTCAGAATAATTTCTGCAACCAAGTAATTAGCAAAATCCGCATACCAAGGTTGTTGGGAAATCTCACTATCAACAAGTAGAAGTTGGGAAATTTTGTGTTCCAATACTATACCTTCTTGTATCATGAAGTGACATTTTTCCCAATTAAGCATGAGATTGGCCCCTTCACATCTTTGAAGTACCTTTTCAAAATTGGCAAAACACAAATTAAAAGAATCACCAAAAATTAAAAAAAAATCATTAATAAATACCTCCATGATGTGTCGCACAAGCCCTTCAAAAATAGCCATCATACACCATTAGAATGTTCTGGGACTATTGCAAAGACCAAAAGGCATACATCTATATGCAAAATTACCAAAAAGGCATGTAAAGGTGGTCTTCTCTTGATCGTCCGGTGCTATGGGAATTTGAAAGTATCCAGAAAAGCCATCTAAAAAGCAATCAATCAAGCTTCATATACGACTCCAATGATTTTGGTATTTTCCAAATCCTACTCGGCCAAGACTTCCTAAGCTAAGAATTTAGCATCCAAGAAGCCTATAAAAGCACAAGAAAACACAAGAGAAAGGACATATACATGTAGATATGGATTCAAAAGCAAATATTCTCAATCACTCGTTGAAGGAGTAATTCACCTAATTAAGAAGGATTGTTCAAGAAAGTCTTCAAGGAGGAAGAAAGAGGCTTATCAATGAGTGCTTTCTTTTACCTTTTTTTTTTCTTTTCGTTAAACAAGCATGTATTGAATATTTCTATTGTAATTTGACATTATTTTTGTAATTCATGATTTGTTGATTAATTTAGTCTTTTGATCAATTCATTATTTATCTAGCTATTTGATTATTTGTTTTCCTTACGGAGTGGTTGATTGATTTTTGTTATTAACTTGCTTGAAAAAGAGGTTGGTAATGACTTCAATTATTTAGTTTTATATTTGTTACCTCTTAACTTACTTGAAAAAGGGATTAATTGTCAAGGACATTGGTAATCAAAGGTTAGTTGATGATCGCTAGAACATGGATTCATGAACTAATTTCATGTTTTAAATCACCTAGAATATATAGGTTTATATGAAGATTGATTTTAATGCATTTTTTGGATAAGTTAGTTGAGACAGAATATGTTCACTAATTTAACTAAAGGATAGTTATTCTATAGATTGCAAATGAAGTGGGTCTATAATAAATCCTTCATGAGACTAAGATAATAATTAATTGTGATATTGGCTAAGTAATTCATTATCATGTTTTTAAAAGCTTTTGTCTAAATTGCATATTTTCACATCCTTGAGTTGTGTATATTTCTTTATTTTCTTATTTTTATCTTACTACATTATTTGATTGATTAAATAATCAATGAAAATTGATTAGTGTGTACTTATTCCTTTGAGGATCGATACTCGTTAATTTCCTATACTATGCTTACGATGAGTATACTTGCTCGTATATATATTTTGGGATTAATATTTTAATTAAAATTTGACTAAGGGATGTATTTAAATTTGATGATTTTTATACATCCAAAATTTACACATCAATTTTTTCAAAAACTTAATGCGTGTTTTTTAGTGTACAAAATATTAGCAACAAATTACACAATCAATCAAGCTTTAATCAAAATACCAACCACTAAAGCTACATATAGGGCAAGTATACCCATCGTATAGCATAAGGAATAGCAAGTATCGAATCAATGAGAACTTAGACTCCCACCTTACTTTCCACAAATCTTTATTGTTTAGCCAATAAAATAAAAAGAGACTAAAAAGGGAAATAAATAAAGATAAAAAATAGGTATAACTCACGGATGTAATTTCATGTAATTAGACAATTATCTTGAAAATACAATATTAGATAACTTAGTATTCATCACAATCATTTGTTGTCTCGATATCATGAAAGATTTAATATTGGCCCACTTCGTTTGCAATCGATTGATCACTATCTTTTAGTTAAATTAGTGAATATATTCTGTCTCGACTAATTTATCTAAAAGATACATTAAAATCAATCCCCACATAAACCTCTATATTCTAGGTGATTTAAAAACAGAAAATTAGTCAATAAATCCATATTCTAGCAATCATAAACTAACTTTTGATTACCAATGTCCTTGACAATTAACCCCTTTTGTTAAGCAAAATGTCAAATAGGAAGGAATATGCCAAGTTATTACAACAAATGTATCTTAAAATAATCTCAAATAACTAAGAAAATAATGGTAATTTTAGCCCCTATCACATACCCCCACACTTGAACTTTTGCTTGTCCTCGAGCAAAATACTTTAGTCAAGAAAAATCATTAAGAAAGTAAAAGTCCATTCTTATTCAAAAATTTCTTTACCATAGCAAAGAATATGTCTTCCTTTCAAACTTTAGATACAACTCTTATCATCCATACCCTTTGGAAATAATACACACTTTGAAACTTTTGACAATATACCACAAAACTCTTGAAATCAAATTAATCAAGTGTATTCCTTAGTCCAAGAGACTTATTTCACCCTTCAAGTTAAAATATAGATAACATGAATCACATAAGTCAAGCCATCTACCAACTCAAGCATTATAGATTCAAAAACTACACAACTTAAATCATGATGTATAGAAAGAACTCCAATCTTTTTTTCTCTCTATTTTTTAATGACTTAGGGAATTGATAGTCTCAAGTGCATGGATTTCTCTTTACACACTGTATTGGCCCCCTTTTAGCCATCACTCATCATTTTTCCAACAATATTCCTTTTTTTTTTTTTTTTGCTCTTGGAAATTCATAGCCTCAAGAAAGTGGATTTCTCTTCACTATCCGTATTGGCCCCCATAATCAAGCAAAAATAATTTTTTCCTCATCTTCAAAGAGAAAACAATCAACTCATTTTCCCAATATTTCAACTCACAAGAATGTTTCACAATTTTTTCCACAATCTTTCTTCTCAAATATCTCTTATCTATTAGTGTTGTGCCCTAGAGGCAATCACTTGTACATTGTATATGACACATTTTATTTTAATAAAAGGCATTATTTATCTTACAGCTTCTTTTATTTACTTTAAGTAATATAACTATTCGATAAAGTCCCTAGTACAACACTGTGTTAAGGAAATCATGATAGAGATCATGATATGAGATTCCTACTACACTGGATGGTGTTAGTACTTAAATAGTCCCTAATCATAGTATTAATGAGATAGGACATCATTAATGCGTTAAGACTAGTATGTGTTAGACTTCTTTTTTTGATCAGGCGGTGGTTCTCATAGCCGTGAGTATTGAGATACTCAAAGTTAACACATGGATGCTTGTTAATGGAACAAGTTCATTGGATGACCTAGCTTTGAGATAATCACATGGATAACTATTTGGTACCAGTGATATAATCTCAATATAGCAAACTGCAAGTATCCTTAGACTTGAGATCTCCAAGGCACTTTGTTTGCTGAGCATTGTACTTTGATTCCAATCTCTGGAGCTCGATCGAAGGCCGCCTATGGGATGGATATTAGGTACATGGTGAGGTAAATGAAAGTAGTTGAGAGGATCAATAAAGGATTCACCACTCCTAATAGTAGTGGCGAATATCTCACGGCCACTTGTAGGAATTACTACTCGAAAGTCCTTGGCCAAGGTAATTGTATATTGGAAATAGTTCCAATTGATACACATCTAGAGTAGTGGGTTCCTGGTACAAGTACTATTGTATTCGGGCTAGAATTAATTCTGGAAGGAGTTGGCACTAATTCCGTACTCCAAATCGAATGAAATATTGTATGGTGAAAGGAGTTGATTGAACTGAAGTTTGTTATTGAAGGGTTCATGTCAAGCCACTTGACTTCCTGGACTCTTGGGTGGTCATGATGTGTTGCTAGATACTACGCATGATCTGGGAATATGGGTTTATTAATTGATGAATTAATAAACAAATCCTGATTAGAATTAATAGGATTAATTCTAATTAATTATGGATTATTAATCTCAAAGACATTTGGATTAATTTATGTTCTCTACCAATTGACTGGGAAACCTAATAAGTCACACACAATAGAGGATTCTATACTCAAGATGTTATTTGATAACATAGTGGGGTTAATTGCGAGAAAGAGAAGTTGTTGTGGACAAATTATAATTAGTTATAATTTATGATCCAAATTGTAATTATGAGAACTTGATGTTCCCAATTACAATTAAGGAACTCTAATAGGATTAGAATCCCCTGTTTTTGGTAAGGGAATTTCGTGTATATTGAAGACTATACACATGAAAAACCTAAGCTGAAATTGGACATAAAAAAAAAACCTTATAGAAAGATACACGAAATCGGCCTCTTGTTTTCTCTCTCTCTCTCTCTCTCTCTCTCTCTCTCTCTCTCTCTCTCTCTCTCTCTCTCTCTCTCTCTCTCTCTCTCTCTCTCTCTCTCTCTCGTTTTCTTCTTGAAAGAAAAACCTAGCCGCCATCTTTTTCTGCTAGCACAGAAATTTTGGTGCTTGAGTATTCCTCTGTGTGTGTGGATTACTATTAGAAATAATCACACACTGTAATTATAATGGTTAGACGTTCAACTCACGTGGAGGTTGATCACGAGGATTGCTGGATCACGCCTTAACTTAAAGAAGAAATTTTTGTTCTTCGGATGATCACACAAATGTAAAAGCTGTTGCATTTACCTTCATTATGTCTTGTTTTCCACACATAGATGGGTCCTGGGAGGGTATCTCATTTTATTTTCTGCTGCGCCATATAGGATATAAGCCTGAGATACCCAACATTATCAACTCACATTCCCCATCACAACTCAAAGCTAAGCAAAATTTAAACTCATAATACAAGAGTTAGAAAATAAATATTTCACATAGTTATCATATTTTCCATATTCAAACTAGATGAGTTAAATAACCTTCAAACACCAATGGATAAACAGGATTAATCAAAATTCTCACGTCTTGAAAAATATCTTATCCAACAAAACCAATTTTATCAAAATCCACCTATTGAATGACAAAACTCATATCTAAGTAAGAAAAAGAATTACACCCTTTCTTAACAATGAAAACCACTGAAAGTTTGAAAAATTTTCACAAAAATTATATGGAAAAATATTTCTTCAACCTTCATTCTCCCCCCACACTTAAATTTGACATTTTCCTTAATGGCCAAAGATATAACAATAAAAGTATAGCTAAGAAGACCAAAATAAATAAAAAGGAAAAAGAAAGAGAAGAAAGTACTTCCATTGAGAATTGGCTCCAAAAGTTCCAAACTTTTAAATCTTCAAATTTTCAAAACTTTGAAGGAACTTTCAACAAAGTTGTTTTTCAATCAAAATCCTTTAAACCAATTTTTTCCAAAGTAGCTCAATACCAAAAAAACACCAAGATAATTGATAAAAACTTGGTCAAAGAATATCATGAAACTACTCCCCACATTTAAATTGGACAATGTCCTCATTGGCAAAAAATAAATATAAGAAAGTATCTCCAAATGGACCAAAAATAATAAAGGGGCAGAAAGTTTGAGCAATACTTCCCAAGTGCAATAAAGTACCAATAGATATCAAAATTAGAAATAGAGAGAAGGGCTTGTACAATAGGACTTTATTCCAATCTATAACATAAAACACAAATAAAAGCACAATGAAAAAATAAAAAAAAAATAAAAACTCACCTAGATAAAAGAAAACAAACTAAAGAAAAATACTAAAAAACCCTAAGAGAGCAAATAAATACATGAATCACTCCCCCACACTTAGGATGGAAATTTTTTTCCTTATTTGTGGGAAATAACACACAACAACCAAAACAAACCCAAACTAAAAATGAAGATACAAACTCTTCTCACTCATCATGCTTTCTTATCAAACCATTGGAAAAGAGATGAAAGCTTAAAGTAGAAGACAGATATGATGAATGTAGAAAGAAATGAGGTTTTTGAAAAAGGTAATGTGCATGGAAACATTTTTTTCTCAGCAAACCAAAACACATCAACCTCATGTTCTAAGATTTGTTTAGACATGCAAATATATTTTTCAGCATGCCTATAGTATCTAACAGATGCATCAACTCCGAAATCACCAATTAACCCTTCAAAAGTATTTTCACAATTAAAATTTCTCTTTAATTTTGTATTTGAGTTCTCAAAGATAGGATCAAGAAATCCTTACTTTTTAAGGCATGGTCTATAAAAACTAGGTACCTCATTGAAATTGGGGTGAAGGGTAGAAATCACCACCATTTTCCAAAGCCTTCTTATAACATAGCGTTGAAAGATCTAACTCCTTGAGGCATGGTGAGCTCAACACATAATCAATTGCATCATTGAACTCCATGACTCGAGAGGTACACTATTTGTCTTTCAATTCCTTATTGAAGATCTTGTCAACTAACTTTGCTAGTTGTGTCTTGTTAGAGCTCATTCATTGGGTTGATTCTTCGTATCCCTCAGTCGAAAAATTTGTATTGGCCACAAAAGAATTCACTAATGTTACTAATGGCGTCTCACTAAAAACATCAATGCAAGCATGTAATCTTGCCAATCTATCATTATTGTAACTCTTTTGATTTTGTGCCCAAAAGTAGTTGTCCATAAAGATGTCAATATCGCGCTAAAAGAAAAATAAAAATCAAATCAAAAATAAAAACAAAAAATAATAAAAAATAAAGAAAAAACAAAACAAAAAGGGAAAATAAATAATAGAAAAATAAAGAAAATAAAAACACACACATTCACAAACTATCTAAATACAAAAATTAGTGATATTTATAGTACAATATGAAGTTAGTCAATTAAGTCACATAATGTACAAACAATAAGATAGAACACCAATTTACACAAAGAACATATATACTTATGTATATATAGACATATGGACATATAAACATATAAATACGGTTAAATAAACAAAATCCAAGCTTTCATGATATTGTTTCCCCGGTAACGGCGCCAAAAACATGATACGTGTTTTTTATTGTAGAAAATATTACCAACAAATTACACAGTCAATCAAGCTTTAATTAAAATGCCAATCACTGAAACCACACATATGGACAAGTGTACCCATCGTATAGTATAGGGACTAGCAAGTATCGAATCCACGAGAACTTAGGCTCCCACCTTAGTTTACCCAAATCATAATTGTTTAGCCAATAAAATGAGAAGAAAATAAAAAGATAAAAATATATATAACTCAAGGATGCAATTTCATGTAACTAGACAATTATTTTGAAAACAAAATATTGAATCAATTAGCATTTATGACAATCAATTGTCGTTTTGGCATCATGAAGGATTTAATATAGACCCCACTTCGTTTGCAATCCATAGAATTGTTATCTTCTAGTTAAATTAGTGAACATATTCTGTCTCGACTAACTTATCCAAAAGATGCATTAAAATTAATCCTCATATAAACCCTTATATTTTAGGTAATTTAAAACATAAAATTAGTTAATGAATCCATATTATAACAATCATTAACCAACCTTCGATTACCAATATTCTAAACAATTAACCCCTTTTTCAAACAAGTTAAGAGATAACAAATATGAAATTAATTAATTGAAGTCATTACCGACCTCTTTTTCAAGCAATTCAATTACAAAAATCAATCAACCAACGCCGTAAGAAAAACATGTAATTAAATACTACGAATAATATTCAATTGATCAAAAATTCCAATTAATTCAAAATCATAATATCCAAAATAATATCGAATTACAATCAAAACATTAAGCACATCATTGTTCTAGAAATGTAAACAAAGGATAAAGGATAAAAATCATAAACAAGCCCTTCTTCTTCTCTTGAAAACTTCCTTTGAACAATGCTCATTTGAGTGGTGATTGAGTAGCTAGCATGGATCCTTCAAATCTCCTCTTTCTCTTTCATTTTCTTGTACTTTTTTAGGCCTCTTGGATGCTAAAATCGTGGCTTAGGAAGTCTTGGTCGAGTAGGATTCGAAAAAAACTAGGATTCGAAAAATACCAAAATAATTGTAGAATTTCTAAATTCGTGCACAGAATATTCACCTTTCAGAGCATACATGGCGCCAGGTACCTTCGACCCACTTTGCGCCAGGTGCACTCTATGATTCCCATGTTTTTGCTCTATTTTTTGTCTATTCTCATCAACAAACAGAATAGACTTGGCACCAGGTACACTTGCCAGACCTAGCACAAGGTCTGTTCTACTTTTGTACTGAAAGTTGCTCGAATTCCTTTGCTGGACTAGAATGGACCTGTCGCCTGGTCCCTTGGCTAGGCTTGGCACCAGGTGCATTCTAGAATTGTTCACTTTCTACTCGATTTTTACTTAAATCTGCACAAATTTTTCAAAAACCCTTTTTACAAGAAAAATATCAAATACAAAGGAATATGCCTAGTTATTATAACAAATGTATCACAAATCAATCTCAAATAACTAGTAAAATAATGATAATTTTAGCCCCTATCACATACCCCCACACATGAACTTTTGCTTGTCCTCAAGCAAACAAGAACTAGGCGCTGAGCATTTAGAACAAGACAAAATAATTTAGCAAAATTTTCTTTAACAAATTCATCCATATTGAAGATATAATCTTCTTCCAACCTTAAACATAAATTCGTCATTCACTCAACCCTTTCAAAACCTTTCAAACTCATGTATTAAATTAAATGATCACAAGGCCATCAAAGTTAAGTTAAACAAGCTTATATCTTGTACAAGAAAATTATTCCACCTTTCAAGCAAAAACATAGATCACATAAATTATATAAGTGAAGTCATTTAATCAATTCAAGCATTATAAACTTAAATTTACAAAACTCAAGTTAGTAAAATGAGGAAAACACTCCACTCTCTTCTTTTTTTTTCTCAAATTTTCAAATACTTAGGGAATTGATAGTCTTAAGTGAATGCATTTCTCTTCATGCACCATATTGGCCCCCTCATAATCATAATCTTTTTGTCAACAATGTCTTTTTTTCTTGCCTTTTTTTCCTTACCTTCTTCCTTTCGGGATAGCCTCAAGAGAGTGTGATGGTTCTTTTTTTTTTTTTTTCTCTTCCACACATCATATTAGCCCACTTTTTAGCAAAAGGTCTCTTTTCACTTTTCTCAAAAGGTGAAAGCAATTTTTTTTTTTTTCAACTCACATTTTTTTTTCACTCATTTTTTTTCTCACACATTTCTTATTCACAACTCAAAGTCAAGCAAACTTTAAATCTATAACACAAGAATTAGTCAACAACTCCTCCCATACTTTATCATATCATCCCCATTCAAAACTCAAAGAATAAAACAAAACTTAAATACTAAATATAACCAAGGTTAACTTAAATTCTCAAAACTTAGCAAAATCTAACTTAATATCCAAGTTTACTTTTTAATTAAAAATCCAACCATAACAAATGATAAATCTATATCCAAGTTAAAAAGAAAATCACAACTCTATTATAGACAAATAAGCTCAATTTAGCTCCAAATTTCCAAACTTTCAAATTTTCAACAAATTTGACGATTGAATTTTCAACAAAATTGTTTTTATTTTTTAACAAAATTGTTTGATACCAAGAAAACACCAAGATCATTGATAAAAACTTGGATAAAGAATATTAGTAAACCACTTCCCTACACTTAAACTGGACAATGTCCTCATTGGCCAAAAATTAAAACAAGAAAGCATATCCAAAGGGACAAAAAATAATAAAGGGGTAGTTAAACAATATTCTCCAAGTGTAATAAACTCCAATAAAGATGAACTTGGAAAGGAACGACAAGCTTGTCCAAGAGGACTTTATTCTAACCTTGAAAAGAAAACACAAATAAAAGCATAAAGAAAATAATAACAAACTTAAGACACCTAAATAAGAGAACACAAGCTAAAAAAAAAAAATACAATAAAATAACAATCCTAACAAAATAAATAAAGACACAACTCACCCCCCCACACTTATGATGGAAAATATTTTCCTTATTTGGGGAGGAAAAAGACACCTAACCGACTAAAGAAAACCCAACCCAAAAGAAAGATACAAACTCTTTTCACTCATCATGTTTCCTTATCAAACCTTTGTAACAGAAATTAAAGCTCATTGAAAAAAGGTAGACATAATAAAAGTAGAAACAAGAGAGGTTTTTGAAAAATAGAGAGGTCATGGAAAATATTAGTTGTAATGAATGTATATGCATGACCCCCCTTCCATAACACTCTTTTAGACATGCAAATCAAGTTTCCAACACAAAGATGTAGATTGTGTCTAAAAAGTGTGTAACATAAGAATCACCACTTAACCCTTCAAAAGATTTGTCATAATTGAAATTGCCCTTAAAACTTAGTATTTGAGTTTTTTAAAGATGGGATCAAAAAATTCTTACTTTTCAATGCTTCTAAAAATGCCAAGTTACCTCTCGGAAATTGAGGTGAAGGATAGATTTTGTCAACATCCTCCAAAGGTTTCGTATGATGTATTAGTGGAAGATCCAACTCCTTTAGACATGCTAAATTCCATACATCATCATTTGAACTATTGTCCTCCAAGAATAGAAAGGAACCTAAGAAATCATGTGACAAAGAGAGATTAGAAATATTAGCACATAGAGTAGAATCAAATACCTCCCAATCCACATTGGGCAATTGTTCCTCATATCCTCTCATCTTCTTAGGGATTCTCTTGTTCGAGTGTATGGTCATTTATGGTATCTTCAATCAACTTGTCTAGTTGTGTTCTTTGATGGCTAATTCATTAGGCTGCTTCTTCATGCCATCTAATGGACGTACTTGTATTGGCAACAAAGGATTTGAATGAAGCTTTAAGTGAGTTCTCATTAAAAACATTAATCCGTGCTTGCAACCTTGCCAACATATCATCATTATAGCTCTTTCGACATTGTACCCATGAATAATAGTCCATGATGATGTTAATCTCGCACTCAAAGAAAAATAAAGATCAAATCGAAAATAAAAATAAAAACAAGCAAAAATAATATTAAAATAAAAAAAAGAAAATTGCACAAATGAGAATTATTCACAAACATCCAAAACGCAAAAGTTAGTGATATATACAAATACAACAAAGACTAAATCAACAAGACTCGAGTACTTCCGATAGTGCCCATCCCCAACAACGGTGCCAAAAACATGATGCGTAAATTTTGGGTGTATAAAAATCATCAAATTTAAATCCATCCCTTATCAAGTTTTAATTAAAACATTAATCCTAAAATACACACACAAGCAAGTATACTCATCACAAGCATAGTATAGGGAATTGATTAGTATCGATCCTCAAAGGAATAAGTACACACTAATCACTTTTCATACATTATTTAACCTACCAAATAAAATAGTAAGATGAAAATAAGAAAAACAAAGAAATATATATACAACTCAAGGATGTGAAAATATGCAATATAGACAAAAGCTTTTGAAAACATGATAATGAATCATTAAGCTAATATCACAATTAATTATTATCTTGGTCTCATGAAGGCTTTAATATAGACCCTCTTCATTTGCAATCCATCGAATCACTATCTTCTAGTTATATTAATAAACATATTCTGTCTCAACTAACTTATCCAAAAGATGCATTAAAATCAATCCTCATATAAACTCCTATAATCTAGGTGATTTAAAACATGAAATTAGTTAATGAATCCATATTCTAGCAATCATCAATTAACCTTCGATTACCTATGTCCTAGACAATTAACCCCCTTTTCAAGAAAGTTAAGGGATAACAAATATGAAACTAATTAATTGAAGTCATTACCAACCTCTTTTTCAAGCCAGTTAATAATATAAATCAATCAACCAACTTCGTAAGAAAAATAAATAATCAAATACCAAGATAAATAATGAATTGATCAAAAGACTAAATTAATCAATAAATCATGAATTACAAAAATAATGTCAAATTACAATGGAAATATTGAATACATGATTGTTTAAGGAAAAGAAAACAAAGGTAAAAGAAAGCACTCATAGACAAGCCTCTTTCTTCCTCCTTAAAGACTATCTCGAACAATCTTCCTTGATTGGGTGAATTCATTCTTTAATGTGTGATTGGAAATTTTTGCTTTTGAATCCACCTCCACATGTATATGTCTCTTCTCTTGTGTTTTCTTTTGATTTTATAGGCCTCTTAAATTCTAAATTCATGGTTTGGGAAGTCTTGGCCGAGTAGGATTCGAAAAATACCAAAACCATTGGAAAATTCTTAATTTCGTGCGCAGAATATTCGCCTTCCGGGGCGTACCTGGTGCTGGGTACCTTCAACCCACTTGGCGCATGGTGCACTCTGTTCTTTTCCTATTTTTGCTCTGTTTTTTAGTCTGTTCTCATTGGCAGACAGAATGGACCCAGTGCCAGGGACACTTGCCAGACTTGGCGCTAGGTCTGTTCTGCTTTTGTACTAAAAGTTGCTCGAATTCTTCTGCTGGACCAAAATGGACATGGCACTTGGTCCCTTGGCTGAGCCTGGTGCCAGGTACATTTTGGAATTGTTCACTTTCTACTTGATTTTAACTCAAATCTGCACAAATTTGTCAAAAACCCTTTTTACAAGTAAAATATCAAATGGGAAGGAATTTATCCAGTTATTACAACAAATGTATCTCAAAACACCTTAAATAACTAGGAAAATAATGATGATACATTTGTTGGCATTACCAATAGAATGCGTATCATTAGTCGGCAAAGCTTGCACCACAACCCACTTTGATACATACTCAATCGCAACCAAGATATATTTGTTACCTAAAGAACTAGGAAAAGGGCCCATGAAATCAATTCTCCAACAGTCTAAAATCTCACGAGCTTGAAAATTTTGTAATGGCATCTCAGTAGATTTAGAGATGTTACCCGTACGTTGATACATATCACAACTTTCAACAAACCTGTACGAATCTTTGAAGAGTGTAGGCCAATAAAACCCAAACTCAAGAACCTTTCTTGTGGTGTTGGTAGCTTAGTAGTAGCCTCTTGTAGATCCTTTATGACAATGTTTCAAAATATTGGTACTTTCTACGGACACCTTCGATGATTTGATCCGTACAACACCGGAACAAGTACGAATTATCGCAAAAGTAATGCTTTACTTCAGAGAGGAATTTCTTCTTTTGTTGTGCATTGAAATCTTCCAAAATAATTCCTGCAATCAAGTAATTAGCAAAATCTGTATACCAAGGTAGTTGGGAAATCTCACTATTAACAAGTAGAAGTTGTTCATCCGGGAATGTGTTATTTCTATCTGCTTCGGCCAATGACTCAAGGTTGAGATTTTCCAATCTTGATAAGTGATCTGTAGTTAAATTTTTCGCTCCCATTTTGTCCCAAATCTCCAAGTTAAATTCCTGCAATAATAAGACCCATATTATCAATCTTAGTTTAGAATTATTCTTGTTTAGTAGGTACTTAAGGGCAGAATGATCCGTATACACAATGACATTGGACAAACCAAGATAAGAATGGAATTTATGAAAACTAAACACTATTGCAAGTAATTTTTTCTCCGTTGTGGTGCAGTTCTGTTGTGCTACCACAAGAGTTTTTCTTACATAGTAAATTGGTTGAAAGTGCTTACTCCTTTTTTGTCCAAGCACTACACCCACTGCATAATCACTTGCGTCACATATTAGCTCAAAAGGAAGAGACCAATCCGGTGCAATTAATATAGGAGAATTGATCAATTTCTTTTTAAGCACATTGAAAGCATTGAGACATTTTTCATTAAACTCAAAAATAGCATTCTTTTCAAGCAAAGAAGTAAGGGGTTTAGAAATCTTTGAGAAATCCAAAATAAACCTCCTATAAAAACCTGCATAACTAAGAAACTTCGAATAGTCTTCACTGAAGTTAGAGGAAGCAGTTTGTCAATTGCCTCAATTTTGGCCCTATCAACCTCAATACCTTTCCTTGAAATTTTGTGTCCTAGTACTATACCTTTTTGCACCATGAAGTGGCATTTTTCCCAATTAAGCATGAGGTTGGTCTCTTCGCATATTTGAAGTACCTTTTTCAAATTGGCCAAACACAAATTAAAAGAATCACCAAAAATCGAAAAATCATTCATAAATACATCCGTGATATGTCCCACAAACCCTTCAAAAATAGCCATCATACACTATTGGAATGTTCTGGGACCATTACAAAGACCAAAAGGCATACGTCTATATGCAAAAGTACCAAAAGGGCATGTAAAAATGGTCTTTTCTCAATCCTCTGATGTTATGGTAATTTGAAAGTATCCAAAAAAGCCATCTAAAAAGCAATTAATTAAGCTTCATATACGACTCTAATGATTTCAGTATTTTCCAAATCCTATTCAGCCAAGACTTCCTAAGCTAAGAATTTAGCATCCAAGAGGCCTATAAAAACATAAGAAAACACAAGAGAATGGCATATACATTTGGAAGTGGATTCAAAAACAAAAATTCTTAATCATTATTGAAGGAGAAATTCACCCAATCAAGGAGGATTGTTTAAGAGAGTCTTCAAGAAAGAAGAAAGAGGCTTGTCTATGAGTGCTTTCTTTTACCTTTATTTTCTTATCCTTAAAACAATCATGCATTCTATATTTCCATTATAATTTGATATTATTTTTGTAATTCATGATTTATTGATTAATTTAATCTTTTGATCAATTCATTATTTATCTTGGTACTTGATTATTTGTTTTCCTTACGGAGTTGGTTAATTGATTTTTATTATTAACTTACTTGAAAAAGAGGTTGGTAATGACTTCAATTAATTATTTTTATATTCGTTATCTCTTAACTTACTCGAAAAAGGGGTTAATTGTTAAGGGCATTGGTAATCAAAGGTAAGTTGATCATTGCTAGCATATGGATTCATTGACTAATTTTATATTTTAAATCACCTAGAATATAGGGGTTTTATGAAGATTGATTTTAATGCATATTTTGGATAAGTTAGTCGAGACAGAATATGTTCACTAATTTAACTAAAAGATAGTGATTCCACGTATTGCAAACAAAGTGGATCTGTATTAAATCCTTCATGAGATAAAGATAATAATTGATTGTGATATTGGCTATGTGATTCATTATTATGTTTTCAAAAGCTTTTTGTCTAAATTGCATATTTTCACATCCTTGAGTTGTATATATTTCTTTATTTTTCTTATTTTTATCTTACTACCTTATTTGGTCAGTTAAAGAATGAATGAAAAGTAATTAGTGTGTACTTGTTCCTTTGAGGATTGATACTCGTTAATTCCCTATACTATACTTGCGATGAATATACTTGCTCGTATGTGTATTTTGAAATTAATGTTTTAATTAAAACTTGACTAAGGGATGGATTTAAATTTGATGATTTTTATACACCCAATAATTACGCATAAAGTTTTTGGCGCCGTTGTCGGGGAACAATATCATGAAATCATGGATTTTGTTGATTTAACCATGTTTATATGTTTATATGTCTATATGTAAATAAGTATATATGTTTTTATAAATCGGTGTTCTATCTTGTTATTTGTACATTGTGTAACTTAATTGACTAGCTTACTTCATGTTGTACTGTAAATACTACTAACTCTTGTATTTAGATAGTTTGTGAATATATGTGTTTTTCTTTTCTTTATTTTTCTATTATTTATTTTTCCTTTTTTGTTTTTTCTTTTCTCTATTTTTTATTATTTTTGTTTGTTTTTATTTTCAATTTAATTTTTTTTATTTGAGTGCAAGATTGACACCATAATGGAGAACTACTTTTAGGCACAAAATCAAAGGAGTTACAATGATAATAGATTGGCAAGATTACAAGCTCGCATTGATGTTTTTAGTGAGACGTCATTAGTAACATTAGTGAATTCTTTTGTAGCCAATACAAATTCATCGACTGAGGGATACAAAGAATCATCCCAATGAATGAGCTCTAACAAGACACAACTAGCAAAGTTGGTTGATGAGATCTTCAATAAGGAATTAAAAATTGCAGACAAATAGTGTACCTCTTGATTCATGGAGTCCATTGATGCAATTGATGATATGTTGAGCTTATCATGCCTCAAGAAGTTGATCTTTCAAAGTCATATTATCAGAATGCTTTAGAGAATGGTTAAAATTTCTACCCTTCACCCTAACTTCTGGGAGGTAACTTAGTTCTTATAGACTATGCCTTGAAAAGTAAGGATTTCTCTATCCTATCTTTAAAAACTCAAATACTAAGTTTAAAAGGAAATTTTAATTGTGAAAATTCTTTTGAAGGGTTAATTGGTAATTTCGGAGTTGATGCATCTGTTAGATACCATAGGCATGTTGAAAAATATATTTGCGTGTCTAAAGAAATGTTAGAACATGAGGTTGATGTGCTTCGCTTTGCTGAGAAAAAAATGTTTTCATGCACATTACCTTTTTCAAAAACCTCATTGCTTTCTACATTCATTCATATTTGTCTTCTACTTTGAACTTTCATCTCTTTTCCAAAGGTTTGATAAGAAAGCATGATGAGTGAGAAGAGTTTGTATCTTTATTTTTGGTTTGGGTTTGTTTTGGTTGTTGTATATTATTTCCCACAAATAAGAAAAATATTTTCCATCTTAAGTGTGGAAGAGTGAGTCGTGTCTTTATTTGCTCTTTTAGGATTTTTTTTAGTATTTTTCTTTAGTTTTTTTTCTTTTATTTAGGTGTGTTTTTATTTTGTTATTATTTTCCTTGTGCTTTTATTTATGTTTTGTTTTATATGTAGGAATAAAGTCCAATTGAACAAGATCTTCTCTCTATTTTTAGTTTTGATATCTATTGGCACTTTATTGCACTTGGGAAGTATTGCTTAAACTTTCTATCCCTTTATTATTTTTAGTTCCTTTGGAGATGCATTCTTGTGTTTATTTTTTGCCAATGAGGACATTGTCCAATTTAGGTATGGGGGAGTAGTTTAGTGATATTCTTTGACCAAATTTTTATCAATTATCTTGCTGTTTTCTTGGTATTGAGCTACTTTGGAAAATTTTAGTTTAAAAGATTTTGATTGAAAAATAACTTTGTTGCAAGTTCCTTGAAAGTTTTGAAAATTTGAAGATTCAAAAGTTTGGAACTTTTGGAGCTAATTCGCAATGGAAGTACTTTCTTCTCTTTCTTTTCTCTCTTTATTTATTTTAGTCTTCTTGGCTGTACTTTTATTTTTTTATCTTTGGCCATTGAGGACAATGTCCAATTTAAGTGTAGGGGGAGAATGAAGGTTGAAGAAATATTTTTCCATATCATTTTTTTGAAAATTTTTCAAACTTTTGGGGGTTTTCATTGTTAAACAAGGTTGTAATTCTTTTTCTTACTTGGATATGAGATTTGGTCATTCATTAGGTGGGTTTTAATGAAATTGATTTTGTTGGATATGATATTTTTCAAGACGTGAGAATTTTGATTAATCTTACTTATGCATTGGTGTTTGAACGTTATTTGACTCATCTAGTTTGAATATGAAAAATATGATGAATATGGGAAATGTTTATTAGCTAACTTTTTGTTATGAGTTTAAATTTTGCTTAGCTTTGAGTTTTGATGGAGAATGTGAGTTGATAAAAGATCTTTTAGAGGAAAGATTGTGGAAAAAATTGTGAAACATTCTTGTGAGTTTAAAATTTGGAAAAATGAGTTGATTGCTTCCTCTTTGAAGATGAGAAAAAAAATTATTTTTGCTTGATTATAGGGGCCAATATGGATAGTGAAGAGAAATTCACTTTCTTGAGGCTATGAATTCCCAAGAGCAAAAGAAAGGAATATTTTTGGAAAAAAATGATGAGTGGTGGCTAAAAGGGGGCCAATATGGTATGTAAAGAGAAATCCATGCACTTGAGGCTATTAATTCCCTAAGTCATTAAAAAAATAGAGAGAAAAAGATTGGAGTGCTTTCCTTGCATCCTAACTTGAGTTAAGCAATTTTTAGATTTATAATGCTTGAGTTGATAGATAGCTTAACTTATGTGATTCATGTTATCTATTTTTTAACTTGAAGGATGAAATAAGTTTCTTGGACCAAGGTATACACTTGATTAATTTGACTTCAAGAGTTTTGTGGTATCTTGTCAAAAGTTTCAAAATTTATATTATTTTCAAAGGGTATGAATGACAAGAGTTGTATCTAATGTTTGAAGGGAAGATATAGTCTTTGCTATGGTAAATAAAATTTTGAATAAGAAAGGACTTGTGTTTTCTTAATGATTTTCTTGACTAAAGTGTTTTGCTTGAGGACAAACAAAAGTTCAAGTGTGGGGATATATGATAGGGGCTAAAATCACCATTATTTTTCTAGTTATTTGAGATTATTTTGAGATACATTTATTGTAATAACTAGGCATATTCCTTCCTATTTGACATCTTGCTTGTAAAAAGCGTTTTTGAAAAATTTGTGCAAATTTGAGTAAAAATCAACTAGAAAGTGAATAATTCCAAAATATACCAGGCGCCAAGCACAGCCAAGGGACCAGGTGCCGGGTCCATTCTGGTCTAGTAGAGAAATTCAAGCATATTTTAGTACAAAAGAAGAATAGACTTGGCGTCAAGTTTGGCAAGTGTACTTGGTGCTGGGTCTATTCTGTCTACCGATGAGAACAGACTAAAAAATAGAGCAAAAATACGGGAAGAACAGATTGCACCTGGCGCCAGGTGGGTCGAAGGTACCCAGCACCAGGTACACTCTGAAAGGCGAATATTCTGTATATGAATTAGGAATTTTTTAATTATTTTGGTATTTTTCAAATCCTATTTGGCCAAGAACTCCTAAGCCATGGATTTAGCTTCCAAGAGACCTATGAAAGCACAAGAAAAACATAAGAGAAAGGTGTGATTTGAATGATCCAAGCTAACTAGTCAATCACTACTCAAATGAGGTTTTCAAGAGAATAAGAAGCGTTTATCTATGAGTTTTATGTTTTATCCTTTGTTTACTTTTCTAGAACAATGATGTGCTTAATGTTTTGATTATAATTGGATATTATTTTAGAGATTATGATTTTGAGTTTATTAGAATTTTTTTATCAATCGATTGTTATCCTTGGTATTTGATTACTTGTTATCATTGGTTATTGAAGTGGGTTCTTTTAATTAACTTGGGAAACTATATTAGGAGTTCATTGCATAGATTTCATATTTTTCAAATCTTAATGGACTTCGGAAATGAAGTTGAAATTATAGGACTAAGTAATCTAAGATTAAGTTGATTTTGCCTTGACAAAGGGTTATTAGCTAATTTCATACTTATAAGGAATTGAGCTTAATGCATGTTTTGGTTATGTTAGCTTAATTGACAAATCTGTTAATATGAATCAAAATATAGTGATTCTATGGATTGAAAAATAAAGTGGAATTTATCTAAGTAAATTCGTGACTTGTGAAACGATTGAATTTTACTTTATATTCCTTCATGATGCCAAGATGATAATTGATTGTGATGAATGCTAATTGATTCAGTATTATATTTTTAAGATAATTGTCTAGTTACATGAAATTGCATCCTTGAGTTATATCTATTTTTATCTATTTTATTTTTTATTCTATTCTTATTTTATTGGCTAAACAATAAAGATTTAGGCAAAGTAAGGTAGGAGCTTAAGTTCTCGTGGATTCGATACTTGCTATTCCTTATATTATACAATGGGTATACTTACTCGTATGTGTGATTTTAGTAGTTGGCATTTTAATTAAAGTTTGATTGATTGTGTAATTTGTTGGTAATATTTTCTATACTAAAAAACACGCATCACCTTTACAATCATGGTGCAACAAATGAGTAGTGGAGGATTGACTTGTGAGATTTGTTGTAGTAGAAGGCATACAAAGGTTGATGTCCAAATAAATTAGAATATGAAAGATTTTATGAGATTTACAATTGCAAAGAATAGAGACAAATTTAGAAGCAAAAAGCTAGACTTGAGACCAAAGCGGCCAAGAAAAATGTTGTAGATGTTAAGGAGCCAAGAAGGGCAAGAAGTGAAGAAAAAATTGAGAGGGTTGAGCAAAGTGAATTGCATGACTTTGCGAATGAGGAGAAGCTAGAAAGGGAGGCTAAGTGCCAAGGAATGCTCGATCAAAATAATGAAGTGGTGCACGAAGGAGTTGAGAAAAATGTTTATGAGATTGATGAGGAGCTTAGTGATGATGAAGAAGAAGATGTGGAACCATTGAATTCAACAAATGGGGTGACTAAGGAACTTTACAACATTCTCTTTTTCCTAGAAGATGAATCAAACCCATTAGGAGTGTTAGAGGAGAATGATCAAAATGGAGTTGAGCAAAATAGAGTAGAATTTGTTGAAAAGTAAATGCATTCAAGAAATGAGATAGAGGGGGAGCAAATGCGTGCTATAGATGAAGGTTCCCAAAGTGCTTCAAGTACTTATGAAGAAGGAGAAAGTTCACATCCACAAGAAGAGAAAAAGAGGAGTTGGATAGAGGTGGTACAAAAGCAAATGAAAATGAGTGGAATTAGTAAGAATGAAACATCTAGTTCAACTTCACAAAATGACACCAAATCTAGTGGAGAAGATAGAGTGGATTGAAGAGATGGGGATATACTTGAGAAACCATATGCATTGATTGGCATAGCAATGGAAGTTGAAAATTCTTGTGAGGGAGTGGAAGAATAAGAAAATTTGCAAAGAAAGAATATATATATATATATATATATATATATATATATATATATTTTAAAGTGTCTAATTAAGCAAAAACCATGTAGTGTCCTCATTGATGGAGGGAGTTGAAAAAATGTGATTAGTGCTATATTGGTGGAGGAGTTAGAAATAGAAACTTTGAAACACCTTAGACCTTTCAAGTTATAATGGTTGAACAATTGTGGAGAGATGAAGGTAAACAAATAAGCCAAGGTTGCCATTGATATAAGGAAGTATAATGATGGTTTGTGATGAATTTTCTATGCATGTAGGGCATATTTTGTTGGGAAGACCAGATGTTTGATAGAGATGTGGTCCATGAAGGGAAAATGAACACTTATTCTTTGAGAAAAGATGGAAAGAAAATCACTCTACTTTTCTTATCCCCTAGTGAGGTTTTGAGAGATTAAAATATCTTGAGGGAAAAGGAAAAGGAAAGAAGAGAAGGAAAGGAAAGGAAAAAGAAGATGAGTGAGACAGAAAATGAGGAGAAAAAATGAGAGAAGAGGGAAGAACAAAAGAAAGGCGAACATGAGATTGAGGTGAGAGAAGAAAGAGAGATAAAAATTGAGGAATGGAAGGAAGACGGGGTTAAAAGGATAGTGACCATCCTAGGTTGGAGAGAAAAAGAAAAGAGAGGTAAAAAAGAAAACAGAGTGAAGGTAAATTGAGAGGAAAAATGTGGGTAGTGAAAAGAGGAAGTATAGAGAATACTGAGGTACAAAGCCATAACATTTTACTTTCACAAAAACTCTCTTGTTTGAATTCTTGTATAGGTTATAATTCGAGGATGAATCATTTCCAAGAGGGGGGAAATGATAGGAATTGCCCCGGCACAAAGGCCACTCAAGAGAAGACAAAGAGAAATCCAAACCACGGCTTATAACACCTTGGGTTAGATCCATTTTCAAGAGGTTTGAATAGGATTTTAAGGCTAACCAAGCCAAAAAACTAAGGGCCAAGAGAATAATGAAGGAGTTGATAAAGAAAGGAAGGCCAAAAGGAGTACAAAGAAGGCAATAATCCTTGTGGAAGGTCAAGCAAACAATGAACAAGAATTAAGGGACAAACGGGCAAATGAAGGAATGTGACCCAAGAGAGCTTTAAATGGAAACAATCTTGGCTTCAAAACTATTTGAAAGATCAAGGGAATGCATGGAAAAGGAATAAAATGAATAGAGGTCAAATGAATAGGAATTAAAGTGCTAAGAACTGACCCCGCACAGATCGACCGATCAAGCACCGGCTGTGATTTGCAAAATTTCTCAATTTTTTTGTGCACACACTGTTCCAATAGATTGGACTCAGCGCCGGCCCTAACAGTCCAACCCGGCACCGACGTGGATTAGCTAAGTGTGGTTTTTATTGTTCCAACTTTTGTGCACGAGAACTATTCCTCCAGATTGGACTCGGCGCCAATCCCAGGAAACGTACCTGGTGCCTGCTCTGTTCTGAAACCCAAACCCCTAATGTTTTGCAGCTATTTTAGGGTCATTTTGTAATATTTAAAATTGTTTAGTTCAGGAATAGAACATCCTTCTATAATGTTTTGTATTGAGTTATGTTGGAGGACTATAAATACCCTATTATAACATTGTAAACTAAGAACCTTTGGAAGCATATAAAATTGTGAGAGTTGAAGAACTCTTTGAGAGTTTTGGAGAGGGTGATCCTTTTGGGTGATGTCCATTAAACATCAAGACTAAATCAATTTGATTTAGTCCCACATTTGATCTTGTCTCTAAATCTTAAGAGATAATTTCAACTTTATCTCTTTTCTTATGTGCTAAGTTTCCTAGTGTGTTTGATAGGATTGAGTTAGGTGCCTTCAAATTCCTATCTTTGGTGTTTTAATCTATATTTAGATTAGGGAGTTAAGATGTTTTTGAAGTAGGATAGATTCACATTATTACAAGAGTGTTAATTGCTTTGCATTTTGGTGTTCTCATGTATGAGTTTGTTAGGGTTCTTATTTTTTAGCTGAATCCACATTTTTTGTGTTTGCCAAAATCATATTATAGCCTCTATAGACCTCTACCAATGAAAGTAGAATTAGAGCGAAGAAGATAGGAAGAAAAACGAAATAGCAGTGTCCTCGACCTACAAATATTGACCCATAGAATAATATTGCCAGTGCAGTGTCCTTGACCTACAAATATGTACGTAACACCTGTTATTAAGATAGGAAAATGTACTAACATTTTTCTCAATGACGTCTACCATTCTTTAATAGCTAGTCTGATAATCCATAACATTTAGTATGTATCTACTTATCACAGGGAGCTACCCAAAAGTGTGCATACTTAGTTACGTTTCCTAGGACCTTGGAGTATTAGATTATCCCGGACAATCACAAGGGAGTGATTTCTTCACATTATGAAGCATAGAAACGCTATTATATAAGTCTTTCTTAATTAACTAAAGTCATACACCTAACGTACAAGATTATTGGCCTTGCAATAAAACCTCACCTAACATACATCGAAATGTACAAGTCCAGCTTCATCAGACCACCAATTTATACTTAAGACTTAGGGTACTCGTCCACACAGTAGATGTGATAAACCAATCTTTATTTATTTTAGTACTTTTATAAAGATTATTATCGTGTAGTCCAGTTCTAAGTATTCCAAATACGCTTACCCAACATACATCAATGACATCTACCATCCTTTGATAGCTAGTCTGATAATCCATGACATTAAGTTTGTATCTACTTATCACAGGGAGCTACCAAAAAGTGTGCATGCTTAGTCACGTTTCCCAGAACCTTAGATTATTAGATTTTCCAGAAAATCACAAATGAGTGATTTTTTCACTATATAAAGCGTAGAAACTCTACTGTATAAGTCTTTCTTAATTAACTAGAGTAATACACCTAACATACAAGGTTATTGGCCTTGCAATAAGACCTCACCTAACATACATCAAAGTGTACAAGTCCAACTTCACCAGACCACCAACTTATGCTTAAGTCTTAGGGTACTCGTCCATGCAGTAGCTGTGATAAATTAATCTTTATTTATTTTAGTATTTTTATAAATATATTTATCGCGTGGTCTAGTTCTATGTATTTAGAATACACTTACCCTATTCTATAATGGACTACTCACTGGTTAAAGGTAATTTGTTTCCCATTTAGAAACCATAGTGTAATGATCTAAACATTGATGAAGTGCCCAACTTCATTAAGCGGTTAAGAACAATTTGTTTTTGCTTATGTGTTAGTAACCCATAATCTACACCTTACTGTGAAAGTACGATCCAATCACGTAGATTACTTACTAACATATTTAGACATTTAATGTGCAATATATGTAAACAAACAACCATTAATAAAGATTATTTTTATTAATTTGTAAAATACAAAAATACATAGGCCATGTTGGGCATACATTCCAACAACGTAAAGGGGTATATTTGTCATTATACCTACAGGTCGAAGACGCTATACTTGCAATATTATTTTCAGGATCAATATTTTCATATCATGATAAATAGAATATTTAAAATGATAAAAAATACTGCTATTGTTACTGGAGGTATTTTGATCATTTTAGTAGTCAAGAATAATATATCTTTTGATCCCTAGAATAGATCAAATAACCTTAGTATATTTATTTACTATATTGGCTAATTGGGTGATTTTATTATTAGAAGAATTATTCTAACAATCCAATTAATTATTTATTTGGGTTAGAATAATTAATTGGAATAATTTAATTAATTATTTAATTAATTAATTATCTTAGATAATTTTATATTGAATCTAAGTGGATTAATTAATTAATTAATTTAATTAATTAGTTTATTAATTAATTATTTTGGGTAATTTTATTTTGGGCCCAAGTGGATTAATTAATTAATAAGTAAGCTAACTAATTAGTCTTGGACTAATTAAGAAAAGCCCTGGCCCACCAATGTTTGTGTGTAGCGGCTAATAGGTTTTGGAAACCTAGGACAGAGGCCACTATATAAGGCAAAAGGAAAAAGGAAACTAAAAGGAAAAAGAAGTTGCTTGTTTAAAAAGGCATTGTGTGCTTGGGGTTAGGTTGACCAATTTTGAAAAAGGAAAAAGCAACTTTTGGTTTTCCTTAGCAAACGGCCATAGTTTTCTTTGGTTATCGTTTTTTCCTTCGTTTTACCTTTGTCATTTTAGCTCTTCCATTTTTCTTTCAATCTCCTTCACCCTAGTTCTACTTTCACCGATAGAGGTCCATAGAGAATCGAGAATATTCAAAAAGGTTAAAAGCTAGCAAACATGGTAAGTGTCTAATACGAAGGAGCTGATGGTTAGCTAATATAGCTGTGGAACAAGTAGACGTTCCAGTTAAGGGAGCACCATTAAACTCAAATCCAACTCCAGTTATTCAAGTCAAATGCCCTAGAGGTAAGTATTTCTAGACTTTGGCTCAGGAAAAATTTTAAATTGCTGCCTTTCGCTGTGTATTTAATTTTTCCGCAGTCCTTCAAGTGGTATCAAAGGTATGGTTTAACACAGGAGCATGTTTAGGGTTAATAACTAAAAATTGTGGTTCTTTTACTAACAAAAATAATGATATTTGTGATTGTATGGATTCCTCATGATTTTTTATATGGGTAGATTTTGTGTACACCTTGTGCGTGGAGGCATAGACACCTGTAATTTATTATTAATCGCTTTCTGTAGAATTCGTGTACGCCTCATTTTGAAAGGCACGGGTCTTTGAATTTGTATTTTAATTTAATTTACAAATTCTTGTACCAAAATTGGTGCTTGGATCAACATACAAAAACCCTGAAGAAAACCTGAAGGAAAAGTTGCAAAAAACAAAAGAAAACGGAGGTAAGACGGATAGGGCCCAATCGCGACCAGTTCTGGCTAAGTCATGGCGTGCTCTTTCATTTCTTGTTCCTATAAGCTACACCCGACTTCTTAGCATTCACGGTTAGTTTTTGGTCATCATGTCTCCAGCAGCTATGGCCAGTTTTAGCAACGAAAAATTGAGTTTTGCCCCGGTTCAAGTTAGATTTGGCAAGTGCGGGTCACAAGTTTTGGGTTCCGATTTGGGCATCTTGAAGGTAATTGTGATAAACCTTATAGGGGATGAATAAGGTTTATGGAAAACAAATGCTATTTAAAAAAAAAAATTCTTTGATATCTTTTTGATAAAGACCGAATAAGGTGTGAGTTCGAAAATGCTGACTTGAATGTGCTGCTAAAAAACTTTCAAAACTCCTCTAAATGTTGAAAAGAAGGCCTATAGTTAAGATTGTTAGGTAAAGCAATAATAACAGTTTCATGCAATAATATAAAAGTCTTTGATCAAATCAATAAATGCAAGGAGGAGTATAAATCTTTCATGTAACACCACTACTAAAGGTAACAGTAGAAGCATATCAATACTGGGTGTCGCCTCGTCCAGTTACCCATACAAGGGGTCTTTATAACGAACAACCAATAGAGTATGTAAGATCTAGATCTATACAACAACCCATACTGATAGTCACATACACATATATAGTGAAGAATCTCATACATGAAAATTTCCATTCAACATCAGTAATAAGGTACATTATCCAAAAAGGAAACGTCTGGACCTATTTTGCTGTCACTGCGGTATCGTCCTCTATCCATAGGTTCGCTCAACTTCGAATCCTACAAAAATGTAAGATGAAAGACACGTGTGAGTGCAAAAATCACCCAGTGAGCCCCGTGTGAGCTAATGTTTTATCAAAGAGACAAAGTACATAAAATTTTTGTGGAATAGTATATCATTTGTTCACTAGAAATAATTTCAAAACTCTTTAACAAAGAGTTTATTTAGAACTCAATCATTTTTTAAAAACTGCATTTCAATTTCAAAACATTGCCCCATTTCCAAATCACAGGCACTTCTCCAATAGAAGGTCGGCCTGTAAGCAAAGCTCACAAGGCTTCGCTTCGGTATCATGATCTTATTGTGCTAAGGTCTCCACCTTACAGCACTCAACCATGCATTGCCAGATAAGTACACTGACTTACAATGTGTCATCATACTGAGATAGCAGCCTCTAATACTTGATATGTGCATCGCTAGATAAACACACAAACTTGCACCGTGTCATCGTACTAAGACCGCAGCCTACAGTACTCGATATATGCATTGCTGGGAAATCTTTTACTTACTACCGTAAGCCAAGGGTCCCAATCCTGACGTCAATCACCATCGAGGCAGCAAGAAGTCAAACGCGCTGAGTGTCCCCGCTCGGCCTCTAGCGAATAACTCAAAATCAAGAAGCGCCCACAGACACGGCAATTGCCAGGTGCTAAACGGCTAGCCAGGATGACTCTTGTAAATGCCCTATCGTCTTATTTGGAGTAAGACAATCCCCAGAACTGATCGGGTTACTTAGGGTCATCTATCTCTAACATGAGCTAGTACAAAGATCAAAGTCCTTACTGAGTACTCAACGTTAACAATACCAACCCCGTCTGACTGATCAGGCCAGAGGGTTATTTGATCCCGTAGGATTTTCAAATCAAAACAGCTTTAGGGCAAATTAACATTTTCCAGAGTTTGATCCCACTGACTTGCAAGTCAGATCATCATTCAAAGAGGCCCTGTAGAGCGAATCAATTCATTCTATGGCACACCAGACCAATAAAATAATTACAAGAATCAAAAGGTCATTTTCCAAAAGTCAATCTCATCACGAGAGATCATTTTTCCAAAATCATGTTGAAACAGGATAAAGAGTTCTATCCACACATCAAAACATGTTTCAAAGAGTATTCGGGTCGTTTTTCCTATACTCGATCACAAAAGTCATTTTTCAAGGGCATTCGGGTCATTTTACACATGCCTGATTCCAAAAGATTTTTTGAGGGTATTCGAGTCATTTTACCCTTACCCGATTTGAAAATGTGTTATTTACTAATGGCACAGTGTACGGTTACACAAGCACTAATTAGCCTAGGACAGTTAGAATTGAGTTTTTTATCTGTTTATCTATTTCATGCTGCATGCATTGTTTTTTCAAATAATTAGATTCTCAGATAAACAAGAAGTCGATTACATTAAACTGTAAATGTTATATCTGCGGGGAAGTAGGACATTTTGCATATCAATGCAAAAATAAAAAAGTAAATAGAGAAAGGCTAAACACCTACCAAACTTTAGACATAGAGCCTAATGCCAAACTACCTGTTTCCTATTGACCAAATGCATGAACATCAAAATAGGACTCCAACAACCCGATTCCTAAAATCATTTTGCAATGCTTATCTATTGAAGATAAGAAGTCGATTACATCAAACTGGAGAGTCTTGAGAGATCAAGGATCTCACTACTCCATAATAAATTATTACCTGATTACAATATAGATGTTTACAGACTCAGGTACTACTAATACAGGGGAGCAATCCACACCAATCCAGTAATTTACACCAACTCTAAACTAAAGCTCTGATGCCATTTAAGGATCCTCAGCAAGTTTTGCAGAATCTCTCAACTAAATAAGTTACCAGACTGCTTTCATAGAAAGCAGAAAGTATTTAGAAGGAGCTGTAACCTCTGGAAGTAATGTAGGATACACTATTAGGGAAATAGAAATAGTTAGATTCCTAGCAAGTAGAGGAATAAAAGTATTAAATGTTGAAACTTAATCCCTCATATTGCTGAAGTGGTCTTCCACAAATAGTTCTGAACATTTCTTAGATTCATTAACTGTCTTTGACCATGAGATCTTATCTTAGCATAAAGTGGTCCTACTGATTTACTAAAATTAGGGATATATGTCCTACAATAATTTAGTAGACCTAAAAAAGATTGAAGGGATTTCTGAGGTGGTAGTTCTAAAGGTGGTAATGCTTGAATTATTACTTTCACTTTATCCACTAACTTAAAATGAAAACCGTTTAAGGAAGATTTTGTACAGAGAACATCTGATATCAAGTCCCAACGACAAAAGTACAACAGTATTGCTAGTAATAACTAGGAAAAGTAGGGATGCATTGTTAAGAGAAAACAATGAATTGTTTCATTTAGGCTGCATTATAATCGGTATCAAAGGAATCCATAGGAAAGAGTTAGGAACAAAAGTGGTCCTGCTAATTTACTAAAATTAGGGATATATGTCCTACAATAATTTAATAGACCTAAAAAAGATTGAAGGGAATTCAAATTGGTAAAATCCACTTCCTTTTAAGGATCCTCAGCAAGTTTTGCGGAATCTCTCGACTAAATGAGTTATGTTTAGTAAGAGAAGGAATGGCTATTTATAACCATTCTTACTTGCCTCTTCGAAAAGCCAAAAGACAAGTGGCTCTTCAGAAGAGCTAAAGCTACATAGTAAAATAACTCTTTGAAAAGCCAAAAGACAAGTGGCTCTTTGGAAAAGCTAAATCTACATAGTAAAATGACTCTTCGAAAAGCCAAAAGACAAGTGGCTCTTCGGAAAAGCTAAAGCTATTTAAAGTAGTAGGGACACAATTCCACTTACTTTACTAAGACGCATCCTAGCAGTTTTTCTTTCCAGTTGGAAAGTAGTGAGTAAAGTGGGATTCACAAAAGACCAAACTCAAGATTCTAGATATCCATCAAATTATCAAGATCTTCTTCTTCAATTCTTTCTTCTACATCAAAAGGAGGGTCATACTCATGATGCATGATTTCTCCTTGCACAGTAGTGCTTGTTCGGACTTTGACCATCCTGTAGAATTCAGTAAGTATTGGATTTTGATTGAACAAACTTTGATAAGGAACATATACATTTCCAGGGAAAATATCATCTGCAAAAATCTTCATGTTTCTGGATTCAGCAAGAAGCCGATGATAAACCCCAAAAGAGTATTCAGCTACATAAGTCAAGTTCGCAGCCTTGTAATTATATATTTGATCCATAACAGAAACTATATTATCAGGGATAATGATCAGGTTCCTGTGTTCATAAATAGGGTTTGGCTTGACTCTGGGGAACCTTGAGATCAAGACCCCAGTCCTGCAATCATCTGGATAATTAGGGCTATGGAGAGGAGGAATTGCATGTAAAATAAGCCTTAGATAGCCATCTTTTCATAAGTCAGATTCCATCATATGATCACAACGGTGAGATAACTGCCTGTCTTTAATCATGGTCCGTAGCTTTAGATAATTTTTCTCAGGAAGATAGAGCTTAAATAACCTTCTGTGTTCCATAAGTTTGCTCACAGATAGTTCTAAACCTAACACATTCTTATCCACCCATTTCTGAAGATTAATTACTACTCTGATAAATGTAAAACTCTTCTCCTTGTCCCCACAATTGTAACTGATAATGTTGAAACTTAATCCCTCATATTGCTGAAGTGGTCTTCCACAAATATTTCTAAACATTTCTTGGATTCCTATTTGTTCAGCAATTTTTTCAGCAAGAACACACTTGTAAATCTCAATTTTACCTCATGGATTTTTCTGGGAAATCTCTCAAAATTTTCTTCCTTTTCTTTCTAATCTTCTTCCATGTAGGCTTTCATCTCTTTCAGTTGTTCAGAGAATTCTTCACTTATTTTTTTCTTTTCCTTTCAGGCTTACTTTCAACATTTTCAACTGTTTTTCAAGGTCAAGGACTGTTTTGGGGGTTTGTGGCTTTAAGATAGGTTCAGAAGGTTCGGAGAGTTTTGCAAGTTGAACTCTGAGATGATGAATCTCTTGGTCTTTTAGGCTCAAAGAACTATTTAAAAAGTGTAAGTGTCCAGACAAGGCTTTTAGTATGTTGCCATACTGTTTGTGGTTACGAAATTTTCACAGATTGTCTAACAAGGTTTGTTGTTCAAGGGAAACAGGGAAATCTGGTATAAACTTCTGGGATAAGACCTTCAAAGAATAAAGCTCAAATTTAATTTCAGAATTTTCTGGTTTTGGCAATGATGATGATCCTGCATATATCTGCACAATTTGAACAACAGTTTAAATTATCTATTTAGATCTTTAAAAATCTACTATATTTTATGGTAGGCTAAGCCATAAACTATACTTGGGCTCTGATAACTGAATATGGTACCCAAAACAGTTATTGAATACTGTACGATAGCCTTTTCAGAGTTAAGCTCTGACTAAACATATTATTATTGGGCTAAGCCCAATCTATTTTAGACAATGGGCCTAATAACCAATCTACTAAGTTGGTCAACCCAGAAATTCTGGTTAGCATTAATGTGTTCAATAAAGACTTTGAACCCATTACATACAAGAAAGTCAACAAACATTAGCCATCTATTAACAGATAACTTTGAATGTGACATTTTATTATAAAATGAAACTATGGATTTGCAATCTGTTCTTAAAGTAAATTCCCGTGTAGGATTTCTCAAGTAAACTGAGAATTTCTTTAAAACAAATATGCAGGCTAATATTTCAGCATCTGTAGTGGTTACTTTACTTTTATACAATCCACTACAGTAACTGCTAATTTTCTCATTTTTCCATTTGTCTTCCTTAAATGGTTTCCATTTTAAAACTCCTCCCCATCCATCTAAGCTTGCATCTACTTCTACAATCATGTAAGCTTCTAGAGGTGGTAGTTCTAAAGGTGGTAATGCTTGAATTATTGCTTTCACTTTATCCACTAATTTAAAATCTTGGTCATTGAACTGTCTTTGACCATGAGATCTTGTCTTAGCATAAAGTGGTCCTACTAATTTACTAAAATTAAGGATATATGTCCTACAATAATTTAATAGACCTAAAAAAGATTGAAGGGATTTCAAATTGGTAAAATCCACTTCCTTTTCTAAGATTTTTTTGGCAATATGATCCATTAGTTTGATCTGTCCTTTGCTAATTATGAATCCTAAAAATTCTATTTGGTATTTTTCCCAAAGACATTTTCTTTTTTGAGAGAATGAGACCATTTAAAGTCATTTTCTTTAAATGACTTATGTGTTCTTTCCTACTTTTACTAAATATTAGTATGTTATCTATGTAACATACTACAAACAGAATCTCTTTGAAGATATTATCCATTTTTCTTTAGAAAACAGATGGTGCATTTTTCAATCCAAAGGGTATTACTAACCATTCATAATGACCATTTGGGACTGTGAACACTATCCATTGAATACTATCTTCATGCATAGCTATTTGCCAGAATCCTGATTTAAGATCAAATTTTGAGTAAATAAAACTATCTTTTACTCTTAGTATTAAAAGTTCTTTGTTAGGGATTATATAACTATCCTCAACTGTATTGTCATTCAGTCATTTATAATTATATATCATTCTACTTTTTCCCCTAACAATTTCACTATGTTTCCTTACTACAAAAGCAGGAGTTCTATGTGGACTATAGCTATTTCTAATTATTCCTAATCCCAACAATTCTTTAACATACATGTTGGCCTCTTCTAAATCCTTAGGGTTATAGTTCATAGGCTTATCCTTTATGATTAACTCAGGATTTATTATTTCTAATTTGCAGAGTATTTTATTTTTCTGCCAATGTTCTAAGGGATTTTCTCCTATGATCTTGATTTTTTTTTCTAGTTGTTTCAACAAGATATCTATATCTTGTTTTTCACTAGCTGTTTCTCCTAAATTAAAATTAATTTCATTTGTATATTCTAATTCTGAGAAATCAAAATTTTCAAATGTTTCTATTTCAGGAATTTCTACCTTTTCTTGTGATATTTCTAATATCTGACTATTGGGTAGCAGATTAAGTTCTCTACTTAAAGGTGAGCTAACTATTGTATCGGCCCTTTTAAAAAAGGTTACCTTATTACCTTCTACTATTATTCCACCCTGAAGATTTTTTTGATGAAATTCATGCCTATTATTAATTGATAATTCATGGTTGATACCCATGTTGTTGGTAAATAATATTTTTCACTATTAAATTTAATAGTACAATTCACCAACCATTCATCTATTGTTCTACTATTTCCTACTGTATCTATCACTATTGAACCTGTTTCTGATTTTCTCAGATACTTTTCAGGTACTAAATCTCTATGGATATGACACATAGTAGCACCAGTATCAATTATTCCTGATAATGTGAGTGTATGTTTATCAGGGAATTCTATAATACAGACAGTATTGAGCAAGTTATTTGTTCTATATTTTCCTAAGGCTAAATTTTGCTCATTTTTGTAGGGTTCAAAGATTGTTTCAAAGCTGTTTTGTTCCTCAATAACAATTCCCTTTTGTTTACTGTCCTTCTTCCTATCTTTACATATACAATCTCAAAGGCTTTCTTCTAGATTATCTATGTATTTCTGCATTATTCCTATGGTTTTAAGATGTAAAGTTACTTGGGACTTGTAACTTACATCTTGAATTTCTTCTCCTTTTACTTCTATTTCCTTTTGAGAAGACATGTCATATCCTAAATATTGACTTGTACAAAATCTACAAACTGCTAAATTGTATTTTGTACAATAAGTCCTATGTTTTCAACTAGGAATTTTAAGCAAATCTCACACCTACCCTTAAATTTTGTGAAATCTTGCCAAGCATAATTACATTGCTTATACATGTTGAGTTCAAAATTATATCTACTCTTCAAGAAGATAGGATTGTTGTCTAAGTTTCAATCTTCATTCATGTTTAATAAATTAAGGTCTTCAAAGTCCTTAAGTTTATTTAACATATCAGATATACTACAATAACTCATGATATCACTATCATTATCAACTTCATCGCCTTCTAATGATATAATATCATATTCTGGCTCTATGTCTAAAGTTTGGTAGGTGTTTAACCTTTCCCTATTTACTTTCTTATTTTTGCATTGATATGCAAAATGTCCTACTTCCCCACAGATATAACATTTACATTTTTTAGGAGGTTTATGGGTCTTAAACCTTCTAAGTTGATTTTTCATTGGGGGTTTTCCTTTCCTATAATATCTACTTCTCTTTAACTTCCTTGTCTTTACTGGTTTTCCTGAATCAAAAGACATGGGAATTATTACCCTTTTGCAGTAATTATAGTTTTTTTTTTATCTGTTTATCTATTTGATGCTGCATGCATTGTTCTTTCAAATAATTAAAAAGAAATTGAATCCTAGTACTGATTCCTACTACAGATTGTCTTCCTACAGATTCAAACCATTTTTCTGCAACTACTTTTCCTACAGGATTTGGGAGTTTAGCAAAATATTTATTACTTAATTCTAAATCCCAACTTCTTCTAGTTTTCATGGCTAATTCTAAATATCTTTTGCTAAAGGTGTCTATGTTTAGTAGATCCATGTCTACTTGTAACTGCTCAAGATCTTTCATAGCTTGATCCTGCAATTCAGTTTGTCCTCTATAAGGATCATATCCCAAGATTATTTGTCTAATCTGACTAGTTACATTCTGAGGATTCTCAGCTAATTCTATTATCCTTTGGTAAGATTGTGGATACTTAGTTCTCCAATCTATAAAATAATTTTTCATAGGTCCTAAAAGATTTTCTATGAAATTGACTACTTCCTCAGCTGTCATTTGATAAGTATATCTCTGCAATCCATTTAGTGCAGCAGCTTCCCATCTATCTATCACATCTTCCCAATCATGAGGATGAAAATATGTCATTGTTAATTCACTTCCTGATTTATGTTGAGGTGGTAAGTTATAAATTACTCCTGGGGGTTGTTGGAGTCCTATTTTCTTACTATAGTATGTCTCATATCCTCTTCCTACTGTAGGTATAATCCTAGACGGTTCTCTTTTTGGTAATTGGGATGTAGTTGATTGAGGAACATCATACATTGGCGATACCTCACTAACACCACTTGTTTGACTAGTACTAGGATTCATGTTTACCCACGTTTCAAACTGTGTATTATCTACATGTTTGCTATATTCTAAATCTACTAGAGGAGTTTCTATTTTATTTACCCATACTTCAAATTGTGAATTATCAGTATGGATACTAGGTGCTAAATCTATTATTAGTTCAGGGGTAAAATCCAATTCTTCATTCTTATGAATCCTTGGATAATCATCTCTAATACCTTATACTCTCAGATACCACTCAGCTTCATCTAATTCTGGTTTTTCTTCAAAATGTTGTCGCCAATCATAATCTATGAGTATTGATTCTAAAGTTTCTTCTGGTAAGAAAGTCCTGTAGATTGGAATACCGTATTTATTCATGATGTACTACCTAATTCCTTAGACTACTCTTTCACCCTTTTCTAATGTTATAGGTATAAACCTATTATTCTTAAGAATAATCTTTATTTGGTCCTTATAATCAGAATCTATTATTCCGACTATATTAGCCAATGAAATTCCTTTTTTATGGAGTGATGATCTAGGGGTTATCATTAAATGTTCATCTACTTCCATATCTACTGTTATTCCAGTATCTATTTCTATCTCAGATAATGGATTTATAACTACTGACTGAACTAAGCTAAAACCATATCCTGCACTTCCTATAGTTTGTCTTTTAGGAAGTTTAGCTTCAGGATTAATGATACTAAAATTTCTAGTCATCTAAAGGATCTTCCTCATCTGCATAGATACTTCTTAAATAAAAATCTAATTCTTCTTCTACTATTTGTCTAATCTTTTTCTTTATCCAAGCTTTTAAAAGAAGAAAAAGTTCTTTGTTCTTGTGATCTTTATAACTAAGTTTGATTTCTTTGTATAACCTATCAAGGGTATATAAAGAACTCAATTCTAACTGTCCTAGGCTAATTAGTGCTTGTGTAACCGTACACTGTGCCATTATTTGGTCTCTACTAAACCATGTATCAGATTCTAAATTATTTAAAGGTGAAGTTCCTAGTGTTTTTAACTCAGGTGTATCCATCTTTCTACTCATATTCATATTGTAGATTTCCTGTATCTGCTAAGTCCCTTTTCCACTGTCTATACTCCTATCTATATATTATTTGTTCATTTTGTGAACACCATCTGTCTATTAATTTAAATAGGTCCTTATTATCACTTGTTTCTACATAATACATTATCTTTGCCCTAAATTCAGAAATAGATTCTAAATTATTTCTATTTATTTGACTAAGATGGAACAAGGCTTGTTGGATGTTATTACTGTTCTTGTTCTTCATCCTCTTGTTCAGTTCCTATATAATTACTAAACCAACAACTGATATTGCCATTAATTTCAATATAATACTGGGCACTAGTTGGGACTATTATTGGCTTGTCCAAGATTCTACTAATATTCCAGGTATCTCCTAGAAGATCATGGTTCTCTATCTTCTTTCCTGGTAATACTTTTATTCCTCTACTTGCTAGGAATCTAACTATTTCTATTTCCCTAACAGTGTTTCCTACATTACTTCCAGAGGTTACTTTTCCTATGATATTCTGACAAATCAATAGATTTTCATCATTTTCTGCCATATTATAACCTTTACTTTTGACCACTATTGTAAGATGTTCATGCATTTGGTCAATAGGAAATAGGTAGTCTGGCATTATAGAAACTATCTGACTATTTTGACTCATGTCAACTTCCATATTTCCTATAATTGATGTAATTATGTTGTTATGTCTTGTATCTAGGAGTCCAATGAAAACTTTTGTTCTTAACTCTTTCCTATGGATTCCTTTGATACCGATCATAATGCAGCCAAAATGAAACAATTCATTGTTTTCTCTTAACAATGCATCCCTACTTTCCCTAGTTATTACTGGTAATACTGTTGTACTTTTGTCATTGGGACTTGATATCAGATGTTCTCTGTACAAATTTACCAATTTATAATTCTTACTGGGACTATAATTATACAGATATTTAGGGACAATTGGCTGAATTTTATTGTCCCTAAAATTTGCTAATTGTTGTTCTGGATCAACAACTGTTTCTACTATTTTAAAGGGTCTAATCTTTTTTGCTCTATCTATTTCCCTTTCTATCTTACCATAAGTAACTATATCCAACTTCTCTTTTTCTTTTACTTTTGAAGTTGCCATTCTAAAATCTTTCTATATATTCCCATTTATGAACTAATTTGTTACTTATCAGATTATAGATACTGAATGTATTCTTAATCCAGTATTCTAAAATCTCTACTTCTCCTAATTCTATAGTTTCATGGACTATTGAAATCAAAGGTTTTTCTTTAGGTACATCTATGATTTCAATATCATACTTCATGACGATTTTTTGTTTTCTTTTCTTCAAGTACTACTACTGAGGTTTTCCAAGTAGCAAAGATATGAGATTTAGGCTTTCTTACAGGCTTTCTTCCTGTTTGTAAATTCAAACTTTCTAAAGATTTACTAATGGAGGCTAACTTATTAGAAATTTCTATATTTCTTGTTGGGGCTTCTATTTTTTCAATTATTTCAAGCAACAATAATATAATTACATTATTCTACCTGATAATTACTTTATCACCTAAAGTTGTGATACTTTTATTAACATCATCATCTTTATCAAGAATTCCTACATCTCCTTCTAAATACTTTTTGCATTCTATCAAAGCAGTCTGGTAACCTGGATTATTTATTAGGTCACTCATTATGGATTCCTAAAATCATTTTGTAATGCTTATCTATTGAAGACTGTGTCTCCTTTCCATATTCTAAAAGTTGTCTTATTTATAAGATTTTCTTCTTAGTATCTTCTAAGAGTTGTCTACTTTTTATTTTGGGTCTTAGGGTTCCTACTAGTTGATTTAAATCCTCTTTAGTTAGAAGATTTCTAAGCGTCCTAACTTGTAAACTATTCATTACAAAATCTAAATTAGACTATAATTGTTCTATTTCTAAAATAATTCTATCTCTAAATTCTAAATGCTTTCTTGAAAAATCATTTAAAACTTAGTTTTTTTTTTTAACTGTTGTTGAAGACTATAGTTATCAAGTCTACTATCAGGTTAAGTTGACTGTTTGACCTATGATACAAATGTTCAAAATTATATTTTGAAATTGGTCCCTCAAAACTACACCATATTTGATGTTTGTCTAAACTTGTCTTTTGGACAAAAGTCCTTTCTGCAAGGTCTAAGTATTCTAACTTCTTTTTCCTTTCCATCTTGTCAATCTATCCTATCTTGAGAGAATAGAAACATACTTCCTCTATTAATTATCCTAGATGAGTATCATCTATCCTTTTCTGCAAACTACTAGTTGAGTTTTTCCAGGGTTTATCAGTCTTATTTTCTTGGCATATAAGGGCTCACACCATTGGACCAAAATGCTGCCCCTCTTGGGTCATATGCGAAGCCTCTAGATTCTTTTGCCCTTCTACCAATACTTTCAACTTTACACCACAAGCACAAGTAATAATCACAGAATTAAGATAATAGTTCATGTAATATAATCTTTATCAGCATGCTTGTTATTCTAACAAAGACAATGAGTACTTGGCAAGAAAAGTAATTATGCCTTATACGTGAACTTCTGATGGCAAGCCATCGTCTTGAACACAGAGTGTTTTCACGCCTCGTGAACAAAGACACTCAATATACTTGGCATTATTTCTCAGCTAACCTACTCTTATATGGAAAAGAAGTATAAGCTAAAATACTAGATTCTCAAAAAAACAAGAAGTCGATTACATCAAACTGGAGAGTCTTGAGAGATCAAGGATCTCACTACTCCATAATATATTATTACCTGATTACAATATAGATGTTTACAGACTCAGGTACTACTGATACAGGGGAGCAATCCACACCAATCCAATAATTTACACCAACTCTAAACTAAAGCTCTGATACCATTCAAGGAAGCCAATTCTCCCACAAAAGCTAGCTGTCATGGGAGTGACTTAAAATCTACTTACTTTGTCCACCACACTTCGTTGAGCAACTCTAACCCGCACCGTTGGGGTTATTATCCCCGTTGGCAGTTGGCGAGAATCGAACCCGAGACATGGGGCGTAAGATAGGCTCTGATACTATTCCAATAAGGACATTTGGATTATTTTTCAAATACTCGATTCCAAAAAAATTCATTTTAAGAAATCCAGAATTCTAATCCCAAAAGAGGATTAAATTCAAAATTTCCAAACATATTTCCATAAAATGTTCCAATAAGAGCATTCCAATCAATTTATGAATACTCAATTCCAAAGTTTACCATATTTAGAAATCAAAGGGACTCACCTCGAGTCCTAATTAGACTCTTTTCATTTACGGCCGTTCAACCATTGTTTCCATAGTTTTCAACGTTTCGTTGGCCTTTTACTGACAAACCTACACTAAACATCATTTTTAGGTTAAATCATGTTCGGTCGAAAAATAGCCGACGGTAAGCTGACGTGCCCGACGGGTAGCCGGTGTCTAACCGACAGTTAAGGAAAACATTCAACTTTCGTTCACATTATTTTTTTCATCTTTTGATCAATTATTTTGTTTTGCTTTTCCCAAATCCTTTATCCCTTCATATACAAGGGATTCACTAAATATTTCCCATTTATTTCATCCAAAATCACACAATTAATCATCCTTAAGTTCATTCATTTTCGGACTCATTTTTCTGGAATTTCGCAGATTGACACATGATTTTGTTTTGTACATAACTTTCAATCTATAGCTCTGATTTGGCTCTATGATTACCAAAATGACTATAAGACTCTTAAATTTAATTCTATATTAACTGTTTTCTGAGTCCTAGTTCCCGTGATATTTTACTGGACAAAAACACTCCCAGTAGTTTTGTCTCAATTTCACTATTTATGCTTTCCTTTGTTTTCCTTTAGCCTTTAGCAACTTGGAACCAATAATTCATTCAATCCTTCTTCAAATCATCTTTAATTCTGAATTTCTATATTTTCAGTAGCTCACAAAAGTCACACTTATTCAACAAAAATTCATCTCTTCTAAGCAAAAGCTAGTTTGAACCATTTTTCCAACCAAGTAAATTCCATTTTTACTCTACTTTGATCATCACCTCTTCAACCGAAAGTAAGCCTTCAAGCTACCATAATTATTCATTTCTTCCTCACACAAAACATCATTCAAAGGCCCTTAGGCAGCCGGCACATATACAAGCATATATAAAGTTCATATACAAAAGTTCACAAACCCTAGCTTTGATCCGAAATCAATACATGAAAGTCATGTTTTCATGTTAAAATTCATATCAATATAATCACCGTAATGAGATCTATGACTTTAATTCTTGAAGTATAGACTTTTACCTTGTATGTGGGATCTCTTGGCTTGATTTTGCTCCAAAAACACAGCAAGAACACACACACACACACACATCTTTCTTTTTCTCTCATTGTTCTTTTTTCTCCATATTTTTCTCTAACTTTTCTTTCCTTTTCTTTCTCTCTTCTTTCCCTTCTCCTAAGGCACAAAATTTGGCTATTTTTTAGCTCCTTAACCGCCATTCTTGGTCCAAATTGGTGACCATTTGGTCATAAATTGTGGGCTATCCGCCACGTGTCACAATTTCATTTGTTCACCAATTTTTTTTTTTATTTGTTTTGGAAACTTATTTGATAAGCTTTATGTGAAACCCCACCTAAAGCCAACCCTAAAGTAATGGGGTCGAGATGCATATCATATTATTTTGCATGAATATATATGTTTTAAATGATTCTATGTGCTTTAGAGTTGTGGATTATAGGTTAAAATGTTTAGTTATGTTTATCGAGTAGGAAGGGTAAAATGGTAATTTTGCTTGAGGTCAAAATAGGAAGAAAGCTTGAGGATTAAATAGGAAGAAAATGTGGGTGAGAAAATAAAAACAAGAGTTAGTGTGGTTAAGTGGTTAGAATCTTGGAGTTAATTTCTAAGGTCATGAGTTCAAATCCCATCATTTAAGCTTTTGTCATGATTATCTTAACTAAGTTTGAATTTTTTTTTTTCTTGCATTTCATGGAAATAGGAATGTTGTATTAGGGGAGACATGAAGAGAATGTCCTAATCTTATCCTCATGTCCTAAAAAGAATTCTAGAGGAATTCTTGTCCTTTTTATTACCACTAGCTTGCCCTAACATCTTTATAATTCAAAACTATTAAATCCTTTCTTTTAAATTCCAAAAGAATTCTGTGATAACTCCTCCACCTTGAATTTCAAAAATCACCTTTGGAGGTTGGGAAGTTGGCCGAAAGTAGGAGGAGAAATAGGAAGGGTTTCCAAGAGAAAATCAATCACCATGATAGCACCATCAAACTCACCTTCATGTTGTTCATCTTCTAGTAAAAGAAAATCTGGAAATTTTCCAGAATATTTGCAACCGTTTCTTTGAAAATACAGCCAATAAACCCATTCATTTGCTGCCAAGAAAATGGTCATTTCATGTGGCTTGAAAGTTGGAAAAACTGTACAATTTTCGGACTGCACAAAACAGCACCAAACCAGGAAAAATTCTGGGCATTTCAACACTTCCAATCAAGGAAATGAAGCTGTTTTTAGTTCATGTTCAAGCCAGCAAAACTTTCCTGTATTTGTCCAGAAATAAGGCTAAAAAACCATCTGTGGAAGACCCTCAAACACCGCAGAAGAACCTCTGAAAATTGAGCCAAGTGAGTGCAAAAATTCTGCACAAAAAAAATCTGCAATCTTCGAAACTAAGAACAACCATGAAACCAGATTTTTTTTCCAGCTTTGCTCCCTTCTAGCCTAGGCCGAAAATCACCTTCAACCTCTGTAAAATTGAACCTTGCTCAGCTGTAGACTGAACACCATTAACCCCACACTTACCTTGAGCATATGGACTCCATAGCCACACCACAAAACACTCCTAAGATCACTCTATTCAAACTCTTTTTGAACTTCAAATAATTTCAGCATTTTACTCCATTAAAATCACTCTTGTATTAGGCAAATAAACCAGAATTTCCTCTGTCATTTAAGACTGAATTTTGGCCAGCCTTGGAGCAACATTAACCTTTAATCAATTCAGCAAAGCCACCATGTTCAGCCGGCACCATTGAAGACCATAGAAACCTCTCTTGATCAAACACCATAGCTAACCTCTTACCTTAAACATCTCCACCATTTCCTCCATTTAAATTTCAAAAAAAAAAATCTGATCATTCTCTCTCCTTCTTGCTGAAAACCGAAACCCTCATTCACTCCATACCATTCGGCCAGCCCTCTACCAAAATTCGTGCAGCACTTCTTCCTAATTCTCTCCATTTTCATCTAGAACCCCAAGAACACACACTAACTTTCTTCAAGCCTAACCCTACTCTAAACACCTCCAATCATTCTCAAATACTCCAAATCACTTCCATTTAATCTCTAAACTTCATTTCTGGTATTTATAACACAAAACCTCGCAAACAAGAATTTTCGAACGGATCAAAATTAGCTTTTCTTTGAAGGTCTCAAGAACATCAACAAGGTAAGTCAAGAACAACATTCTCGATCATCTTCTTCCATTCGATTGTATTGTTCTAATGCTCTCTCTCTCTCTCTCTCTCTCTCTCTCTCTCTCTCTCTTCAACCGAAATGGTTGATCAACCATCAACCATGGCCGTTTTCCCGTTGGATCATTTAAGGCTCTCAATCGCGTGGACCTTCTTCATCGAAGTGTTCATCAAATCAAGTATTTTCCTTTAATCCTTCTTTTAATTCAGTATTCATGTCTCTTAGATATTGATAGGAAAAATGAAATATGGATAAGGGATTGAGTATATGCATGTGGATTAAGGGATGAAGTTAGGACATGATGATTGTTGTATATGACTAGGATGTATGTGTTTCCCTTTCGAATCAATGTATGTTATTCATGCTTAATGAATTTTATGGATGTTTGAAGCATGATTAGATATTATGACACCAAAGGTGATTAGGCTTTTATGTTCTTATTTTTCCATGGAAACCATGATTGATGATTACGCTTAGTAGGATTTTAGCCATGTGATGGTATGAGATAGTTCAAGTGTATGTTCATGAATGGATTAATATATTGTTTGACGATGGAGAATGTGATCATGAATCTTTTCTAGCAATAGGAAACCATGATGTAAGATTATTTTCTTGTTAATTCTAGGTTAAATTCATTAACAAATTTTATTACCTTGAATAGAATACTACTATATTTTTCTCTATAAAATTCGAAACTCTAGGGAGATTTGGAGTGGTTTATTAATTAAAATATTAATATTTTCTTTATCAAATAAATGAGATCTTTTATTAAAAATAATATATATAGTAATAAATCCTTTACAATAAATAAAATATTATTTATATTAAAATCTATTTGTTATTTATTAAAATTTAAAATAATTCATTCATTATTAATTTTATTTATTACTAATTATTTATTATCTATTTAAAAATTAATTAAAGGTTATTTGTAATTAAATATTTATTTATAATAAAGCTATTTTTAAATCACCATTTATTAATACTATTTAGGACTTAATATTCGAACCTTAGTTTATTTATTAATAATAACACTCAAGAATTATTATTTGAGTCTATAATTTATTAGCAATTATTTTAGAAACCCTAGTTATTTTAACTTATCAAACTAGACTTATTTTATAAAATTCTTTATCATCTAGCCTTAAAGCTTAGAACATTAGGGTCATGATTGTAATAAGTTGAACTAGGATTATTTGTGTAAGTGAATATAGCTTGAGTGTAACCTTATGTCTTGTGTTTACCCCAGGCGGGGTTAGGTCAGCCTTGGAAGACTTTTGAATTTGAGCAAGCAAAGGATTAGGTAAGCTCCTGCATAAAACTTGTTTGTTGTAAAAGGTTACTATGGCAAGCTAACCTCAAAGTATGTGAACACTGATTTGGTGAAGGCAATTAAGGATTGTTTTCCTACTTGTTTCAGTCAAACCCATTATTTGAAAATCAACAGGCAGTTTTACTCAAAACACTAAACTGTTTCTAAAACCAATTTTGACAGGGACTTTGGAAACCCTTAATTTCCATTTTCAAGTATAACTATGTTTTACCAGTTTTCTCCCAAGTGGGACAATTATCGTTGAGTACTCAATAAGGGTAGGCTAGTAGTACTAGTTTTGAAGGGCAAGAGTGAGTCTTCTGGCAGGAGGCCACCTCCAGAAGATAAAGCTCAACTTAGAGAAACGTCAGTACTACTTAGTCATGCCGGTCCGAGCTAGCGGTTTTTATTTCATTCAAGTGACTGTGTTTTGCCGGAATGGACATCCGGTTGTTGTTTGGGTATAGAGAAGGAGGAGTATCTTGCCCGGTAGACCGATCACCTACCTTTTGTCAGTCTGTACAAAGTGTCGGCATTCTGACCGGCAGTATGCACAAAATGTGGCATACTGACCATCTGGTTATGGGGCCCAACGTGTGGTAACCCATAATCCTTTCTTTTGAGTGGTTGATCTTATAAATTATGTATGGCTGAAAATGCCGAAAACACCACTCTTTTTTTTTACTAATGTTTAATGCTTACCAATATTTCTCTTATAAAGTTTTCACATTTTGCATCCACGAACTGTTTTCACTGAACACTCAAAGCACACACGGACTTACTGATATTTTTATCTCATCACCTTTTATGCCATGTTTTCAGGTCGATCCTGCTGTGGAGATGAATAGCTAGATTTGTTGCCTATGCTTTGAAGACTTTATGTTATTTTTCTTATGTGTTGTTTTGAGAGATAGTAGCGAACAATTTATTTTGGATTTGTTCATGTATTTTTGGGTTGTAATAAGTTCAATTTTAAAGTATTACTTTTATTTTCTTTTATGTGACCTAGTTATAAAGACGCTTTGTCCTTTGGACGGGGCGACGTCCCCGGCCCTGTTGGGCCTAGGTAGTGGGGTGTTACACTTTATGTTGTATAAAATCTCATACAACCTCTCATAATGTGACACATGTCCCTATCCACCAATCACATAGCGCTACACATTCAAGTTTTACCCGCATTTCTAATTTTTCTCAGAAATGACCAAAATTGGGTCCGAAATGAAAAAATATTTTTCTTCACCATTCAACTCCAAAAATTTCACTGAATCTATTAGTAATATTTAAATTCTTCAATTCCTTCTCTACTTGGTCAAATTTGCGACCAAAGTAGCGGGCATGGTCAAAATGACAAAAATGCCCTCGACCAGGTAGCATAATTCACCCCAAAATATGTGTTTCATCGCACTGATCAATTTTTTTTTTTTAGAGTACCCTACTATTCTTATTTTTTTAATAATAATAGTCTTCCAAAAATTTAGGGTATAAGGAGAACAAATCTAATAATTACATCCAGGTTCCGACAAAATTTTATTCCACCAAAATTTTCACCCCATTACACCGATCAACTTTTGTTCTGGACATCAGTACAAATTCTCATCCTATTAACAATAGTATCCAATCAAAAGTGAAATGGTAGGATGTTACATTTCAAGTCAGATGAACAGTAATAATGCAGGTATAAATATTAGATTAGTTTCGCAGCTGTAGGAGGCAGATATGAATCTTTTGAAACACAACTAAATGGCAAGAAGATAGTCTATTTTAAAGATTGGTAGTTGAGGCATTAAAGATAGACTTTCAATAGAAGACAAATGTCTTTAAAACTAATCAACAACTGTAGAGATTGAGATAAAGTTCTTTGATCAAAACTAACAAATATGCAATGATAAAATTTAGATGAAATGCAAAAGAAAAGATTCAAGGATTTATAGTGGTTCGATCTTCAACTGATCAACATCCACTACATTGAGTACCCACTTAAGGATTTCAAAAAAGTCACTAAAACCTTTTTCCCAAATCAATGGTGGTAGGCGATACCAATCTCGCACAAGAGGATCACCACACTTGATTTTACACACAATCTCTTTAAACTCAACAATCAAGACTCACTCCAATAGGGCTTTACACCATAACATTGATATATTCACCAAATAAGGCTCACTCCAACTGGGTTTTACACCACAACCTTGATACACAACAAATCACAGAAAGTTATGCAAAAATAGCTCACAGATTGAGCAGATATGAACAATCTAAGCACTTGTACCTTTTTTACCTTTGAAGCAATTTTGATTTCACTTTGAAACACAATAAAAAGGGAGATTTTTATATTCTAAAGTATAAGAGTATTTTTGAAAAAGATGGTACAAAAATCTTACAAAAAATCGTGTTTATATGGCTTTTATAGAAGCAAAAAGTAAGACACCAATGGCTAGTAACAGCTAGTTTCTCGCTGTCAGATTTTCCAGAGTTTTGGATTCAAGGGTCGGATAAGAGTGCATCCAAAAAGTGAGTCTAAAATGACACTTTTCTAGGCAGAAACATTTTGATACTGTTCACAGAGTTTTGGACGAAGCGTTTGGATGCAGAGCCATCCAAACTATTCAATTCAAAATTCTGAAGACTTTGAAATCTTTTTATTTATGTGCTTCCAGGTAAAATCAAATTAAATCATAAGGTAAAGAGACATAGGAATTTACACAAGATACCTTCACAAACGATTCCTAATCTAAAGTCCTTTCACAAGGACTTCTTGATATGCAATCTCTTAAGCTTGACTTATACTTGATCACCCATTCTTGGATTTCCATTGCTCAATAGTTGCTTAGCAATCTCATTTGTATGCCTTAGAATAACTGAGGTCGAACATATCCTATCATATATAGATCACACAAGTTAGTCCTTATCAATATTTGCCATAAGTTAAAACACAGAAGAATGCCCTTAGGGCTAACAATCTCCCCTTTTTTTAGTGATGACACACTTGATGGGATTGTGATATAAAAGACAATGATATATACAATACAAACATGTTAGACTGAGAAAAATAAGAATATTTTTCTTTGAAATGCAATCTCTCATCATAGGACTTAATGAGTGCTTATAAGATTAAGATAAAAAATAAAAGCATGTACTCATAAACATAGCTCAATAAGCTTATGGCCTAACTTACCTCCTTATCCTCCTTCCTTTCATCAAAGGACTATTCCACAAGAGAATAGCCACAAATAGTAGTCATAAAAAAATGTATAGATATGTCACAAGGAGGTATAGAAGATAAATCATTAGATGTAATGCTCTCACTTAGTATGTGGATATATGAATCATAAAATATAGACCTATGAAATGCGTTTTAAAATTAACACTGGATTCCAAATTTTTGAACTTCCAAAATATGCATCCTAAATAGGGTAAAATAAGTCAGAAAATAATATTCTTAAAGCTCATTTTTTGGGCTGGTCTTTTGGATTAAAGAAATGCGAGTCCAAAACTCTCCTTGTGTTTGTGCAGAGTAAAAAAATATCCCAAGAGTATAAATCAATGTTTTTCCTAGAATTGTTTGAACTCATTTTTCTCAAGAAAATTCAGCATGAGAATTTTTTATAACAACCAAAGAGGGGTAAGACAGATTTCATAAGTATTCACTTGTATAACCTCATTATCCAAACAAACATTTTGCAAAATGCACATCACAACCATATTCAAAACTAATCATTCCACCATATCTCAAGCAGTCAGAATATACAACAACCTTAGACCCACACTTCAATCTCTTTAGTCTATAATAACAACAACGTCTCAACATAGTCTCCATCAAATCACTCAATTCTTAACAATCCACATTTTCAAACCATAACCATAAATAGTCATAATTCATCTTATGACATATGAATTTATAATCCTCATAAGAAGTCACAATCATAATCCATAAATTTCAAATCATAACCCTTATAAACCAGCATACAACCACAATATATTCACAATTCACGATTTATATTTATAAAGGCAAACCAATGAAAAAATATATCATAAAAGTAAAAAAATTGCACCGCACAATGTTTGATCAACTCAAATCCAAAAAATATATTTCACAGAATCACAAGCTTCTTAAGAATTTTTAGTCTCCACATCACAATCTCCTTTTAGTCCATAGCATAGTCTCTATAACCATATCAAATCATCAAATTCATAATCCCCCAATAACATATTTCTCCTCCTTTGTCATTAATAAAAAAAATAACAGTAAGTAGCGGAGAAGCAATCAGTAGTATGGCAGTAAGATCAAGAATGCCTAGAACATGGATAACAATAAGAAATAAGCAACATTAGCAATAACAATAAGTAGTAGATGTTTACCTTGCGGTGCTTAGGTGTAACCGTTCTCAAATTAACATTAAAGTACTTGAATAGCTTGGTGAGAAGGATTCCAAAGAGTAATGCTTTGTTTGACATGTTCCGGGATGGAATCATCAATTTCACAACCAGAAACCCAAAGATAATTTGCTTTCCTTATGACAAAGCCAACATCAATACCATTTTCAGAATGCTTACAAATGTCTGTAGCCAAAACTAGGTATCACCATGGTTGAGATAATGTGATGTAGTAATCTCCCCATTTTGGCATTTCGATCACTTGAATTTCTGAAACTCTTGGCACCAGTAAAATCTTCTCAAATCGACTTAGCTTTAAAATTAGAAATTTTCAGGCAATTTGTTCAATTCAAAGGATTGTACTCCACTGTCTCTAACATAAAAAATTTTGTTTAACGTAGGATAGTCAAACTCGAAATTTACTTCTCCAACTCTAGATATATACCACTGCACAATAAACCCATTTTCTATTTCCTCATGTCATCCCTTTCTTAGATTTGCATAGAATTCTCAAACTAATGGGGTGTACAATTTCTCATCAATTTGACAACAAAGCCCCTTATCCAAGATTCTCAACATATTCAGAATGACAGAAAAGTTTAGAAACACTTAGCAATGAAAAGCCTTAGAATCAACTCGATAGCCTGCAATAACAGTTCTATTTCTAAACACTCAATCATTGTACTCAAATTCACTTTTTGACTTGAGAAATTGAGGTACTTAAGTGTTCGTGCTTTCCTCTTCTGGAGGTTGTTCTGATAATACAATTTGAGGAGCTAGTTCATCAATGGAAACTAATTTTTTCTTCTTCTTCACGGATATCAGTGTGGCAACAATTGATTCCTTTTCATTGTCTTACATTTCTTGATCTTCTTCGCTATTAGCTCGACCTCTTAGCTAGGATTTGAAGTTTTACCCATGGCGAACAGGATTGAAGGGTTTGATTTTTCTAGTTTTGGAGAAAGAATAAATGCCAGAGGAGAGAGAAGAATGCTAAGAAAAATGACAGCTTTTTAAATTTTTAAAATGAGAAGAAGGTTCAAATAGATTTGAATTCTTATTGGGGTTTACGAGGTTTTGAAGAGTATAAGTACAATTTAATACATTTGAGAAAGATGATTTTTAAAAATAAGTAATAATATTCTAATAAGAAAAGAGAAAGTGTTACGACTGGGAAAAAAGCGGAACATTTAGAGCTTAAAAAATTTGAACATTTGGACACAGATTGTCCATCCGATTTCTCTGTCCAAAAAGTGTGTCACACGTGGTCAAAAGATACTGTAACTTTTGGCTTAAAATATGTTCCAAATACTGCATCCAATATCTCCATCTAAAATCAGAAGATCTTCTAGAATTCTGCATGAATAAATAACCAATCATTGGTAAAATCGTTAGTTACATAATTTGGTAATTTCCAAACCTTTCTTCAGATGATCAAATCGTTCTTCAGCTAGTGGTTTGATAAATATATCATCTTGTTTTTACTTCATAGCTGGGATCGCCAGTGATTTGTTCTTTTGGATACTTTCAATCTTTTGGCAGATTCTGATCAATGTGCTCAACACTTCTTTGCTGGCTATCTTCAGCTTGTTGTTTCTCTAATTCTTCTTCTATGGCATGGTTATCAAGTGATGGAACTTCATGATGGTCACTGTCATTTTATTGAGCTACCTATATTATTGTCATCTTTTCGTGCAAGAGATAAGGTCCAAGTAAATCAAAAATATCATCTACTAATACAGAAGTATACTTCTTACCACCTAGGCTAGTCGTCCATTGGTCTAAACAAATCTAGATGTATTAGCTCAAGAAGATTTGAGGTTGAAATCATTTTCTTTGATTTGAATTATGTCTCAGTTTGTTTTCCAAAATGGCAAGCATCACATAATTAGTTTTTGTCAAATATCATTTTGGACAATCCTTTCTCAAGTTCTTTTAATGACAATCTATTTAACAAATCAATAGAGACATGGCCTAACCATCTATGCTAAAGGTAGCCATCAATATCATATATGGAGAGGAATTTTACATTATGAGCAATAGGATCATCAAGATATAATACATTGATATTACGAATACGATTGACAACAAAAATGATTTCATCTCTAGAATTATTAATGATAGAGCATTAACCTTTTCCAAAAATAAACTTTTCATACAAAAAACTAATATTAAGCAAGTTGTACTTCAATTCATCAATAAAAAATACTTACTTGATAATGATGGAGAATCCCTTAACAACATTACCTAGATCGTGTATTTATTCCTTTTTCTTATCTCCAAATATGACAAATCCATTATTTGCAGCTTGAATGACATCCATTAGTGATGTATTTTCCATCATGTGTCTTAAGCATCCACTATCCAAGAATCACTTTGTGGAGCTCAATTCTTTGTAGCTGATGTACCTATTCATGAGATGGAAGAATAGCTTTTGGTATCCACATTTTCTTGGATCCATGGGAGTTAGTAATCGTTCCTCTAATTTTTCAAACTGTTTTTGCACTAGATTTCACTTTCTTCTTAACATACCTAGATTCTTTGTGTCTAGATTTTTCATAACATGTGCAACAATTGTGTGTCATATATAATGAGGCAGCTTTTACAAAGTGAGATTTGTAAATTTTAGCTTTGATCTCATGCCTATAGCCTAGACCATTTCAATTTCTAGCTATGTGTTTTACACCAAGCAATTTTTTCAAATTTTTTTGCCATTTGTAAACTTTTCAATGCATGTAGTGAGATAATCGATTCTATTTTTTATATCATCAAAATCGCTAACCATAATTTCAAGAGAACGAATTTTATCACATAAACATTTATTTTCTAGAGACACATGATGTAAGGAATTAATGCTAACATCCTTTTCAATATTTACACATATATGTGACTCAAGTGAGATTTTGTTCTCATTTAACAGCTTTACATTCTCATCTAACAAACAGTCAATTTTCATCTTCATTTCTTTATTTCTTCTAGACAGCTTTTTTAGTTCATGAAACATGTCAAATTGCAACTCATTAGGATCATCATGCTTTTCACAATTAGAATCATGCAAATCAGTTGTCAAATTTGGAGAAGTAGAATTTACCTTATCCTCTATAGCAATGAAGCAAATGTTTGCTTTTTCATTTTCAGAATCACGGCTTTCTTCTATCTCGAATTAGCTTGATTCCAAGTTCCAATCAATTCTTTTCTTTTCTTCTTGTTGTGCTTGGATTCTCTTTCTTTTGCTTTTGGGCAATCAGAAATAAAATGCTCCGTACTCTTGCATTTGTAGCATTAAGGTTTAAAAAACGAAGTTTGTCCTTTCTTTTTGATAAAATTTTTATCTCTGTTGAAGTTGCCTTTTTTTGAACATTTTCTTAAATTTTTTAGCAACCATGGCCCATTCTTCATTGTCCAAATCAATGTCACAATCACTTTCAGATTGTTCACTAATAGCTTCATCATTTGCAGCTTTTAAGTCAGCTCCTTTTTTGCCTCTATCATCTTCATCATGCTTTTGTAACTTTTTCAGTTTCATTTCATAAGTTAACAGAGAGCTAATAAGCTCTTCAAAAGGTAGGCTGTTCAGATTTTTTGATTCTTCTATAGCCAAGGTTTTTGGCTGCCAACCTTTTGGTAGAGCATCAAGTAATTTTCTATTTTGCTCTCCAAGGGAGTAGATTTTTCCATAGGCCTTTAGACCATTCATGATGTTTGTGAAATGAGTGAACATATCAGTGATGTTCTCACACGGCTTCAAAGTGAATAGCTCATAACCATGGACTAAAATTCCCAATTTTAATTTTTTTCACTTGATTTGTCCCCTCATAGGTGACTTCAAGCAATCTCCACATGCCATGGGCTGAATCATAGCCACTTACTCTATTATATTCAGTGGTATCAAAAGTATAACATAGAATGTTCATAGATTGAAAATTCATTGTCATTTTTGGCATTGTCTTTAGCATCATACTTGTCTTTCTGTTTGGAAACTATTCGAAGTTCAACACTTTTAGAAGAAATATATGGTCCTTTTCAATCAATTTTCATAACTCAAAATTAATTGAGCATACATAGATCTTCAAGCAATTTTTTCAGAATGTGTAATTGCTTCCACTGAACAAAGGTGGTCTATTTGTTGAGGATCTTTTAATGTAAGGCAGAGAAGATGTGTTTACTATTTGGATCTTTTCTACAAGGCTATTAAACCAAAGATAATGTAGACCAATACTATGATATCAATTGATAAACCTTAGAGGGGGTGAATAAGGTTTATGGCAAACAAATGCGATTTAAAAAAGAAATCTTTGATGTCTTTTTGATAAAGGCCGAACAAGGTTTGAGATAAAAAATGCTAACTTGAATATGTTGCTAAAGAACTTTCAAAACTCCTCTAAGTGATGAAAAAAAGACCTATAGTTAAGATGGGTTAGGTAAAGCAATAATAACATTTTCACCCAACTACAAAAAAGTCTTTGATCAAATCAATGAATACAATGAGGAGTATAAAGCTTTCAAGTTGGATGAGCAGTAATAACAAAGGTATAAATCAGATTAGTTTCGTAGCTATAGGAGGCAGACATGAATCTTTTGAAAAACAACTAAATGGTGAGAAGATGGTCTGTTTTAAGGATGGGCAGTTGAGGTATTAAAGACAAACTTTCTATAAAACATAAAGGTCTTTAAAACTGATCAACAGTTGTAGAGATTGAGATAAAGTTCTTTGATCTAATAACCAGCAAAAATGCAGTGATAAAGTGTAGATGAAATACAAAAGAAAAGACCTAGGGATTTATAGTGGTTCGATCGTCAACTGATCTACATCCTCTACCTTAAGTACCCACTAAAGAATTTCAACACAATCATTAAAACCATTTTTCCAAATCAATAGTGGTAGGCGACACCAAAGAGGATTACCACACTTGGTTTTACACCCAACCGCTTTAAACTCAATAATCAAGGGTCACCCCAACTGGGTTTTACACCACAACCTTGATACATTCACCAAACAAGGCTCACCCAACTGGGTTTTACACAACAACTTTGATACACAACAAATCAAAGAAAGAAATACAGAAATAGCTCACAGATTGAGCAGATGTGAACAGTTTAAGAACTTGTACCTTTTTTACTTTTGAAGCAATTTAATTTCACTTTGAAGCACAATGAAAAGGGAAATTTTGTATTCTAAAGTGTAAAAGTGTTTCGGAGAAAGATAGCACAAAATCTTAGAAAAAATCTTATTTAAATAGCTTTTATAGAAGCAAAAAGTAAGATAGCAACGACTAGTAATGGCTAGTTTCTTGCTATCAGATATTTCAAAGTTTTGGATTCAAGGATCGAACAAGGGTGCATCTAAAAGATGAGTCCAAAATGGTACATTTCTAGGCAAAAATATTTTGACACTGTTCACAGAGTTTTGGACAAAACTTTTGGATGCATAGCCATCTAAACTATTCAATCCATAATTCTAAAGACTTAATACTTTGAAATCTTTCTATTTGTGTACTTCAAGGTAAAATCAAACTGAATCATAAGGTCTAGAGATTTAGAAATTTACACATGATACCTTGAAAAACGATTCCTAGTCTAAAGTTTCTTTCACAAGGACTTCTCGGTATGCAATCTCTTAAGCATGTCTTATCCTTGATCACTCATTCTTGGATTCCATTGCTCAAGAGTTGCATATCAATCTCATTTGTACGCCTTGGAAGAACTAAGGTCAAACATGTCCTATCATATATAGATCACACAAGTTAGTCCTCATCAATATTTGTCATAAGTCAAAACACATGAGCATGCCCTTAGGGCTAACAATAATTGTTTTTATTATTTTTCCTTGTAATTTCTTTTCTTTTAGGGCCCATATCATACGAGGTTATTTTCTTGCAATGGTTTATTTATGGAGTTATTTTTGCATGAAAATGGTTAGTAAAAGAGGAACCACCTTAGGATTAAATATGATCATTCTAATTTTATTATTATTATGTTTAATCTATTATTTGGTCACATAAAAATTAAATATTAGAAATAGTATGTAAAAGGTTTATTTCTTGAGCATGCCTATTTATTTAATTTTGTGATCAAATATACAATTTTTTTTTTAGAAATTTATTTTTCTCTAGAAAAAATAAGTAAGAAAATATTTTAAAATGGAACTTGTTAGCCCAAAGGACATTATCCTGTATTTTGATTTATGACAAACATTGATGTAGACTAATATGTGTATTTATATATGATAGGATTTTTGGATATGACATGTTTGATCTCGTTCTTCAAAGTCCTACAAATAGGATTGCTAAGCAACTCATGGTTGATGAAGTTTAAAAAGCATGATCAAATGAGTATCCAATCCAACGAAGTTGCACACCATGAAGACTTTTGAAAAATCTTAGACTAGAAAATTGTGGATAAGGTATTACTTGTATTTTCTATGTCTCTTTACCTCAGTTTAATTTATTTCACAATGAAGAACATAAAATGATTTCAAAAAGAGGGTATTTTCAATTCATATTTTTTTTTAGTCAAAAACTTAGTTGAGTGATTTTGGATGGACCTCTGAATCCAAAATGCCCATCCAAAAATCTGTAAGTGTTCAAAATATACTTCTGCATAAAGTGGTGTTTTGGACTCACATTTTTTACGTATAATTTTCGATCTTGTAAATCCAAAATTCTGGAAAAATCTGACAGTAAAAAAATAATAGTTACTAACCGTTGACATATTACTTTTTACCCCTATAAAAGCCCTTTAAACACAATTTTCAGTAAGGAATTTGTGCTAACACTTTCAAAAACAGTCTAAGACTTTCGAAAAATAAGAATCCCTTATCTATATTATGCTTCAAAGTGACATTTATTGGTCCAAAGGTAAAAAGATAAAAGAACTCTAGCTAGTGTATATCTGCTCAATTTGTGAGCTAGTTCTGTAATTTCTTTTTAATCTGAGCTGTGATAAGGTTAAGAAAGTAAAAACCAATTGGGATGATTCTTGTTTGTTTAAGTTTAAAGTGATTGGGTGTAAAACCAAGTGTGGTGATCCTCTTGTATAAGATTAGTTTTGCCTACTGCCATTGATTTGGGAAAAAAGTTTTAGTGGTTGTGTTGAAATCCTTAAGTATGTGCTTAAGGTAATAGATGTAGATTAGTTGAGGATCGAACCACTATAAATCTTTGGGTCTATTCTTTTACATTTAATCTGAATGTTATGACTGCATTTTTTGCTATTCATCAGATTAGAAAAACTCTACACTTTTCCTTTCAATCATTGATCTGATTTAAGACTTATATTCCATAGTGAATCGGTTATTGATATCTTAACTGCCCATCTTAAATTTGGACTATCTACTCTTCATATAGTGCAAATTTGAAAGATCTCTGACTGGATACTTAAAGCTGCACATCAATTTTTTTTTTTTTAGCACATATATTTTTCGACTCCTTTTTACAAGTCATCAAAAGACTTTGAAAATTTGTATTAGTTTGTCATAAACCTTATTCACCCCTTAAGATTTATCAATTGGTATCAAAGATTTGTCCTACATTATTTTTGGCCTAACAGCATTGTAGGAAAGATCCAGATGGTAAACACTTCATCCCTACCATATATTGAGAGGTCTTTGACAAATAGACTGTCATTGTTCAATGGAAGCAACTATACATTTTGGAAAAATCGAATAAAGATTTATGCAGGCTCAACCAACTTTGAGTTGTGAAATTTGATCGAAAAAGGACCATTTGTCTCATCTAAAATTGTTGAAGCAGAATAGTGTCTAAACAGAGTGATGAGTATGATAGAGAAGATAATGTCAAAATGATACTGAATTTTCAAGCAATAAGCATACTATGTTGTGCTCTTGATGCAAATGAATATAACCAAGTTAGTAGTTGTGATTCAGCCCATGATATGTGAAAATTACTTGAAGTCACCCATTAGGGGACAAATCAAGTAAATGAATCAAAATTGAGACTCTTAGTCTATGACTATGAGCTATTCATCATAATACTAAATGAGAACATTGCTAACATATTCACCAGATTCACGAATATAGTGAATGGATTAAAGGATTATGGGAAAGCCTATTCCCTCAGAGAGAAAAATAGAAAAATACTTAATGCCTTGCCAAAAAGTGGGTAGCCTAGGACCTTGGCCGTGGAAGAATCTAAGGACTTAAAAGTCCTACCAACCAAAGAATTGATTAGATCTCTCTTAACACGTGAAATGAAATTTAAAAGGTTTCAAGATCATGATGATGATAAAGGCAAAAGAGGAACTACCTTAAAAGCTGCAAATAATGAAGCTTTCAGTGAACAATCTGAAAGTGATTATGGTACTGATTTAGACAATGAAGAATTGGCCATGATTGCTAGAAAATTCAAAAAGATGTTTCAGAAAAGGCAACTTCAGCAATGCTTGTCAAAAAGAAAGGACAAACTTCATCTTTTAAACCTCAATGCTATGAATGCAATAGTATTGAGCATTTTATTGTTGATTGCTGAATAGCTAAAGAAACAAAAGCTAAGCACAATAAGAAGAGAAGAAAGAACATTAAAGCCAAGAAAGGAAATGGGCTGATCAGAACTTGGGATCAAGAATGTTAGCCCTAAGGGCTTTCTCCTATATTTTGACTTATGACAAACGTTAATATGAATTAACTTATGTAATCTATTGTGATAGGATATGTTTGACCTCTATTCTTCTAAGGCATTTAGATATGATTGTTTGGCAACTTTTTTGTGATTGAATTCAGGTATGGAAGATCAAAAAGAAGATCAAAGTATATGAAGTTGCATATCAAGAAGTCCTTATAAGAAGAGCTTTAGACTAGGAAGTGTTATTAAGGTATTTCTATTATTTCTTATGTCTCTTTACCTTTTGACTCATTTAACTTTACCTTGAAGCACCAAAGGAGAAGATTTCAAAGTTTTTGAAAATCTTAAAATTTTGGATTGAATAGTTTGAATCCAAAAGATTTGTCCAAAATTCTGTAAACTGTGTTGAAATATTTCTGTCTGAAAAAGTGCCATTTTAGATTTACCTTTTGGATGCATTGTCATTCAAAACCTGAGTCCAAAATACGGATAAGTTTAATAGAAAAATATAGCCGTTTTTTTTATAGTCGTTGACACTTCACTTTTTGGCTCTATAAATAGCCTCTAAGCAAGATTAGACACAAGATTTTTGAAACATTCTTCTAAGAAACACTATTACTCAACGTTTTCTAAAATCTTCTTTTATCAAAAGCTTCAAAGTGAATTTATATCGTGTTAAAGGTAAAAGTATATGTGTTTTGTATCTTAGTGAACATCTGCTCAAATAAGTGAGCTATTTACTGTTCTATTGATATTCAATCTCTATTGTAGTGCAATGTTGTGGTGTAAAACCTAGTTATGGTGAACCTTATTGTGATTTTGTGTTCGAGAGGTTTTGGAAAACCTAGTGTGGTGATCCTCTCTTGTATGTGGTATTATTTGATTTCATTAAGTGGAGTAAATAAAATCTAGTTGAAAATCCTTAAGTATGAGGTTAAGGTAGTGGACGTAGATCTTAGAAAATCGAATCACTATACATATCGTGTCTCATCTCTTTTATTGTTGAATTGCATTTCCATTTCTGGTCTAAATCTGAACATATATATCGAAGAGTTCTTGGATAGCTTTCTTTGTTACCATAAAGTTGGTTCAAGAATCTTGATGATCATCATTGTTTTGCATATCAGACGATTCGAAAATTTTAAGTTTGACAAAAACCTTTTTCACCCCCCTCTAAGGTTTTTCATTTGGTATAAGAACTTAGTGTACATACTCTTGGTTTAACAACCTTGCAAAAAATATTTTAATGGCAAGCTTATCCTCTCTTTCATATATTGAAGGGTCTTTAACGAATCATCCTCCTTTATTCAATGGAAACAACTATACTTTCTGGAAAAATAGAATGAAAATTTATGTGTGTTCTATCAATTTTGAGCTATGGAGTTTGATAGAAAATGGTCCTTTTATTCCATCAAAGATGATTGATGGCATAAAATTACCAAAACAGAATAATGAGTTTAGTATAGAAGACAATGCTAAGATGACTTTAAATTTTAAAGCTATGAACATTTTATGTTGTGCACTTGATACGATTGAGTACAACCGTGTTAGTAGTTGTGATTCGGCCCATGAAATATGGAGATTACTTGAAGTCACCCATGAGGGTCAAAGAATCAAAACTGGGACTTCTGATTCATGACTATAAATTATTTACAATGAAGCCAAATGAAAGCATCACTGATATGTTCACAAGATTCACTAATATCTCAAATGGTTATAAAGCTTACGGGAAGGTTTATTCCCTTGGAGAACAAAATCGAAAAATTTCATATGCTTTACCAAAAAGCTGGCAGCCTAAAACTCTTGCTATAGAAGAATCTAAGGATTTAAAATCCTTACCTACTGAAGAGCTGATCGGATCTCTTTTAACTCATGAGATGAAGTTTAAAAGATTTCATGAATTTGATTATCATGATAGAGGCAAAAAAGGGATAACATTGAAGGTTGAAAATAAAGATGAAGAAACAAGCCTATCGGAAAGCAGTGAGGGGATGGAAATGGACAATGATGATTTGGCAATGATAGCAAAAAAAAATCAGAAGAATGTTCAACAAAGGACACTACAAAAGAGGAAGGAAGTTTATGAGAAAGAAATGACAAACCTCAGGATTCAAACCCCAATGTTATGAATGTAAAAGCACTGATCACTTCATTACCGACTGTCCTGTTGCAAAAGGTAAGGAAGAAAGAACATTTAAAAAGAAGAAAGATCTGAAGACAAAGAAAGGTAATGGATTGATGAGAACTTGGGACTTAAATGAAACTGAGTCCGAAGATGGAGATTCTGAAGAAGAAAATGCCAACATATGCTTAATGGCTTTGGAAAATGAGGTAAACTCTTCTACATCTAATTACATGCCTAATTCGCTTATATCTATGACTGAAAAGCATGTTGATCCAAATGAGTTGTTAAGTGATATGTTTCATGAATTAAAAAAAACTGTTCAAAAAAATTTAAAAAATGAAGTTGAAGATTAAATGTTTGATGAAAGAAAACGAAGTATTGTTAAATGATAACAAAATGTCTCTTGAGTCACATATGTGTGCTATCGTTGAGAAAGATATGATCATGATTGCTTTGGAACATGCATCTCTGGAAAATAAAAATTTGTGTGATAGAATTCAAACTCTTGAAGGGATGGTTAGCATTTTTAATAACATGAAAAATAGAGTAAATGATCTTACCAATTGTATAGAAAAATTCAAAAATGGTAAAAGTAATATGGAAAAGTTACTCGAAACTCAACATCAAATTATACTATTCTGGAAACTGGTTGATTTACTGGATATGACTATTAACAAATGATTGAAAATCTTCTACTTAGATAGTTGGAATAATTTCTGACTAAACTTCTGTTTATGATATTTAGTTTATGGTTACACTTTTTTTTAATCCAAAGGTATTTTCTTTATGTTAAAGGTATCTTTGAGACTAGATTTTGTGATAAAATCAAAATTTTAGTCAGATAAATTCTTTAAAACATTCTTTGAAAAATCGAAAAATCCATTATTTCGTGCATTGTGTCAGGGGGAGTTTTGGACTTATATTTTCTTGATCCAAACAAATGTTCTTCTAACAAGTCATATTAATTTGGGAACATATCTTTTGGACACTCAAAACCTGTATCCAAAATGTATTTCTGAAAAAGACTCATTTTATACACTCTTGCAAAACTGTCTTGGACATACGTTTTGGACGTACAAATCTTGATTTCTGCTTTTCCCTCTTATGTTAAAATATTCATATAAGTAAATATTTAGGGGGAGCATCTTATCGTATAACTTGTCTGATATCTCTTTTGTATCAAATTATTTTAAATATTCATATGGATATATGAAAGGCTTTAGGCTCATTGAGTAATGCTTACAAGCTAATGCTTTAAAACCATCTATCTCATAAGCTCTCTTTGAGACGTATAATGAGAGATTACATTTTTAATAAAAATTTATTTGCATCTATTTCGATCAACATGTTCACTCAATTCATAGCATTTTTTTTTATGTTTGTCATCACTCAAAAAAAGGGAGATTGTTAGCCCAAAGGGCTTTCTTCTATATTTTGACTTATAACAATATGAACTAACTTGTGTAATCTATTGTGATAGGATATGTTTGACCTCTATTCTTCTAAGGCATTCAAATATGATTGTTTGGCAACTCTTTCGTGATTGAATTCAAGTATGGAAGATAAAAAAGAAGATCAAAGTATATGGAATTGCATATTAAGAAGTCCTTATAAGAAGAACTTTAGACTAGGAAGTGTCATTAAGGTATTTCTATTATTTCCTATGTCTCTTTACCTTTTGACTCATTTGACTTTACCTTGAAGCACCAAAGGAGAAGATTTCAAAGTTTTTGAAAATCTCAAAATTTTGGATTGAATAGTTTGAATCCAAAAGATTCATCCAAAATCCTGTAAACTGTGTTGAAATATTTCTGCCTGAAAAAGTGACATTTTGAATTTACCTTTTGGATGCATCGTCATCCAAAACCTAAGTCCAAAATACGGATAAGTTTAATAGAAAATTATAGCCGTTTTCTTTTTATAGCCGTTGGCACTTCACTTTTTGGCTCTATAAATAGCCTCTAAACAAAATTAAACACAAGATTTAAAACATTCTTCTAAGAAACGCTACTGCTCAACATTTTCAAAAATCTCCTTTTATCAAAAAGCTTCAAAGTGAATTCATATCGTGTCCAAGGTAAAAGTACTTATACTTTGTATCTTAGTGAACATCTGCTCAAATAAGTGAACTCTTTATTGTTCTATTGATATTCAATGTCTATTGTAGTGCACGATTGTGGTGTAAAACCTAGTTGGGGTGAACCTTATTGTGACTGTGTGCTTTAGAAGTTTTGGAAAACCTAGCATGATGATCCTCTCTTGTATGTGGTATTGTTTGATTTCATCAAGTGGAGTAAATGAAATCTAGTTGAAAATCCTTAAGTGTGAGCTTAAGATAGTGGACGTAGATCTTGGAAGATCGAACCACTATACATATTGTGTCTCATCTCTTTTATTATTGAATTACATTTTCATTTCTGGTATGAATCTGAACATATATATCAAAGAGTTCTTGGATAGCTTTCTTTGTTACCATAAAGTTATTTCAAGAATCTTGATGATCATCATTGTCCTACATATCAGACGATTCGAAAAATTTTAGTCTGCCAAAAACCTTATTCACCCCCCTCTAAGATTTTTCAAAGAAGAATTCGAAACTAAAGAACACAGTAAATCTGAACCTGAAACAGCCAATATATGCATTATGGCCATGGGAGAAAAGGTAAAGCTTACTCCTTCTAATTTTGTAATTGAACTACAAGATTCTACTTGTGAAAATTCTGATGATCCGAGTGAGCTTCTCATTGATATGTTCCATGAACTCAAAAAGTTGTCCAAAAGAAACAAAGAAATAAAAATGAAGATTGATTTCTTGTTAGATGAAAATGACAAGCTAATGAGCGAGAACAAATCTTTACTTGATTTCATTTGTTGTCTAAATGTTGAAAAAAAAGTTATATCTACTTATTTGGATTGTTTGACACTTGATTTTTTTTTTTTTTTTTGAAATTATGCTCAGTCATTTTGATGATATGAAAGAGAGCGTTGATGATCATACCATATCTATTGAAAAGTTCAGAAATGGCCAAGACAATCTAAATAGACTGCTTAGAATGTAACATGTGGTTGGAAATAGAAATGGTCTCAGTTATTGGCATATGAACAAAGCTGAAAATCACAAATTCCATTTTGTGAAAGCTAGCTACTCAAATATAAATCATATATGCTGTACTTATTGTAGCAAATATGGACACAATACATCTAAGTGTCACGTTAGGAAAGGAGTCGAATTGAGTATGAAAACAATTCAAAGAGTTAAAAGAACCATTACTAACTCCCATAGACCCAAGAAAATATAGGTACCAAAAGTCACTCTTCCTTCCTATATATAGGTACATTTGCCACAAAAGTTGAGCTCCACAAAATGGTAGTTGGACAGTGGATGCTCTAGATATATGACAGGTAATGCAGCACTTTTGGAAAATATTCAAGCCACAAATGATGAATTTGTCATATTTGGAGATAAAAAGAAGGGAAAGATACTTGGAATAGGTAATATTGGTAAGGGATCTTATACTATTATCAAACAAGTATTGTTAATTGATGAATTAAAATACAACTTACTTAGCATTAGCCAATTGTTTGACAATAGCTACAAAGTTATTTTTGAAAAGGATTCTTGCACTATTATGGATAGCACTAGTAATGAAACAATTTTTACTGTCAAACGAAGTGGAAATATTTATGTGCTTTATCTTGATGATCTTATTGAGCATAATATAAGATGTCTTTTCATAAATAATAATGATGGCTACCTTTGGCATAGAAGGCTAGGCTATGTGTCTATTGATTTGCTAAATAGATTATCCTCAAAAGAGCTTGTTAAAGTACTATCTAAAATGAAATTTGACAAAAATCGATTGTGTGATGCATGCCAATCTGGAAAACAAATCAAAATCTCTTTTAAACATAAGAAAATGATTTCAACATCAAAACCTCTTGAACTTTTACATATGGATTTATTTGGACTAATGAGGACCACTAGTCTTGGTGGTAAGAGGTATGCTTATGTACTAGTGGATGATTTTTCAAGATTTACTTGGACCTTATTTCTTGCACAAAAAGATGAGGCATTCTCTGAATTTTCAAAGCTATTCAAACGTGTTCAAAATTCCCTTGGGGTGCAAATTGATATCAATTAGAAGTGACAATAGTAGAGAATTTTGTGACCATGAGTTTACAAAATTTTGTGATGAGAGTGATATTTCTCACAACTTTTTAGCAAAAAAAAAAAAAAATCCCTCAACAAAATGGTGTAGTTAAAAGGAAAAATAGAATTTTGCAAGAAATGGCAAAATCAATACTTTGTGAAAACTCTATTCTAAAATATTTTTGGGCTAAAGTTGTAAATACAGTTTGCTACATTGTTAACCGTGTTATGCTAAGGCCTTTTCTAAGAAAACCACCTTTTAGATTTATATTTGACAAAATTCCATCCATTTCTTATTTCAAAGTTTTTGGCTGTAAATATTTTCTTCTCAACACTCTAGATAATATTGAAAAATTCGATAGCAAATCAGATGAGACTATATTTCTTAGATACTCTTCCAACAAAAAGGCATATAGAGTATATAATAAAAAAACTCTATGTGTGGAAGAATCCATACATATTGTATTTGATGAATCTAACATATATGTCTCTAGAAAACAAGATAGTATAGTAACCGCAAAGGAAAAAGGCAGTGATCAACACAAAGCTCCCTCACTTGACATCCATGCTAAAGAAAAGGAATTGGAAGAACAATAAGCTGAAGAAAGTGAGCAAAGAACTAAAAAGCACACTGATCAAAGCCTACCAAAATATTAGAAGTACAAAACCGGACATCCAAAAGAGTATATTATTGGTGATCCTAGATGTGGTGTCAAAACAAAACTGTATTTCATTGATAATTTTGTCTTACTGTCAAGTTGTGACTTGATTGCATTGATATGGCTTTGCGTGATAATTTTTGGATTCTGGCCATGCAAGAAGAATTGATTCAATTCGAAAGAAATTAAGTTTGGAAACTTGTTCCTAAACTACTTAATCATCCTGTGATTGGTACCAACTAGGTTTTCAGAAACAAACTTGATGATCATGGTGTAGTTATTAGAAACAAAGCTAGACTTGTTGTCCAAGGATTCAATCAAGAGGAGGGCATTGATTATGATAAAACTTTTTCTCCCGTTGCTCGATTAGAGTTCATTAGAATGCTGCTTGCTTTTGCATCCTTCAAAGGTTTTATGCTCTATCAAATGGATGTTAAAAGTGCCTTTTTAAATGATTTTATTGAAGAGGAAGTGTTTGTGGAGCAACCCCCTAGCTTTATTCATGAACATTTTTCAAATCATGTCTTTAAACTTTCTAAAGCTCTTTATAGTATAAAACAAGCTCCACGTGCTTGGTATGAAAGGCTTAATGGCTTTCTTCTTTCAAAAAGTTTTTTAAGAGGTATGATTGACACTATTTTGCTCATTAAATCTAAAAATTTTAATAACCTCTTAATTGTTCAAATATGTGTTAATGACATTATCTTTGGAGCTACTAATGATTCTTTGCAAAGACTATTCAGTAAGAATTTGAGATGAGTATGATAGGGGAACTCAACTTCTTCCTCGGGTTGCAAATCAAGGATGGGATATTCCTAAATCAAGCTAAGTATGCTAAGAAATTGTTCAAAAGGTTTGGAATGAATAAAGCTAAAGAAATCAGTACACCGATGAGCACATCATTAAATTTTGACAAAGATGAAAAGCGTAAGAAAGTGAATCAATCAAAGTATAGAGATATGATTGGAAGTCTTCTATATCTCACTACTAGTCGACCTGACATCATGTTCTCGGTTTGCTTTGTGTAAGATTTCAATCAGATCCCAAAAAATCCCACTTATGTGTTGTAAAACGTATCATTAGGTACTTAGTTAGAACACATGATTATGGTTTATGGTATCCATGAACTAACTCTTTTACTCTTATCAGATATATAGATGCAGATTATGCAGGCTGTAAAGTTGAAATAAAGAGCACCAGTAGACATTGTCAATTTCTCGGACATTCTCTAGTATATTGGTATAGCAAGAAGCAAGCATGTGTTTCACTCTCAACAATCGAAGCAGAATACATAGCAGTAGGAAGTTGTTGTGCACAAATCTTATGGATGAAAAATATTTTACTTGATTTTGGCCTTAATTTTAACTGCGTGCCTATTGTGTGTGACAATACCAATACTATTAATTTGACCGAAAATCCAGTTCATCACTCTAGAACTAAGCACATTGAAATTAAGCATCATTTTATTATAGATCATGTGCTTAAGAGTGATGTTTGTGTGGAATACATTCCTACTAACGATTAACTTGGAGATATATTCACCAAACCACTGGCTGAAGAAAGATTTAATCATCTGTAAAAAGGGTTGGGAATTACTAGATTGTGTAACTAACGATTTTGCCAGAGATTGGTTGTTTATTCTTGTAGGATTCTTGAAGATTTTTTGATTTTGGATGAAGATGTTGGATGCAGTACTTGGATGGTGTGAATCTAAAATCCCTTCACTAGAATCATATCTCTAGCAAATAACATATGTATCTATATTGGATGGGTGGCTTCAAATAAAAAATGGCAACAGCCTAAAATCATGTGTGACATATCTCTTAGTTAGAATAATCAAATGAAAAATGTCTGGGTCCAAATCTTTCTTTTTGAAATTCAAAATATTTACGCCTTTCTAGAATAGTTCTTTCATATCTTTGAAAAGTTACTTTTCTTCTCAAATATCTCGAAAATCCCAAAACAACTTTCAAAACCATTTAAGTTTCTCTCTCTTTTCAAAATCTGGAACTATCATTAACCACTCTCTTTCTCTTCTTGCAAATCTCCATGCTCTCTGCAAAACCAAATAACCCAAACTTTTACCCTTCATCAGCCATGACTAAAATCCCTAAAACCAATAAAGGAACCGAGCCCAAATCAAAGAAACTCAAGAAAAGCAAAGCAACAGAAAAGAAATCTGTTACCACCACTAAGTCACTCACCAAAAGGAAGGGCAAAGAAGTTGCTGGAAAACCAACTTCTCAAACTGCGTCATCAAAATAGCATTCTAAAAATGAAAGCTCAGACACTCAGGTACCCCACTTTTTTTACTCTAAGTGTGAGTCAAAATTCAATGAATAGCTGTCAAGAAAAAGGACTATTGTTGTAGGCTATCAGGTTAACCCTGAGGCATTTTTAAATTATGTGAATGTGCTAAATATGTTTGAATCGGTTAGCTGGGGAGATCTATTGTCTGTAAATGAAAAACTATACACTGTGTTGGTTTGGGAATTTTACTCGAATCTAAAAAAAGAGAGACGTGAAGAAACAGGGGATAGGTTCATGGTTCAGTGGTATACATTACTGGTAGGATATATGAACTTGGAGTTTGATCATCAGCTGCTAAACAGAATCTTTGGAGTCAGAGATGGTAAAATTCAGTTCTTTAAGATGAACAATTTCTGAAGGAGCCTGACTTATTTGATTTGGGGAGATTTGAGGGCAAGTTTACTAGAGGCAAGAGTTTTAAAAACTCGAATGATCACAACACAAAATGGCTAAACAGAACTAGGGGAATACTGCACCACATGGTTTCAACCATAGTGGCACCTAGTTTTGGGCACAAAACCTCCATAAGCATCATGCATATGATATTGATATTGGCCCTATCAGAGAGCAGGCAAATTAGCTTTGGAATTTTTGCTGTGAAGTTGACGCTTCAATTAAGGAATACCTCAAACAAAGCTTTGTCATATGAAAACCTTCTAACCAAAGTCTTTAAACACTTCAATCTGGATTAGTACGATTGCCCCTGGACACTCCAAGATGAATGTCTACAGCACAGATTCATTCGAGAAAATGGATTTTTTCCAAATAGATAATCAATGGATTCTACTTAGAGAGGCCATAGAAGAAGAGAAGAAAAAGCTAATTAAGGTCAAAGCTGAACGAAAAAAAGTGTACCTACTACCTCAATTAGGACAAAACGCAAAGCTGAAATAACAGAAGAGTCCTCCAGTAAAGGTAAGCAGAAAATTGAAGAGAGTGGACTGTCACAAAGCATTTTAGATACTCTAAATCTTTTGTCCAAAAATTAGATGGTCTCAGTGTCGAAGTCAAGACTGAATTGCACAATCTGGGTACTCGATTAACTAATATGGAAGGAAGGCAGTCAAAAGTAAAGAAGGATACTTGAAGAGTCTCAAAAAAGCAACACACTCCAAAAGAGCAATAAAATGAACGTGTTATTCCCTCACTAGAAAAAGACACTAGAAAACATATTGCTGCCAAGAAACCCACTATTGATGAGATTCTAGTTCCATAAACTGAAGAACCTATCGTTGAAGATATTCCGTCTCAGCCCACTGAAAAAATAACTACTGCACCCTCTACTGACACAATTGCTCTTAAGAAAGACAACTAGTTACAACTAGTAGCTCATCAAGCCACAGACAACAGCATTTTGTAGACAAAAGAAAGTCCAGCAAGCTTGCTGGAGAAAACAAAAAGAAGGGTGCCAGTACTAAACCTAAGACTGTCATCATTCTATGAGATATGTCACATGAAGAAAGCTAACTGATGACTTCCTCTAATGAAATTTTATCCATTTCTACTCCTATGATACTCTGTTTTCTACTTATCTATTTCATGTTTCCTGCACTCTATTTTCCCAAACTATTTTCTTTTATTTTTGGACTAATAATGCTGTTGATATTTTGTTTGATTACTTCTATTTGTTTCTCTACTATTTTGGTTATTTTTTATTGATGATAAAAGAGGAGAAACATTAGTGTAACTATGGATATATAGATATAGATTGTGACTGTATGGTTGGTCGTGTTGACTGCAGTGTTGTGTTGTGAATGGAGCTGTGATTGTTGCTAGATCATAGTGATTGTGTGGATTGGGATAAGGAAATTGAGTGGATGATTATGATGATTGATTTGTGATGATTTTTATTGGCTAAATAGTGAATAGTGGTAAGACTGTTTTGTGAATTTTTTGTTGGTTTTGTTAAAACGTTGGTCTAAATTTTTTAGGAAAAATCTTGTTTTTAACCCTGTACAAACACAGGGGGAGTTTTAGACCCTGCGAAGGGTTTTTTAAGTCCAATATCCCAGTCCAAAAATGCTTTTATAGAAGTTACTTTCTGCTTTGTTTCAACCTATTTGGATGCACGTTTTGGAAGTTCGAAATCTCAAATCCCAGTTTGTTTTCTAATATACTCCAATATTAGCATCTTTCTATCTACTACTTATATGTGCCTACATAGGGGGAGCATTGTTTTATATGTCCTATCTTCTACATCTCCACATGTACACTCTTATATACTTAAGCTTCACATTCTTATGTGAGTAATCACAATTTGGCTATTTCATTGTGAAATAGTCCTTTTTAAGGAAGAAAGGAAGATATGAAGGTTGGCAGGGTCATAGGCATATTGAGCCTTGTTTTTCAGACTATGCTTGATTTTTTATTTTAAATTCACAAACACTCTTTGAGTCTTATGATGAGAGATCATATTTTAATTAAACATAACCTTCTTTATCTCTCAATCTCACATGATTCATAAAAGCTTATATTGTTTTTCCTATCACAATCCATCAAGTTTGTCATCACTCAAAAGGGGGGAGATTGTTAGCCCAAAGGACATTCTCCTGTGTTTTGATTTATGACAAATATTGATGTGGACTAATATGTGTATTTATATATGATAGGATTTTTAGGTATGACATGTTTGACATCGGTTCTTCAAAGTCTTGCAAATAGGATTGCTAAGCAACTCATGGTCGATGAAGTTTAAAAAGAATGATCAAATAAGTATTCAATCTAAAAAAGTTGCACACCATGAAGACTTTTGAAGAATCTTAAACTAGGAAATTGTAGATAAGGTATTACTTGTGTTTCCTACGTCTCTTTACCTCGATTTAATTTATTTCACATTGCAGCACATAAAAATTATTTCAAAAAGGAGATATTTTCAATTTATATTTTTTTTATATCAAAACTTGATTGAGTGATTTTAGATGGACCTTTAAATCTAAAATGCCCATCCAAGAATTTGTAAGTGTTCAAAATATACTTCTGCATAAAGTGGTGTTTTGGACTCACCTTTCAGATGCAAAATTTTCAATCTTGTGAATCCTAAATTCTGGAAAAATCTAACAGCAAAAAATAGACGTTACTAACCATTGGCATCTTGCTTTTTGCAGCCCTTTAAACATGATTTTCAGTAAGGGATTTGTGCTAACACTTTCAAAAACACTCTAAGACTTTCGAAAAATAAGAATCCCTCATCTACATTGTGCTTGAAAGTGAGATTTATTGTTTCAATGGTAAAAAGGTAAAAGGACTCTAGCTAGTGTATATTTGCTCAATCTGTGAGCTAATTCTGTAATTTCTTTTTAATCTGAGTTGTGTCAAGGTTAAAGAAGTAAAACTCAATCAGGGTGATCCTTGTTTGTTTGAGTTTAAAGAGGTTGGGTGTAAAACTAAGTGTGGTGATCCTGTTGTGTAAGATTGGTATTGCCTACCATCATTGATTTGGGAACAAGGTTTTAGTGGTTGTGTTAAAATCCTTATGTGTGTGCTTAAGGTAGTGGATGTACATCAGTTGAAGATCGAACCACTATAAATCTTTAGGTCTATTCTCTTCCTTTTAATCTAAATGTTATTACTACATTCTTCGCTATTCATCATATTAGAAAACTCTACACTTTTCCTTTCAATCATTGATCGGATTTAAGACTTTTATATTTCATAGTGAATCAGTTATTGATATCCTAACTACCCATCTTAAATTTGGACTATCTACTCTTCATTTAGTGCAAATTTGAAAGATCTCTGACTGGATACTTAAAGTTGCACAACAAATTTTTTTAAGCACATATGTTTTTCAGCTCATTTTTACAAGTTATCAAAAGAATTTAAAATTTTGAATTTGTTTGTCATAAACCTTATTCACCCCCCCCAAGTTTATTGAAACTAAGTAATTTAAAAATAAATTCATGGTTTATTTTTTTAAAAGGTTTTATCCTTGACATGAAGAATAATTTTGAATTTATGTATTTTAAATTTAGTTCCTTGAAAATAGTTTTAACTTAAGTAGTGAAATAAAATTCATAGTTTTTTTCTCTTAAAGGGTTTTATCCTTGACATAGAGAATAATGGTTGAATATTTGGGTTTTTACTAAATTTAATAAGAACTAATTAATTTTAAAGAAACATTTTTCCTAAAAACCTATTTTTTCTTAAAAAATTAAGTATGAGAGAGGTTCCAATGGCCCTACGGCTTCCATCACATATTCTTGTTAGATATTGTGGATTTCCTCACGTCATTCTAAGCATCATCCCTTATAGGACGGATTTTCACGATAATCTAGAACTAGCAAAGGAATTATAATTAAAGCTTATGATATGTGTTAGTGTTAGCCAGCCTATCGTTGGAGGCATTAATGTTGGATTGTCCGTAGGTGGTAAGAATAGTGACCATCTTATCGATAGAACTATTTTTGGATCATTACTTATTAAGGAAGTTTAATTTGTGATGATTATACACTTAACTTAGAAAATTGTTAACCTTCCCTTGAAGCTCTATCATTACCTATCGTCGTTTTTTCCTTTGCTTTTTTTTTTTTTTTTTTTTTTTTTTGCTATTTTAGCTCTTCTGTTTCTCTTTCAATCTCCTTCACCTAGTTCTAATTTCACCAGTAGAAGTCCATAGACATTCGAGAATACTTAGGAAGGTCAAGAGCTAGCAAACGCAATAAGTATTTAGTGCGAAGGAGTCGACAGTTAGATGGTATACCCACGGAACAAGTAGACATTCCAGTTGAGGAAGTGCCGTTAAACTCCAATGCAACTCTAGTTATTCAAGTAAAATGCCCTAGAAGTAAGTATTCCTAGACTTTAGCTCGAAAAAATTTGAATTAGCTATCTTCCTCTGCATATTTAATTTTCCCGCAGTCCTTTAGACAGAACTATTTAAAATTTTAAAATTATGATTTCATGAAAATTCGGTGTGATAGAATTTCCAAGTGAAATTTGGAAATTTGAAGCTCAATACTTTTACTTGATATTGAATTCTTGCCAAACGAAATGTTTTATGAGTATTTTACTACATGTTTTCTCATTAGCACCTTTCAGGGTGTAAGGAATAAATTTGTAAGAAGGCATGATGTATTCACAAACAAACTTTTAATATTTTTTTGTTGCATACACCATAAATTAATTTTACTTAGCTCAACACATGCATGGGGATTATTGAGATATATTATCTCAAGCTTCTTTTAAACTCATGATTTTCAGAGAGTTCTAAGTCTAATCAGGTTGGAAGACTTGTGGCTTGAAGTCTTTGTTTTGCTACCCTATTGTTATCTATTAGACTTTTAATTTGAATGTTGTTTTTTTGGAGGACTCTTGTATAAGTTCTTCTAATTTTGATTAGACTTTTTTTTAAGTTCTAAATTTCTTTTACTCTACGTTATAAAAACCTTTTCTCCAAATGACAGGATGACATCCCCAACTCATTTTAGGTTATGTGGGTAAGAGGGGTATTAAAAAACACGTACAGTGCTAAAGCATTTGATCTTCCAAGGTATTCTCTCAACCTCACAAATTACACTATTGGTAAAAGTAGGCTTAGAATATTTTTTCTAAGAAAGAAACTGAAAGAGATTACACAAAAGTGGTAGCTAGGATTCCGACTCTACTCCTTGATTGGCCTCTATAAACCCTCATGGCTGACTGCCCTAGTATAAGATAGGCTACGGTTTTATTTGCTTATTAGGTCTTTTATTATTTATCTTGAGTCATTTATTAAAATCCAAAATAATAAAGCCTTAGCACAATCTATTTATTATTTTATCTAAACCTTAATAATAAACACAAGACCCAACATAATATTAGGCCAATCTTTATCTATTTTACTAAGTCCATATATTAAATTGGACTTCCCAAAATTAATTAATTAATCTAAATTGTGAATAAATCTTGGATTTAATTAATTATTCTAGTCTAATGGATTTTCTAAAATAAAATAAATTCTATCATTCCTCAAAAAATCCAAATAATTTCTGTAATGACTAAAATAGCCATTTGGGTTTCTAGAGTTACCTTGAGGACCAGAAGACATATTATCCTTAATTTTTAAAAAGTCCAAATTGCCCTTACTAAAATAGCTACATTTTACATTTAAAATATCTTCATTCATCACCATACGAAGATATTGACCTTAGAATAATATTATATTAGCATTGTCTTCGATCTATAAATATAATGATGAAAATATCCCTCTATGTAACACCCATCATTAAGATAAGATTGATTGGTACTATTACCATTCTCAATGATATTTGATATCCTTTGACCTCTAGCCTATAATTTATGACCTGCAAGAGTATAACTACTTATCTAAAGGGAGCGACCTCTAAAGCAACACTTTTAGTCATTTCCCAAGGACCTGAACTTTCACAAATTATCTTAGACCGTTATAAGGGGGTGATCACTCATTTCAAGAAAAAAGGCATCGAAACTTTATTATAAAAGTTTGTATTGATCAAACTAAAGATATATACCCAACATATAAGAATATTGATTTCATGATGAAATCTCATATATACTACATCAAAGCATATATGTCTAGTCTTACCAAACTGCCAACTCATACTCAAACATAGAGTATTCATTCATGCAATAGCACCAATAGTCCGATCTTTATTTATTATAATACTTTTATAAAAGATTACTATTGCATAATCAAGTTTTACGTATTCTAAATACACTTATACTATTAGTGCGAGAAGACTATTCATAGGTTAATGGTAAACTATTCTCTACCTGGAAACTATAGTATATTGATCTAAGCTTTGACGAAGTGTCTAACTTCATTAATCAATCAAGAACTATTTTTTGCTATATGCTAATTAACTATGATCTACATCTTATTGTGAAGCACGAAACCAATACATAGATCACTTATTAACATACTTGGATCTTCATGTATGAAGAATGTGAATAAAAACATGATAAAATGAATAATTTTATTTTGCAAAATAAACATCTTTACATATTTTTTTTTCTAAATCTTTGAAGGTATATTTCCAATAGATAATACCTTGAAAAATGTTTCTCGATAATGACACGATATACTTTCCTTCAAGTACTTTGCATGATATCTTCCAAGAAGTCTACTTATGAAATTATTTGAAAACAAAATTTTGTACTTTTGAAATTTTTTCAAGCTTAATGTCTCACATGTATTATGAAAGAAATTGAAATTGTATGAGCACCCATAGAACTTACTGAGATTATCTCTTTCACTCTTTCAACTAATGGTTTTCAAGGAAAGCGAATTCTAATAAGGTGGATGTTTCATAGGTTGGCACTTTCTAGTCTAATACATTTTGTTGAACTAATTTTTCTTTGGGATGATGTTTAATTAGATTTTCATTTTAGTTGAAGATGATGTATAAGTATTGCACTTTTATTATAAGTTTTGAATATTTTTATTTCTTTTAAGTTGGGTTTTCTTTTCTATTTTTGTTATAAAGAACCTATATCCTAAGGATAGAATGATATCCCCAACCCATAGGTATTAATGTATTATAATTAGTATCAAAGCCTAGGTTTAAGCAATCTTTTAAATTATGCAATTTTATAATTTTATAAGTACCTTAATTTGATACTAACCTAAATGTATTTTGTGTGAATAGGATGGTTAAAATGTTCAAGGCCACTTGCAAATCTATAGGCCTCTAGATCATACTGGCATTTGTACCGATCCCACACTACAACAAATTTGACAATTAGTGACGAACTGTATAATGACGTATTATCAGAACGTCATAGAAAGTATTTATAATGTGATGAAAATCATAATTCGTCACTTAATTTCACAAATTGAATATTTTCCATGACGAACGTCACATACTAGCATCACAAAATATTTGGTGCCAACATTTCCCACCAACTAGAGAATGAGCGAAATATTTTTTATGACGATCCCAAGATTATGTGACGTTTTAATTTTGTCATCAATGTACTGCCTTTTTCTGTGACGAATTATATAACATCATTATTTACTATCAAAATTTGACATTACGTCACTAATATTATTGTTCATTATCTGTGACAATATTTATTGCATCATGTATTTTATAACTATTTGGTAACATAGACATACGTCACTAACATACAAGTATTAATAACAATCTCATTATGTCACACTTATATATAGTATTAGGTGATAGTTTTAATAATATCACAAATTTTTAAATAATTTGTGATATTAATTATCTATAAAAAATAGTTCACATAATATTAGATGTGACAACATATTTGTGTCACCTATTATAAAGTTAGATAAGTATAGAATTAAATGAAAATTTTACATATTGTCATAATTTTTTAACTAATTCATGACATTAACTATTTATAAAAAAAAGAAACGATATTTATATGATATATTTTGTATCACAATATAATTAAATTTTTTATTGCATTGGACTTATATTACAGATAATATTTAATTGACTACGTTAATTTTTTGTTTATATGATATTTATTTTTTTAACTATTAAATTGATTGTTTTCTTCTCTTTAAACTAAAAATTAAAACTAATAGAAGATATTTTTAACGTATTTTATTAAAAAGAAAATAAAAATTGAAAACTCAAAAATAGAAATGCATATGAGCAGAAAATAGATACAAAAATAGATAACATTGTTTTATTAAATTGATTGTTTACTTCTCTTTAAATGCAAATGATTGGATTGCCCCCTCAAATATTTTAGGTTATATATATATATATATATATATATATATATATATATATATTGCAAAAAGGGAAGGGTGCAAAAACATGTTAAAGGGAGTGAATATCTAGGGAGTCACTATAAATGTAACAACTCGAATTGCCCCATTAGGAAGAAAATTGAGATGTCTCATATATTAAAACATAAAAATGGACAATCTAATTGACATATATTATAACATAAAAATGAAAACACTCGGAAATAATTTTTAGGTTCCAATAAGGACTTAAAGGATGATTAAATGGTCTATAAAACCATTTGCAAATATCATATAAGATATTTATAATACAAAAAACAATTAAAGTGATTCAGCTTTAAAAAAAAAAAAGGGATCCAAAACAATTACAACTTATAGACGAGTCATCTTTGGTTTCCCCATTGTATCACAAAATTGAAAAACCTTAGTAGATTTTAACACATTCACAAGCATGGTCAAACACAAGAAGATGATCTTTATCTAAATTTTTTTTTAACTAAAAAAAGAAGTAAAACTCAACGCATACATGCTATTCCATCACTACATTACGGATGGCGAAAGACTACATACAGACAAATGTCAATGCAAATCCAAATACTTGGAAAAAATCGACACAAGATTACCTGTAAGTAACTAAAATTAAATTTGAATGTTTTGAAAAACAAAGCCAAAAACACATATAATAACAATACTAACAAAGATCACATGAGTACAACAATTTTAAGCTATAGTATGACACAAGGACGGACTAGGATAGCTGCAGAAGCTGTGAAATTGACAATTCAGATCATAGGACCATAAAAGTAGAGGATATGGACAAATAATATGAGTAGCTTTAGTACTAGTAATTGCATTAAAGAACAAACCTGATAAATGACTGTTGCGCACTCCAACAATATTACATAATACAATAACTTTCTCATGTAAGCCAAACTCTTCCCTAACACTACCAAGTAGTAACTAGCCACAAATACACAAGGAGAAGATAGAGTGAAGCAGCGACAAATGTACACTAGTCCATATCTCAACTGAGGATTTCATTTTTTGCAATCGGGAAATCACCACAAGCATTTAAATCATTTGCTTCCAAGCTCTAAAATACCTTAACACGCCCATGTATAACTTAATCCATCAATCATAGTCTAAAACATATAAAATAAGTTTATCAGACATAAATTGTTGATAGCACAACTCCGTAAATTACAGAAGTAAGACACAATTCCAACATATAATAAAGCAATATTGAAGAAAATATTACTATCAAAATCACAAGAATCAACAATATCTCAAAATAATTTTGTGAAAGCTATAGTAAACCAAATTTTATGAACAAAGAAAGGAAGAAGTTACATGAACTTGGCAAAAAGTTTTAGAAGCCAAAAAATTTGGAATCACTAGGCAAACTTTATAAAAGGGGGAAAACACTGCACCTAATCTTAGTAGTTTGCAGAATCTCTTGCGAAAGAACACAGAAACTAGGTAGTATTTCTTTTTTTATATACATAATTCTTTTGAGATGAACTAGTACTTACTAAAAATAACTGCATGATCACAAGCAATAGAATATTTCAGAAGAAAATGGCCATTGAATAGAAAGATTCTTGATAAATAGTTCCTTATCAGCACTTGTCAACAACATCCAAATAGTACATGGTATACAACGTAAAATAGGTGCAAAAGGAGTAACATATATTCTACCATGTAAGAACACCAAGCTTGATTGTTGTTCCTATCACAAATATATGCTACCATGTAAGATGGATGAGAATCAATCATATCTCAGTATAAGAGAGAATTTAGTTTAAAAAATTCAAGTTCTTCTAGTTCTGATTTTGGTTTTTGCATATAAACTGAAATAGAAAAAAAAAAGTAACAAAATGCCTCCAATATTTCCAAACTTCTCAACTTCTCTTACAATCTGAGTATCTGATGGTTTGTAATGCTGATTGAAAACTTTTACAATAAAAAACATGGCAACAATGCTCCAACAATAATGCTAAGCAAGCACAACCAAAATAATTAAGTTCTAGTAATATGGACAAACGCCCTGCACAATGATATTAGAAATGTTGTAAAAATCATTTCATGCAAAGCTAAGTATGCAAAAACATTAAAGAGTTTTAAGAGACTCATGAAAAAATACTTTAATAAGATATAAAAAAGATGCTCTGTCTAATGTCAATGATGTGGAAACTCTACTTGATAGTCTCAAGTCATATAACATAGAAAACAAAAGCTCAAAACTCGAAGAAAAGAGTTTTGGAAATTGTCATCTAGTAAAAATCATGATAAAGAATGCTAGAATCTAATTCAAAGTTCCATTTCTTTTGGGTCAACTTTTGCTTAGTAAGTAATCTAGTTAACTTGACCGTGTACTTCCCCTGCTCCATCTATTCTTTCTACTACTATTTCCTAAAATGTTTTTGTCTACATTATATCTTGTCTTTTTGTCTTCATTCTATCTTTTTGAAGCATTTTTGCATCTTTCTATTGCTATTACACTAAGAAGTTTACCTATTTGTTTTTGTCTACATTATATCTAGTCTATAAGCAGTCTTAGCTATCACATCACGAAGTTTACCTATTTGGTGAACCAAAGGCCTCCTAGATTAAATACTACTCAGACGTGTTGTACACCAAAGATAACAAAACGAAACCAAGGTGCTGCTAATGTATACTCAAAAACATGGTAAATCTATACCCTAAAAAGAAAAAAAAAAGTGTAATGATAGAGGAAGGAAGCTAAATGCATGGGCTGGAAGTTCATTAATATGTAAGGCTTGATACAATCAATGAATCAATTAGTACATGCTCTGTTCAATTAAATTGGCTTTTATATGGCCCAAACATACAACCATAAAGTCATATCTCAATATAAGAGATAGAATTTGGTTTAAAAAAAAAATCAGCTACTTCTAATTCTGATTATGGGTTTTGCATATAAATTGAAACAGAAAAAAAGAATAGCAAAATGCCTCCAATATTTCCAAACTTCTTAGTGTCTCTTGAAATCTAAATATCTAATAGTTTGTAATGCTAATTGAAAACTTTTACAACAAAATGTGGCAACAGTGCTCCAACAATAATGCCAAGCAAGCACAACCAAAACAATCCAGTACCAACAATATGGAAAAAGGCATTACACAATGACATTAGATATGTGATAACAAAACCCATTACCCTGTTCTAATGTGGAAGGATGAACAAGCAAAAAAAAGGCACATTTCATAGTTTCTAAGAGAAGCTCGCTAAAGCATTGAATGGCTCACACTTTCGAATTGATGGGGATCTTATTAAATATGAATATCTTGGCTACCTGGTGCACCTACAATATGAGTAACTTTAACATGACTATGCAATAACTATTTGAGAAGATAACCATTTACATCTAAGCATAAACATAACAATCCCATTGCATTCCCTAGGGAATATGGTATATTCTTAATTATTGGGTGCCTTCTTCTATGTATAATTATTTGCTAAACAGTTATCTACAATACATATAAATAGTAAACGTATGACTTGGAAAACAACAATATAGAACTTAAATGGAAAACAACATTATGATTTTTATATTTTACATCTATGTTCTCTAAAATTAGCATTCGAATCATTGCTACACTATAATAGAATAGAATGATAAATCATTTGTCACAAATTTTCAAATGCATTTTCTACTCAACTTAAGTTAAGATGGATGGCATAATGGCATGTCATGTTAGTAGGGACAATAAAATAGCCAAAACTATGGTAGATTTTCTTGTCTTTTTTTATTTTTTGCATTTTTTTTTTGTGGGTGAGTTTAACAAGAAGGAAAATTCTTTATTTAAAAAAAATGTATTAATAAAGAGGAACTAACAAATAAGAAAATTATGATCTACCTTGGGCTCATAGATTATGGGAGTCTGTCTTGGTATTGAAACTGCAACCCAAAAAATAACTTTTGCTCCAATGGAATTGTAGCTCTGTAATTATTAAAGGGCAAAACCAAAGTAGAAGTAGCCCTACTATAGTTTCAGTTTAAGTGAGGAAAAAATGAAGATTACGAACGAGATATTCTCACTACATGACTATTAATATGAGAATGAGATTATACCAAAGTGAAAGTAGATAAATTTAGTATGAAAATGAAATTTAATAAAGATGAGGCACAGGATAGAAGCATAAGACAGAATAAAGAGTTCCATTAAAGATTGAAAAGGGCTCAAGCACAAATAATTTATGTTTGTTTATCAAGCTCATGGAAGGATCATGTAGTCCAGTATCCTTTATCTTATGTGTATACTTAGAAACATTGGCATCTTATTGAGATGATGCAAGTGCCTAATACATGCCTGATAAATAGCACACATTACAATAGAGCATAGACACCCAAGGAATTTTATGTCTAATAGCTAGTCACCAAATGCTTACACATACTATATCTAAATTGAGGTTCCAAAAGCCATATCATCATCTATTCTACCAAGTACCTTCTTAGATCAATCTTAACTAGTATGATCCTTCAAATTCAGTTTATAAACTACAAAATACAAAAATACAGAAGAAAGAGCCTCCAAATTTGGGCCACAATGATGAATGATATACATACATATATACAAACACATTAATCAATTTAGCAAATTTAGTAAAAATCATCATTTGAATTTTCTATGGCTTACCAGAGGAGAAACAAAACTGAAAGATATGGAGCTCTGACATTTGAGAAAGAGAGAGAGATTCAATATAGATGCCTCTGTGTGTTAGGAATGGAGTTTGTTGTTTATTTGTTTTCTCTTTCCCTATCTGCCCCTACAACTATATAAAGAATATGCTATTTTTAGGGGAGGTGAAAGTGTTGAAAGTTTAACCTAACAAACATACGTACAGAGTTAATAAGATTAGAAACAAAAGCTCTCAAAAATTTGTTACCTCTAAATTTAGGAGGAAGCTTTGATTGTTTAGGTTGTATAGGGACATTCTCTTCTGGAATAGCTGGTTGCACTGAAGCCTCAAAGTTTGAGTCTTGCGAATCTCCTGCTATGCCTCATTCACTCCAAACCTTTGATAATCCAGAATATGACCACAGCTTGACTAGTCGGTAAAAACCAAAAGAATAAGAAAATGGTCATGTTTCCCTTGACAGTCTACTAACAAGCAGTATCAAAAGAAAAAATGTCACTCTATGATATGATCTTGTGTGGGCTTTTTCTTGGTGTTGTAAGTGGTTTAGTTGGTTATGTGTTCAGCTCAATCAATGAAACCAAAAATAGAGATTCTTCTTAGGACAAAAAAGGAGAAAATGAAATAACAACCTACCCTTTATCAAACCCCTCAAGAACTAAGTTTCAAAGACCCTCAAGAATAGTAGAAAGTTCTACTATAATCTCACTCCAATATCCTTGAAGCAACAAAAGGCAAATAAGAACAAATAAAATAGAGAAAATAGGCACCCAAGTAATGGAATTCAAACAAACCTTAGAAGAACAAAGCAACTAAGACCCATTCATAGAAATCACATTAGATTATCCATAAGATTTATAGACTCATTCATAAGGAGGACTAACCCTTAAGCATGGTCTTGATCAAGATGAACAAGGAGGCTAGGGCCTTTCAAGATTCTCTCTCAAATTTGAATTAAAGTGTGTGAATTGTGTTATCAAATTACTAAATGTTCTATTTATATTACCCTAACCCTAGCTAAGTAATCCCTAAGGTTTTATTACAGTTTAAGGTCTTAATAAGTTTTTAAAAACACTTAAAATTGAACAAAATTAGAGAAAACATAAAAAACGTGGGACTGCCCAGGCCGGAGCCGGCGCCGGCCCTTGAAGACGGCGCTGGTTGTGCACTACCTTTGGGCCGGTCGTGTTGCAGATTAAGGCTGTTGTTGGGCAGATTAAAGCTGGCGCCAATTCTGCTACTTAGGGCCGGCGCCAGCCATCCACTGGAAGGCCCCCTTTCAGTCAAATTTTGTCCGTCTTTATTGTCGGCTTGAAATCTTATTGGAGGTCTTTTTGGATAGTCATTAAAATGAACTCTTGGCTAGCTTCCTCAACCTTCCAACCCTCTTCCTTCCTCAAGCATGGTTTTATGAGCAAATGAAAATCAACTTGAAGCTTCTTAGACCCAGATCTTGTCATCGTTCCTTATCCTTGCATGGTCACGCCTCCCCCTCCTTGATCTTGACTTTCATGATGAAGCAGAGTCTCATTATCTTTCCCTCCTTGAAATGAATTCATTTCCGAATCATTGCCTTCATCTACACGGAGTGCCTTCACAATTGTCGCCTTCTTAGCTCCATCAAGGTTCATTCGTTCACCTATAGGCAAGGGAACTAATTCTAAAGGAGTTACAGGGTTAGAACCATACACAATTTCAAAAAGAGAATAAGAAGTGGTAGGGTGAATAGCCCTTTTGTAAACAAACTCAAGGTGTGGCAAGTATTCCTCCCAATTGTTTAAGTTCTTCTTGATTATGGTTCGTAAGAATTGGGTAAGTGTTCGGTTGATCACCTCCTTTGGAAAAACGTCTTCAAATTGTTGAAGAATAGTTGCAATTTCCTTAGACAAAGACAATGTAGAATCATTAGTAGAAACATAAGAACATTTGCATAAAAGAAGAATAACCAGTTCCTTAGCCTCTATAGCTTCTATGACCTCACTTTCTTTTGCAAAGAAATTCACTCTTCTTTTACCCTCTCCTCTCTTTTCCTTATTCATTCTTATCTTTGATCATCAAAGGTACTTGTTTGTCTATTCTCTCTCTCAACTCTTTTTCTTTTCTCTCTTGTTCTTTTCTCTCAATTTCGTGTTTTTGTTTGCCATCTTGCACTCCCTTCTTCTTTGCTTTCTCCTTCATGATTCTTTAATCGTTATTCACCTCACTAGGGGCCATGGGGGTAAGGGTAAACTTAGTTCCCTCTTTGAGTAGGAAATAAGTATTCTTCTTCCATCATGCTTAACATGCCTATTGTATTGCCAATGCCTTCCTAGGAGTAAGTGACCCGCTTGCATGGGTACCACATCACATAGCACATCATCCTTATACTTTCCCATCTCAAATGACACTAAAACTTATTAGTTTACTCTCAATTCCCCTCTATCGTTCAACCATTGCAATTTGTAGGGCTTGCAGTGGTTAATCCATCTCATGTCCAATTCTTCAACTAAGTTTTCACTAATCACGTTAGTGCAACTCCCACTATCCACAATGACACTACAATGGGTCTTGTTGATTAGACACCTAATGTAGAAAATGTTCTCCTTTTGTTGGTAATCTTGGCCCTCAATAGCTTGTAAATGCAATGACCTTCTTATGACTCCCACCAAAAATTATTCTTAACCAGCAACTTCCCATTTATCACTTTCCTTATCTCTTTTTCCCTCTTGGTCTCCTTGGTACCTTTCTCTCTCTTCTTCTTCGTTGGTAGAAACCTCACCATAGGGGTTAATATACATTGTTCTCTTGCTTGGACACTCATGAGAAGTATGTCCATATCCAAGGCACTTAAAACACTTTATATCCCTATTCCTTTGTGGCCTCTTCATAGCTTTTCCCTTGTTCTCGTTCCAACCTTCCCTAGGTTTCTACTCCTCCCTAGTTTTCCAATCCTCTCTGGGTTTGTTAAAGTCCCTTTGGAATGGTTTAGAGGCTTCATCCTTCTTAATTGGCATATTACTAGTAATGTTGGGGTTTAGAAGTGGTGGTCTAGTAAATACCCTCTTTTTTAATTACCTCTCAATCTTCATAGCAGCATGTACTATATCCTCCAATCGATCATAAGGGTGCAATTCTACCAAGTTGGCAATTTTCCTATTTAATCCTCCCAAGAACCTTGCTCTTGTTACTCTAGGATCCTCATTAATTTGAGCTTTCATCAATATTACTTTCATCTCTTTGTGGTAATCTTCCACACTCTTATTCTCTTGCTTAAGTGTTTGGAGCCTTTAGTAAAGATCATTGTAGTAATGGTGTAATATAAACCTTGCCCTCATCATATCTTTTAATAAATTCCAACTAGTTATGGTTTTCACCCACATTTGTCTCCTTTGTGCACTAACTTGCTCCTACCAAATCAAAGCATACTCCGAAAATCTCAAAATAGCCAACCTCACATTTGACCTCTCACTATAGGTATGACTTTCTAGGAAGATCTCCATCTTACTCTCCCACTCAAAATATGCTTCGGGGTCACTCTTGCCATAGAATGTGGGCACTTTCAATTTAATATGTTTCAACTCCCTATCTTCATCATTTCCTTCTCTCCTTCCTCCTCTATTGCCCTATCCTCTATGGTATTCCCCAAGGGCTTCAACTTGTTCCCCCTCATACTATTCATCAACTCCCTCAAACTCTCTTTCTAACCCCCTTAGATTGTTCCCACCATTCCTTCCTTGGCCCCTACCTCGTCCTCCTCTCATACCAAGTCTTCCGCCTCTCATAGAAGCTTGTTGGAATGCCCCGATTGAGTGTCCATCCAACTCTTCCCCTTGTTAGACACTTAACGGAGGGGTATGGACATCACCATCTCTCATCCTAGGGCTAGGTACTTCAAATCACTCTTAGCCTCTCCTTTGTGCAACAGTAGAAGATTGTCCAAGATAATTTATCAACTCCCCTGTCATGTTTTGGAACTCACTTTGCATAGTCCTCATCATAACTTGCAAATCTTCACGCAAACCCCTAACGGCAATTTGTTCTTCTTGAGGTCTACTAGGTCCACTTGAGTTAGGCCTATAGAGACCTCTTGATCATGGGCCATGGTGATGGAATATTTACTTATACCTACAAAACAACAGAGATTAGAAAGAAAAATAGATCATCAATTCACTTCCTTGCGTATTGGCTCTTAAGGTTGATCACTTCACGCTCGTATTTGCTCTCTTAGGCTCTTTTAGTAATAGGCTCACCCTTTTGCCTTTTTCTCAATACTCAAGCCTTCTTGTTCAATCCAAATTCTCCTCAATAGCTAAAAATTTAGTAACTTAGTGAATTATACAAATCAATGGATTTTTCCAATTAGGGAGTCTTAGGAGAATTTCAACAAATACTTGTTAGGCACCTCAAGCAATCAAGTTTTAATTAAGAATTTCAAGAAATGTGGACTCAATCAACACAAGAACAAATACTTAAATGCACAAGGAAACACTTCTAACCAAGAAACAAACAAGAATTAATAAGAATAAAGAAACAAGAATAACTAGAACTAGGATTACGAAGAACAAGATAATCACAAGTGTGCACTAGTAAAATTGAGTTCAATGAACATGGAATTCAACAATGGAGTGATATACTAAGTTCCAATATCCCAAGGAATGAAAATTAAGAATTAAAGTTCCCAACTATGGCAAAAAACATTCTCATGGAACATTTATCAAACGTCTTGGCTGCAATCTCGTCACTTAAGAACAACCAATATTTTCACCCATATTCAAGCCAATTTTCACCACAAACACAAGAAAATTTTGTTCCCAAGGATTATATTAACATCAAGGAGAAGTTTTTCAAAAGAAAAATCAAGATATAACAAAGATTTCATTACCTTTTTGGAGTATATTTTTGAGTTACGGGATTTTCTCTATTTTCTTTTTCTTCAACTTTGTAGGGCTCCTTTTCTTGCTTTCAAGCTTTGATTAGAATCAAGCTTTTCCTTGCTCTGATACCAAACTCTTTGATATGATCTTGTGTAGACTTTTTCTTGGTGTTGTGAGTGGTTTAGTCGGTTATGTGTTCAGCTCAATCAATGAGACCAAAAACAGAGATTTTTCTTGAGACAAAAAAGGAGAAAATGAAATAACAACCTACCCTCTATCAAACCCTTCAAGAACTAAGCTTCAAAGACCCTCAAGAATAGTAGAAAGTTCTACTATAATCACACCCCAATATCCTTGAAGCAACAAAGGCAAACAAGAACAAATAGAATAGGAAAAATAGGTATCCAAGTAATGGAATTCAAATAAACTTTAAAAGGACAAAGCAACTAAGACCCATTCAAAGAAACCACATTGGATTATCCATAAGATTTATAAACTCATTCATAAGGAGGACTAACCCTTAAGCATGGTCTTGATCAAGATGAACAAGGAGGCTAGGGCTTCTCAAGATTCTCTCTCGAATTTGAATTAAAGTGTGTGAATTGTGATGTCAAATCACTAAAGGTTCTATTTATACTATCCTAACCCTAACTAAGTAATCTATAAGGTTCTATTACAGTTTAGAGTCTTAATAAGTCTTTACAAATACTTAAAATTGGATAAAATCGGAGAAAACATAAAAAAATGCGGGGCTGCCCAGATCGGATCCGGCGTCGGCTAGGGCCCTTAAAGCCGGCGCTAGTTGTGCACTGTCTTTGGGTAGGTTTTGTTGTAGATTAAGCCTGTTGTTGGGCAGATTGAAGCTGGCGCTGGTTCTGCTGCTCGGGGCCGGCGCCAGCCGTCCACTAGAAGGCCCCCTTTCAGTCAAATTTCGTCCGTCTTTGTTGCCGGCTTGAGATCTTGTTGGGGGCCTTCTTAGATAGTCATTAAAATGAACTCTTGGCTAGTTTCCTCAACCTTCCAACCCTCTTCCTTCATCAAGTATGGTTTTATAAGCAATTGAAAATCAACTTAAAGCTTCTAGGACCCAGATCTTGTCATCGTTCCTTGTCCTTGTATGGTCACACCTTCCCCTCCTTCATCTTAACTTCTATGATAAAGTGGAGTCTCATCAATCTGTTTCTATTTTCTAAAATCTATAGAGAACCTAGAGAATGATACAAGGTAAAGAGAATAACTAGAGAAAAAGAAAAAAAGCCAAAACTCTGTGTATGTTATGATCCGAACCAAAACAACTTACAAAGTATATCCCTTATTCCAAGCATTATCTTCGCATGTCTCCTATTTTTCTGGGATTAGATAAATCCCAATAGAATCTGCATAAAAATCAGCCATGCAATCAGGCGACTACCTAGCAGCAACCCTAGCCTAACTGGACTTAGGTTTGCTACTTGAACCCTAGTCCATCAGATTAGGATTTACTTTAAATTATTTATTTATTCTTGGACCTATAAAAAAACCAATAAATAATTCATTAAACCCAGATGGACTAAAATAATTTCTCAAAACTTTTTCCCTATTAGTTTAGGCCCAAGTTACTTTTAATTAATCAATTTGGGCCTAGGCCCTGAATAATTAATTAACTAGCTAAACTAAATATTTATTTTATTCTCTCCACCAGGGTTTTTATTTAATTCTAGTCCAATAAATAAATCAGGCTACTTAAATAAAATAAAACTCATTATCACCATGACCAATTCCTTAATCCAAATATCTCAAGACTTATGGGCTATTCTGCAGACCAAAAGACATATCACCTTAACTGCTAAAACAACTAAAATACCCCTGCTATAGAATAGCTATAGTTTACATTTTAAATATTTTCTAATTTTACCATAAGAAAATATTTACCCCAAAAATAATGTTGCGTTAATAAAGTCTCCGACTTACAACTGTTATGACAAATATACTCCTCTACATAACGCCGTACATTCAGAGAGGAAGAAGTGTACTAACACCCCTCTGAATAACATTTATCATCCTTAGACTTCTAGTCTAATGATCCACGACTTCCTAGAATATTTCTGCTTTCTAAGGGAGCTATCCTAAAGCAAGCATTCAAGTCATGTTTCCTAGGGTCCTGGATTATTACATCATTCGAACATCTCAAGGGGCGATATAGCGTAGAAGTTATCTTGTACTAGTCTGTCTTAGCTAACTAGTCACATATACTAACATACAAGTATATTAACCCTATGATAAAACCTCAACTATAGTATATCAAAGCATACACTTCCAACTTTGCCAAACCACCAATCCATATTTAAGCTGTAGGGTATAAGTCCATATTGTACTAGTAGTAGTCTGAGTTTCTACTATATAATACTTTTAGAAACTACTATTACATGTCAAGTTTTACGGATTTAAAATACATTTATGTTATGAAGTGAGAGGACTACTCATTAGCTAAAGGTAAGTCATTCCTCACCTAAAATTCATAACATAATAACTTTATCATGATGAGATTCCTATTCTCAACATCCGATTAAGAACAATAGTTTATGTGTTAAGTAACTCATGATCTATATCTTACTGTGAAAGACCTCCACTCACATGGATCACTTACTTAAACACGATAGGTCTTTTCCAGCGAAATTGTGCATAAAATAAAATGTGAAAACATAAATAATTTATGAAAGTAAATCTTTTATAAATTTAATCAAAATTACATAAAAAATACAATATTAGTAGGCATACATTCCAACAATCTCCCACTTGCACTCTAAGACGATGAAGTCTATAGGTGACCACTCATTTGGTGTCTAAATGTCTTTTGAAGGCTCTCTCAACCAAAGACTTGGTGAATGGATCATCTAGATTATTTTTTGAGACCATATGTTCCACCATAACTTTCCATCTCTAATTATATTCTCAGATCAGATTATACTTCCTATCTATATGCTTCTTCTTTTTTGTGGTTCCTCGGTTCTTTGGATTGCGAGATTGTGCCTGTATTATTGCAATACAACACAATTAGCTTGTCAATATGTGGCCCGATTCCAAGTTTTATGAAGAACTTCTAGAGCCAAACTACTTTCTTGGATGCCTCTGAAGCTGTCATATACTCAACTTCCATGATTAAGTCAATAATGTAAGATGGCTTAATACTCCTTCATGAAATAGCTCATCTAAATAAAGTGAAGATATATCCACTAGTAAATTTTCTCTCATTCATATCTGTCTGGAAGCCTGAATCTGTTTATCTTGTAGGAACCATGTCATCAGCCTTATAAACCAGCATATAATCTCTCATTCCCTTGACGTACTTGAGAATATGCTTTATAGCTTGCCAATGAACCTCCCTAGAATTTGATTGATATTTTCTTACCAAGCCTACAGCAAAATAGATATCTGGCCTAATACATAGAATGGTATACATGAGACTTCCTACAGCCGAAGCGTAGAGAATCCTACTCATCCTGCCTTTTTCTTATTGAGACTTAAGACAATCCTTTGAAGATAGAGATAACTCATATCTGCATGATATTAGTGTTCCCTTGCATGAGTCCATGCTAAACTTTACATCTTGTCAATATATGTAGCTTGGAATAAACCTAACATTCTTTGCTTCCTATTTCTAAGAAGCTTAATCTCAAGAATATAACTGGCTTCTCCTAAGTCTTTCATACTGAATTGACTAGACAGTTAAATCTTAGTAGATGACAATGTCCCTATATCATTACTAATAAGTAGAATGTCATCTACATATAGCACCAAAAAAAAAAAATTACATTAATGCCTTCAAGTTTTCTTACACACATAGAATATTCTCGTTTTGAGTAAAATCATAAGACTTTATAGTCTCATCAAAATAAATATTCCATGCTCTCGATGTCTACTTAAGTTCATAAATGGACTTCTTAAACTTACAAACTATATGTTCCTGGACTTTAGCAATAAAACCCTCCGATTGGGACATATAAATGTCTTCGCTAAGATGGCGATTAAGAAAGACTGTCTTAATATCCGTTGTCATATCTCGTAGTCATAATGATATGCAATGGCAAGAAGGATACGGATGAACTTAAGCAGGGCTATTGGGAAAAAGTTTCCTGATAATCGATACCCTCTTTCTGAGTATACCCCTTCGCTCAAAGCCTAGCTTTGAAGGTTTTCACTTTTTCATCTGTATCTATTTTCCTCTTGTATACCTACTTAAACCCAATAGGTTTTATCCCTTCAGGTGGAGTTACAAGATTCTAAATCTGATTGAAGTATATAGACTCAATCTCGACTTTCATTGCTTCATTCCATAGGTTTGCATCGGCACCAGCAATAGCCTCCTCATATCTTTTGGGATCCTATTCCTAATGGTTAGAGCTAGGTCAAAAACCTCTTCAGTCTACCTTTCTGGAATCTTAAATATTCTCCTACTACAACGAAACTCCATCTGTACAGGTTCCTAAGGTTGTGCCTCTTCTTATTCTATAATTAGGTCATAAGAAGTTGATTTAGAAGATAACTTTTCCTCGAGTTCCAACCTAGTTGAACTTTTTATGGATATATTTTGATTAAACTTCAAGTATCTAGCATTAGTACTTACCAGTACTTTCTGCTCCTTGGAATGATAAAAATAACCACCTTCTGTTCTTTTTAGATACCCAACAAAATAGCATAATTCTGACATTGGTTCTCACTTATCTCCCTTGGTTAGTACATAAACTGGACAGCCCCATATCCTGAGATGGTCCAGACTTGGGTTATGCCAAGTCTATATCTCATAGGGCATCTTAGGTACTGACTTGGAAGACACCAAGTTCAGAATGTGTGCCGTTGTTTTCAAGACATATCCCCAAAAAGAAATTGGAAGAGAGACCATTTCCATCAATGTTATGTTCCTCCTCTTAGCTACTTCTTTTTGTTGGGGTGTCCCCGATGCAAAGAGTTGAGATACTATCCCATAATGTTCCATATAATCCTTAAATTCACCGAGGAGGTACTCACCACCACGATTTGATCGTAAGGTTTTTGGTCAGTTTATCTGTTCGAGGCTCCACTTCAACCTTAAACTCTTTGAACTTGTCAAATGAGTCAGACTTGTACCTCATCAGATAAATGTAACTGTACCTCGTACAATCATCCATGAAAGTAATGAAATGCTCAAACCCTCCTCTCACTGGTGTAGATAATGAATCACACACATCAGTGTGAACAAAGCATAATATCTCCGTAGCTCTATCCGCCTTTTGGGTAAAAGGCCTTTTGGTTTTCTTTCTCATAAGGTTGGATTCACACTAAGGCCAACTTTTCAATTTCAATGAGCTCAAAGGCCCATCATGAATTAACCTTGAAATCCTAATTAAGTTAATTATGTGACCCCAACCTTAGATGTCATAGATAAGAGTTATTAACATTGGTCTTTTTCTTCCTATGTAAAAGTTCACTTTGAGCGTTGTTTAATTGATTGTTAATAGGATTTATGAAGAATAGGTTTCCATACATGTACTCAGTACATAAAACTTTTCTATTTCTACTGATAGCAATACCAAAATAGAAAGAAATAGAATAACTATAATTTATTAACTTTGTGATTAAAATTAAATTCCGTCTGAAACCTGGTACATATAAAATATCATTCAAAATAACTATTCTATTACAATCAAAATGAAGTTCCAGCTCTCCCATTACTTGGGCCTACACTTGTGCTCCATTTTCTACACGTACTCCATGCACGCCCTTTTTAGAGTCTTCTTATCTTCCTAAACTCCTACAATAAGCTATAGATATGATCAGTGGCTCGAGAATCAACAATCCAAATGGAAGTTAATCCAATCATTAATATAGGCTGTAGATAGTAAATAATACATGTGGGGCTTTTCTTAGTCTAAAGATCTGGATACTCTTCTTTCTAGTATCCCTTCTTCCCACATTTGCAGCACTTGCCATTGGGTTTATTGGGCTAGGATTTGAGATGAGCCATTGCATTTTACTTCTTTTTTTTTTTTTTTGAATTGTTTAGGTTTGGGCCCAATTCTTAAAGAAGAAGTCTTAACAATCGTAGCCTTGGACTGGACTTCATGACCTTATCTGTCATTTGGAGATCTTTCATTAACTCTATTAAACTTATTTTTAATTTATTTATGTTGTAATTCAACTTAAACTGAATAAAAGACCCCGACAGAGATTCGAGAACCATATCTACTTGGCTCTTGGGGTCAATCACAACCCCCAAGACTTCTACTTCTTCAAAAACAGTAATTATCTTAAGCATATACTCCTTGACTGATACTCTCTCAGCCATATTGCTACTAATGATCGTTCTAAGAGCTTCCTGTCTTGCGGGCTAGCTCTCATCAACGAACATTATGGCCAATAACGTACTAATATCTTAAGCCATGGACATATGCTCGTGTTTTGACTAGAACACATTAGACATGGAGGCTAACATGTAATAATGAGCCATTTCGTTGGCCTTTTCCATTTTTTTTCAGCCTCACGCTCCTTCTTGGTAGAAACCTCCCCGATAACAAGGCAGGTTCGTAAAGGATATATTTATACTCCTCAGTAGTGAGTATTATGTATAGGTTCATTTTCCAATATACATAGTTTAAACCCATTAGCTTATTCTTACAGAGAAAAATGGCCAAAAGACTGAAAAAACCTCCACCAACTATTTTTAAAAATAAAAAATAAAAGAAAATTCTCAGTATGTGAAAAATAAATAATTTGTTTACTTTATCCTCATATTAATGCTGATAATAGTTAACCCTATCTCTATTATCTTTAATATGATCAATTTGGCTCTTAGGAAAACTAACATAGTTTCTTGGGAAGATTAACAGTTACCTAAATTAAGTGTGTTAACCACCACAAATCGACTACCCTTCTAAGTAATAGTCCAGAAGATAACTCTATCGACGGGATAGCCATTTCATGCAATAGAATTAAACAACATAGCATACTTTTCTATTCTTTTAACCTAAGTATTCAATAGAATTAAACACGTTAATTAATTATCTTGTTTAATCCTAAATTGCTTTACTATAATTTTTCATGCAAAATATTGCAAGAATATTAACTATGCAAAAATAATAACTTCGCCTGGTATGGAACCCAAAACGGAAAAAAAAAACAAGAAAATTACAAGAAAAATAATTAAAATTTTCCCCCGGTCTTCATGCACCGCGCCATATCGGTTCACAGTATGTGAAATGGATGACCTGCGGATAAAACCCAAAACCAGTGACCTATTGAGTAGAATCAAACCGCGGATTGGTCAAAAACGAAGCCACAGCCAGCTCCTCAGTAGTCGCGGCCGGCCCCAGGCATTTTGTGCCTGGAGCCATGCCTGGCTGGTGCCTTACCAATTGCGGCTCAGGCACAAGATTGTACCTTAAGCCACGATCGGTTCTTGTCGCGGCTTAGGCACAATTTTATGCCTTAAGCAGCGGCTAATTTGCACCATGTCGCGGTCGGGCTAGTGCAAACCAGGCCCAGTTTCACTCTTGTAGCACCTTTCTTCTTTGTTTCTTTTCTATTTTCCTCCATTCTACTTCTGCAATTTTCATTTTCTAGCGGCTGAACGCCTGATTTTGCTTACAGATTCAAAATAGAAACCAACCAAAATAAAACCCCAACAAGTGCCTATGCCTTTTTATCACTGGGCTTACATGATTTCATCAACTATTATCACTATAGAAGCATATGGCTCAACTGTGAGACTTATAGTCAATCTACCCATACTAGAAAATACGAAGGATCTTTAACATATAATTAACAAAAAACTTGCTGATTTTATTTAGCCTAAGCATGCTCCCTACGTTTGCCATAAAACCAATATGCTCTGATACCAATTGAAGGTTTAACCTGACAAATATACGTAAAAAGATAACAAGATTACCAAAGGAAGCTTTTAAAAATTTGTTACCTCAGCGTTTTTGGGGAAGCTTTAATTGGTTAGACTATATAGGGACGTTCTTTTCTGGAACAGCTAGTTGCACTAAAGCCTCATGTTCGAGTTTTGCGATTCTCCTACTACGTCTCATTCACGCCAAACCTCTAATCATCCAGAATATGACCACCGCCTGACTAGTCAGTGAAAACCAAATAATAAGAAAATGGTCACATTTCCCTTGACTATCTGCAAATAAGTAGTATCAGAAGAAAAACCATCACTATGTTTCTGTTTTCTAAAATCTATAGAGAACCCAGAGAACGATACAAGCTAGAGAGAATAACCAGAGGAAAAGAAAAAAGCCAAAACTCTATGTATGTTATGATCCGAACCAAAACGACTCACAAAGTATCCCTAGTTCCAAGCCTTATCTTCCATATCTCCTATTTTTCTGGGATTAGATAAATCCCCATAGAATACACGTAAAAATTTGCCATGCTATGCAGGCGCCTACCTCACCGACAACCCTAGCCTAACTGAGCTTGGGTTTGCTACTTGAACCCTAGTCCATCCTATCGGGTTTAACTTTTAATTATTTATTTATTCTTAGAAATATAAAAACCTAATAAATAATTCATTAAACCCAAATGGACTAAAATAATTTCTCAAAACTTTTTCCCTATTAGTTTAGGCCCAGGTTACTTTTAATTACTTAATATGGGCCTGGGCCTTGAATAATTAATTAACCAGCTAAATTAAATATTTATTTTATTCTCTTTACTGGGACTTTTATTTTATTCTAACCCAATAAATGTACCAGGCTACTTAAATAAAATAAAACCCGTTATAACCAAGACCAATTCCTTAATCCAAATTCATCAGGACTTATGGGTTATTCCACGGACCAAAAGACACATCGTCTTGGTTACTAAAATGACCAAATTCATTAGGACTTATGGGCTATTCCACGAACTAAAAGACACATCGTCTTAACTGCTAAAATGACCAAAATACCGTTGTTATAGAAATAGCTATATTTTACATTTTAAATATTTTCTAATATCATCATAAGGAAAAACTGATCCTAAAGACAATACTGCATTAGCAAAGTCAAAGACCTACAGGTATTATGATAAATATACCCCTCTACGTAATGTCACATATTCAGAGAGGAAGAAGTGTACTCATACATCTTTAAGTGATATTTACCATCCTTAAACCTCTAGTCTAAAGATCTATAACTTCCTAGAATATTTCCGCTTTCCAATAGAGTTACCCTAAAGCAAACATTCAAGTCATATTCTCCGGGGCCTTTGATTATTAAATCATTCGAACAGTCTCAATGGGCGATACAGCGTAGAAGTTATCTTGTACAAGTTTGTCTTAACTAACTAGTCACATATACCCAACATACAAGTATACTAGCTCTACAATAGAATCTCGCCTATAGTATATCAAAGCACACGTTTCTATTTTCGTAAGACCATCAACCCATATTCAAGCCGTAGGGTATAAGTCCACGTTTTAGTAGTAGTAATCTAGATTTCTACTACATAATACTTTTAGAAATCACTACTACAAGTCCAGTTCTACGTATTCAAAATATACTTATGTTATGAAGTGAGAGAACTACTCATTGGCTAAATGTAAGCCATTTCCTACCTGAAATTCATAACATAATAACCTTATCATGATGAGATTCCCATTCTCATTATCTGGTTATCCGGTTAAGAACAACATTTTATGTGTTAAATAATCCATAATTCATACCCTACTATGAAAGACCGACCTCCATTTACATTGATCACTTACTTAAATACAATGGGTCTTTTCTAGCAAAATTGTGTATAAAATAAAATACGAAAACACAATATTAATTTAATTAAAATTACATAAAAAATACAGTTTTAGTAAGCATACATTCCAACATATGTGCGTGAGGAAGGGTGGAAATGCTGACGTTTGGGTGCTTCTGAGAATAGAGGCTATGGCATTTTGGGAAGAGACCATTGGGTTGGCCTTCAATTTTATTACTCAGAGCTTCGCTTATGGGTCACATTAGGGAAGGCTTAGGAAGCGGGTCAGCATATGGGTCACATTTGACTTTGAACTGAGGAGTTTTGTTTCTTGTTTGGATTAACCGTAATTGACCAGAAAATTATATTACCCCATATTATTGGTATATACATTTGCGTTTGAGTCTTGGCATTGTTTTCAGAACCGAACCGAATATTGAACTGAAAAATTTACTGGTTCACGGTTTAATGGTCCAACCGTAATTGAACCGTAATTGAGCTGGTAATATTATTATTTAAAAATTAAAAATATAATATTTTTAAGAATAAAATTGATCAATAATATAGTATAATTCAAGTTTATAAATACATAAATAACAAAATTAGAAGAAAATATTATATTTTTTCTATTATTATAGATTATTTATTCCATTTGTATAACTTATTTTTTCCTATAAATGTATTATCTTATTTAAGAGATAAGAGAGAGAGAGAACCGGTTCAATTGGTTGGATTTTGCAAATTGTTGTTGCATATTGCAAATTGTTGTTGTTGATTTAAAGTAACGATTTAACTACTATTGTGAGTAACTATTGATTAGTTACTATTTTACCTTTATTAACTAGGAAGGCCATTTGTAGAACATATGAGTTAGTAGAGTTTAAGTATCTTTAACGAAAGAGATTAGATGTGAAACTTTAAAAAATAAATATTTATTTTTAAATAATATTAGTATACAAATACTGAAAATCAAATAAATTAAAAAGAAAATTCTGGGCGATGGTAGGATAGTCTAGGATTGTTGTTGCAAATTGTTGTTCAACCGGTTCAATCTCTGTGGATTTTGCAAATTGTTGTTGCATATTTTCTATTGCTTCAGATTAGTAGTCCTATCAATAAAAAAATTCAACATATTTGCTACTTCATCGTACCTATGGATACATGTATTCCCTTTGGATAGGGGGAAAATGTAAATCAAAAACCTTTCATGGTAAGCCTTTTATGCAGCTATGTTGACATATTTTCGGGTCGGGTATACTCGGACCCGATACCCGCATTCGCGGGTATGGATCTCTTCAATCCATACTCGTCGGGTATTCGGACCGAGTTCGGTACTGCCTTTCTTTAAACAGGTCCGGATCTAGAATGCCATGTCCTGAATCCGATTAGACCTGTTTACAGCCCTAGGGAGGGGAAGGGCTAGATTCACCTTTTTGCCATATGTATAAACAAAGAAAAAAAAAAGAATATATCACCAACCTTAAGAAGTATAAACCAACAAGAGAACTGAACTTTTTGATATATTAGTAGGAACAATAATTATTAACTTAAAATGGTAGTCACTTCAATGCTTGGGAATCCCATTAGTGCTGTTGCCATATATTGCATTGAGCTGGTTACCTTTTCATCCTTTCTTACTTGAAAAAATTCCTTACTAGTTTTGTTGGATACCAAAAACTAGAATATCAAAAATTGTAACGTAGTAAAAAATTCATTGAATCTCATTTGCATTAGGTAGTTAAAATGTTTTACACCACCCAGGAGCACGAAATACTGTTTTTAGGATGTTTGGCAAATTTAGTGGTAGAAATTTACTGGTAAATTCATCCTACTGGAAAGCTAAGATGCCTAACAATAACTATTTGAAGCATTTTATTAGGTTTATTCATTAAAACTTTTTTTTTAAAAAAAATACTTCAATTTTATATCTTAATTAATAATAACCTTACTTTACAAGTTGTATAAGTATTGATAAGATAATGTAGACAAACTTCACTCGAGTATAAGAGATTCAAATTAGGTATGTTGCATGAGTTTAAAATTGTTCAAAAACCATATTATGAACGTTTGGCGGAGGGCAGAGTTTATAGGTGATTTTGTTGAATGATAAGGGCAAATCCCCTGTAATTCTTACTTAATTTCAAGAATTACAGGGGATTTGCCCTTATCATGCTACTTAAGACATGAGCTTGAAGGTGATTGGAAAAAAGATAAAAATAATAAGAGAACCAACTTTCTATAATGCTATGACATTTCTCGTTCACTTGAGATTATGGTTTTTGGGTCAAAATGGATATATATATATATATATATATATATATATATATATATATATATATATATATATATGAAGCATTAGCTTAAAAAATAAATGTACGTGGAACACTCTAGTTCTATTTTAAAATATTATTTAATACATAATTAAATATTTAATTAAAAAATCTTCCTTATGTAACATGATGCAAATAAAAAACTATAAATTTCACAAATTCCCATAAATAAATTTTATTAAAAAAACCTCATGGCTTGGGTAATTTCAATGAATAGCTTGACAATTTATCTTAGTGGACTATAGTGTTTTAGCTTTTCATTTTTTTAAAAAAAAAATTGTTGAGTTGTTTCAATATTTAATTTGAAACAAATATTAAATGAAAAATATTTAATACTTAATTTACTTTGGTAATATTGTCTATTTTATAAACATTAGATTTTATTACTTTTAAATAAATTATATTATTTATTAATAATGAATGAAAAATTTATTTATTTAGACTTCATACCCTTTATAATGTCAAAACACTAAAAATAACATAAAAACATACATTTTAAATGAAAATAAATTTATTACTTATATTATTTTAAATTAATTAATTAAATAACTGGCCTCCATTATCTGTTAAAAAAACTATATCTTGAAACCAAGAAATCCACTTAATGTTTGAATATTTAATTACGGATAATATGGAAAAGAGTTGGATGTTGCGCTACTATTTTTAGTAGTCAGGGCATTTGTGCCTTTCTCTTTTTTTCACCTTCTTCTGCTTTTCCTTTTGTAGTAGAATCCAAATCCAAAGTCGGCAAAAATGAACGCGCAGCAATAGCCACTTCTACCCTCCTCGGCAACGCATTGAGAATCCGTTGCTGGCAACGGGATCTGATCTACCAGAACAGGGGCCCAAATTCTAGATTTCGGCGCTTTGAACTAAAATGCAGTCCAACTCGCTACTCGTCAAACCTAAAGCCACTTACTCATTTTCAGTCACTCGAATCCTATTTCCTCCTTTCATTTACTCTTCCTTGGTTAATTTTCCCTATGCCCAAGAGTGAAGAAAAGAGGAAAAGGGATACTCTCTTACTAAGGGGTTTTTTACCAAAAGCGATGAGTAAGAAAATCAAGCAGTTCTATCTGTTTGAAATGATTTATTTTCTTCTGTTACATTCTTTTATGTGGGTTCTATGTAGATGTTCTAATTATTCTGATTTCGTTGGTAATTTGTTATTCACAGACATGCTTTCTTTCAATTGAATTGCATTTTCCGGTTACTTTTATATTTGTTGTTTGCTATGTTAATTGGTCGGTGCAGATGGTGAGCAACATGAAAGGAAATTAATTTTAGGAGTTTCTGATGCTTTAGAATTGGGTTATAAAAATTATGCAATTTTAAATTCATTTCTAATCAAGTTTAATTAAAACATTAATCTCCAAACCACACATATGAGTAAGTATACTCATCATTAAATATAGTATAGAGAATTAACAAGTTTCGATCCTCAAAGAACAACTGCCGTTAGTTACTTTTCATTCATTATTTAACCGACCAAATAAAGTGATAAAAAATAAAGGTAAAAATAAAGATAAAAATATACACAATTATAGAAGAGTAAAACATGTAATTAGACAGATACTCTTGAAGATTTGACAATGAATCATTTAACAATTATCACAATTAATTTTTATCTTGGCATCATAAAGGAGTAATGTAGAATCCACTCTCTCTTGAGTTATGATTTCACTATCTCTTAATTAATTCAATGGACATTTCTATCTCACTAACACAACTAAAAGATGCATAGAACACAAGTCCTTGATGATTATCCCTATCTCTAGGCGATAAAGACATGAAATTCATTAATTCCCCTATCTTTAGGTGAAATCAATAACCTTTGAATACTGAAATTCTCAACTTAACATTTCTCTCGAGTTAACTAAGTAAATTGAATTAGAATTGAGTAATTAAAACTATCTCATAACCTCTTTCTTGACTTAATTAGAAAAATGGTCCAATCTCATCAATTCATTACTAAAAACCAGCAATCAAATACCAAGAATAGTAAGTAATTGAACAAAAGACTAAACTAATCAAATATCACAAATCCAGAAATAATATCCAAATACAATAGAAACATTGATCTCATCATTGTTCAAATACAAAGAAGACAAAGGATTTAGAAAGAACTCATAGATAAGCCATCTTCTTCCTCCCTTGAAGAGTTCCTCAAAACAATATTCTTGAATGATGAATTCTTCTTCTAAAGAATGATTTTAGTTTTGATCATTGAAATCATATGTTTCCCATCAACTTTTCTTGTTTAAATAGGCCTTTGGTTTCTAAAAACACTCTAGAAAGGTCTTAGGCCAAATACAAATAGAATACCAAAAGTTCTCTTTGGTACTTTCCAATTCCACGTAAAAAATGAGTACAAATTGCCTCTGACGCGACTAAACCGGCGCCTGGTCACCCCTTTTGGGCTAGCGCCGAGTCTATTCTAGAACACTATGATTGATCTACATTTTCCTCTGTTTTCCCCTTGTTTTTTCATAGTAGGGCCGGCACTGGTTGCTCTACTCTGAGCTGGCGCTGGTTTAGGACTAGAACTTCATTGTTTTGACTTCAATTTCATCAATTCTCTACCCAAAATTACCACAACTACTTTCAATAGGCAAAATATCAAACAGGAGGGAAATTGGCTAGTTGTTGAATCAAAAGTTTCACAAAATAACATTAAATAGAATCAAATTTGCATAACCTCAAGCAGAAAAATAAGGAAACACTCCACTCTTTTCTTTTTTTTTTCTTAAAGACTTAAGAAATTGATAGCTTCAAGTGATTGGTTTTCTCTTCATTCACTGTATTAGCCCCCTTATAGTCGTTATTTTTTTCTTCTCTTTTTGTCCTCTTTTTTTTTTTTTTTTTTTGCTTTCTTTTGCCCATGGGATAGTCTCAAAAGAGTGCATCGAACAATACTTGTTACTTCTCTCCATATTGACTCATTTTTCAGCATAGAACTTCTTCTCTTTTTTTAAAAAAAAATAAATAAAGGCATTTTTTTTTCATTTATTATAACACGTGTTTTTTTTTTTCTTTAGAGGACATACACTTGTTCTCATTATCCTTATTCACAACTCAAGGCTAAAGCAACTTTAAATACTATGAAACTAGAATTAATCAACAACTTTCTCCATATTTCATCATATCATCCATACTCAAACTTAAGAAACGAAATAAAATTCGAATACTAAACATAACCAATGTTAACTTAAAATTTCAAGACTTAGTAATACTCAACTCAATACACAAGTTTCCTTCAATAAAATCAAATAAATTGAATGACAAATCCTTATCCAAAGTTTAAAAAAAAAAAAATCATAACCTCATTATGAGTAAACCAAGCCAATTACATACCCAAAAAAAAAAAAATCTAAATATCCCAATTATTCAAAATGTCAAGAAGTTTCAAAGCATTGAACTCCTTCCTCACACTTAAATTGGACATTGTCCTCAATGGTCTAAAATATAGCAAGAAAGACTTAGCAAGGAACTAAGAAAATTAAAGGGGAAAAAGATAAGAAAAAAGGACACTTTCCATAGTCATGAATTTCTACAAAAGAGTTGATTTCCTTCCAATGAGCATGTTTCCTGATAATGATTAGTCATCTAAACAAAATAAAAAAAAAAAACACACACACACACACATAAAACCAAAAAAAGAAACAAAATACAAAAGTAAAATAAAAGATAAAATATAAAACCTAAGAAAAGTCATGAAAATGTAAAGAGAAAAATAATGCTAAAAAAAATAAAACTGATCAAAGGATGATCTCAATCATTAGCCTCTTCCTCATCATCATGAGCTGTACCAGTGCCCTTAGTCTGACTAGTAGAAGCTCATCCTACTTGGCCAAGAAACTGCTGCATCAATGAAGTTAAGCGTTGCTCCTGAGGATCCTACCGTCCATGCATATTAGCTGTAGAATCTCTAGACTAGAGAAGAATAGTCGTCTAAGTCTACATCTTGAGTCTAAGCTGCTCCATGTAGGTATGTATCACAGCCTCGAACCTAGCACTAGGCTATGATCTCTAACTACTAGCACGTGCTTGAGGCTGTGGGGACTGCTCTTTCTCATCATCCGAAGGGTATCTTATCCATCTCGGGGTGCTGGACCTCAAATGGTCTCATCTAACGTCTCTCTCTCTCTCATTATACTTGTATCCACACTGCACTAAGGTATGCTCAGTTTCTACATCCCTCTCAGTAGTGGCCTCAGTCAACTCCCCATCACGACCCACTCCAAAAGCCTAACAGATATACATGATCACCAAAGGAAAAAAAAAGGCCTTGAATGAAAGGCGAGAATAAACCACATCCCTCATAGACTGAATAATCAAGGGAGTGGGGGGAATAGGCTGACTATCTATCACCCTAAAGAGGACGTACATATCAATGACACTTGCCTTATTAAATCTAGTAGCCTTAGGAACAACATTAAAACCAAATATGTAAACTATGGCTCTTAACTGGGCCTATAGATCATTGTTAGAGAAATAACTAGGATAGGCAATAGGTCCTCTCCTATGCATACCCAATTCCTGACGAGTGTCATTAAAGCTCCACTAAGGATCAGAGATAATCCTCTGGTTGTAATGGTCCACAGCTACCCACGGTCCATCATTATTAATACTCAGAATAGTGGTTAATCTAGCCCTATCAAACTCAATAGAAATCCCCCTAACCATAGTAGATATAGTCTCCAAGTTGTTCTTTTTCTTGTCCTGCATGTTGGCGTAAAATTCCTTGACTAACACAGGACAATAAAATCCCTAAAGTTTAATAATAGCCTCTCATCCCAATTTTCTAAACATGGTAGATAACTGAAGCGAATTGTCTAGGGTTGGCTTAATGGTCTTTTCTACTATGATCTTATTATTAACATGGCTCTAGTACCAAACTTGACAGGTAGGCTCAATAAACTGGGTAGGATATGCAGGAAACGGCTTAAAAGAAGGAGTAGAAGAAGATGAGACTCTAGACCTCCTGGAATGTGGACCCATCCCTCTTAGTCTAGACATGATAGGATCACTCAAAGAAAAAAAAACAGGACAACAAGAAAAGAGCTTATCACAATTCACAATAACAGCCACAACCCTATAATAAACACAACTCTCAACCAACTCACAAGTAAAAACCCAACTCCACAAATCTCAACACCAATCAATCCACTAATCCTACTCTTCTCAACATGCCTGCAATGAAAACAAACTTCCATAGTCCAAACATAATATTAATAAGAGTTCTCAATGCAACAATGAATAATTAACAATGAGGATTAATGATCAACATAAAAACCATCGAATCATCAACAATGTAGTAATGTCATGTGCAATATACTACCACAACAAACTCATTCCAAGTATAAAGAATTTCATTTTTCAAGAACAAAAACCATATCAATAGAATTGTGCCAAAATAGCCATACAGATATCCAAACATGAATTAAGATCAAACAAATAGCGTCACTAAACATTAACCCATGCTATTCGAGGCACAATGGATTCACAAACTTAATCAATCCAAATCAAACAAGACAAATTATTGAGTTTTGGCCAAAAATATAAAAAATTCCATACTCAAAATTGAACCGTAAAAACGAAAGAAAATTCATACCACTTTGTGTTAGGAATTCTACATGCAAAAACATAGTTACACAGTGGAAGAAATGAGAATTCCACAACGAGGATCACGTTTATGCATTAATAGAAATTAAAAAAGGAGAGAAATTATACCTTCGGTGTGCCTCTGTGAAACAAAAATTCTTCTTCAATTTGTGTTCTCTGAGGCACGATCCAACAAACACTGAGAACGTCTTCTCTGTTGTTATGTCAAAAGATTGCAATCCAAGTGTAGGACTACCTTCAATATAGTCCACAGGAGAATGGCACTTAAAAACACCAGACTTAGGTGCTAGAGAAAGTAAACTAGCAGCTAGGTTTTGTTGTTTCCAGAAGAAGAAAAAGATTAAGATGGCTTGTGGTTTTTTTTTAGAAAAAATCTCTGTGTAATTAAAAGCACAACAATCCCACAGAGACTGTATATCAATATATATGCTCCGTATGTATTTGGTAATCAGAATCCACTCAGAATCCATTACGTATATGAATTCCTAATATCAATAATTATTATGATTATTGTTCATTACAATATAGCTCACAAATTATAATTAATTATAATTTAACCACACAACTTCTTTTCACAATCAACCTTGTAATGTTATCAAATAACATCTTGAGCACTCATTGTCTATTGTGTGTGACCTATTATGTTTCTTGATTTATTGGTAGCAAAATATGAATTAATCTAAACATCTTTAAGATTAATAATCCTTAATAATTTTAGAACTAACTTATTAATTCTAATAGGGATTGATTTATTAATTCTCTAATTAATAAACCCATATTCAGCAAATCATGAGCAGTATCTAGCAACATATTATGACCACCCAAAAGTCCAGAAAATCAAATGGCTTGACATGAATCTTTCAATAGCAAATAACAGTGCAATAAACTCCTTTCACCACACAATATCTCATTTAGTTTGGAGTACGGAATTAGTGCCAACTCCTTCCAGGATAATAAATTAATTCTAACCTGAATATTTTAGTACTTGTTCCCGAAATTCACTACTCATCATATGTATCAATTGGAACCATTTCCAATATACAACCACCTTGGCCAAGGACTTCTCGAGTAGTGATTCCTACAAGTAGTCGTGAGATATTTGCTCCTACTATTAGGAATGGTGAATCATTTATTGATCCTCTCAACTACTTTTATTTGCTTCATGTTGTACCCAATATCCATTCTATAGACAGTCTTATCAAGACTCTTAAGATTGGAATCAAAGTCCACCATTTAGCAAATAAAGTACCTTAGAGATCTCAAGTCTAAAGATACTTGCATATTTGCTATGAAAAGATTCTATCACTGGCATTAAATTGTTATCTATGTGATTATGTAATACCCCACTTTTTTTATCTTTGACTAGCTACTATTTGTAATAGGATGAAAATTTGTATCAATGGCCAGAACATAAGTTGATCGGTGTAGTGAGACGAATATTTTAGTATGATAATATTTAGTCAGGACTTTGATGTAATTATTGAATTTGTTCTACTCATACCCTAAATCTTTGGAAGGCTACTATTATTAATAAAATAAGAATATGAGGGTACGCTGAGAAGAGAAATTGATTAGTGCAAAGAAACACACGTTATGGTGAGAATTATGCTATCCGGGTCATTAGGGATATTTTTGTAATTTTGACCACGCCTGCGATTTTGACCGCAAATTTGACCAAATAGAGAAGGAACTAAAGAATTTAAAAATTTTCAATGGATTCAGTAGAATTTTTGGAGTTGAATGATGAAATAAAATATTTTTTCATTTCGGACCCGATTTGGGTCATTTCTGAGAAAAAATAGAAATGCGAGTAAAACTTGGACGTGTGGCGTTATGTGATTGGTGGATAAGGACATGTGTCACATTATGAGAGGTTGTAAGAGACTTCATACAAGATAAAGTTTATCAAATAAGTTTTACAAAATAAATAACAAAATGGGTGGATGAATAAAATTGCGACATGTGGCGGATAGCCCACAATTTGTGACCAAATGGCCACCAATTTGGACCATGTACGGCGGTGAGGAGGCTGTTATAACAGCTAGAATTTCGGCCAACATTCAAAAGGAAAAAACAAGAAAGAAAAAGGTTGAGAAAAATCAAGGAAAAAATAGGAAAAAGAGAGAGAAAATATTGTTCTCGAAGAGTTGGAGATTCTTGGAGCAAATTAAAGCTAGAACACCTCAAACACAAGGTAAAATCCTATGTTTCAAGAATTAAAATTGTAGATTTCATTATGGTGATCATTATGATATCAATTTTAATATGAAAACATGATTTTCATGCCTTGATTTTAGATTAAAGCTAGGGTTTGTGAACTTTAGTGTATAAATTTTATATATGCTTGTATATGTGTCGACTGTCTAAGGGTCTTTGAATGATATTTTTGTGTGAGGAAGAATTGAATAATTATGATAGTTTGAAGACTTATTTTTGATTGAAGAAGTGATGATCAAAGTAGGGTAAAAAAAGAATTTACTTGGTTGGAAAAAATGGATCAAACTAGCTTTTGATTAAAAGAGATGAATTTGTGATGAATAAGTGTGACTTTGTGCATTACTGGAAATCTAAAAATTCAGAATTAAAGATGATTTGAAGGAGAAATGAATGAATTAATGGTTCTAAGGTGTTAAAGATTAAGGAGGACAAAGGAAAGTATGAATAGTAAAAGTGAGGTAAAACTATTGGGGCTGTTTCTGCCCAATGCCATGCTTGGAGAACCAGAATTCTGAATAAGGCTTATAAAAAATTAAAGTTAAGAGTCTTATGGTCATTTTGATATATCATAGAGCCAAAACGGAGTTGTGGATTGAAAGTAATGTCTGAAACAAAATTATGTGTCAAAGCAGCAAAATTTCAGAATTTTACTTAGAACATGAACGAATTTAAGGATGATTAACTATATGATTTTGGATGAAATAATTGGGAAAATATGAAGTGAATCCCTTGTTTATGAAAGAAGAAAGGATGTGAAAAAATAAAAATGAAATAATCGAATAAACGATGAAAAAATGACATGAACGAATATAGTAGTCGAACAACAATAAACGGAAAAGTTTAGTAAGGACGCGAGGTGAGTCCCTTGGACCTCTCAAATCTTTTTGAAAACTAGTGTGCTTTGTTTTTTCATGAAATGCTATGTTTTATACCATTTTGGAAATCCCTGAATATGTTTAAGGTTTATCTGAGCGATAATTGTTTTATGCTATTCTGGGCTTGAATGAACTTCATAATTGGCTTTGAAACCTTAACGAATGTTTAAAGTGTGAATATGTGAATTTAGTCCTTGTTGGATTAAATACTTGAGATGTTCAGAAAATGGTAATTTTGGAATCAAGTATTCATAAATTGACTAGAATGCCCTTATTGGAACGTTTTATGGAAATGCGTTTGGAAAATTCGATTTTAATCCTCTTTTGGGATTTGAATTCTGGATTTCTTGAAATGGGTTCTTTTTGGAATCAAATATTTGAAAAAGGATTCAAATGCCCTTATTGGAATGATTTATGAAAACTTTTGGAATCGAGTATTCAGCAAATGACCGAAATATTCTTATTGAAACTTTTGTGAATACTTTTTAAATCGAGTAAGGGTAAAATGACCCGAATGCCCTCGAAAATAACTTTTGTGGTCGAGTATGGGGGAATGACCCGAATACTCTTGGAAACTTATTTTGATGTGAGAAAAGAATTCTTTACCTTGTTTTGATATGGTTTTGGAAAATGATCTCTCGATATGAGATTAACTTTGGAAAATGACATTTTGATCCTGAAAATTATTTTATTGGCATGATGTGCCTATGGAATAAATTGATTAGCTCTGCGGAGCCTATGAAAATTATTAACTGACTTGCGAGACAATGGGATCAAATTCTGGAAAATAATATTTTGCCCCAACAATATTTTTCTTGATATAGAAATGGTTTCCTAATGTGCTCAAGTATGAGCCTTTTTTTGGATTTGGAAACATGGTGAACAATATGAATCTTGAATTCTTGATTTCTTGAACATGATAGTTCTTGAATACTTGGCATATGTACAAACTTGAATACTTGGCATAAGCACTAACTTACATAGCGTATGCACTAACTTGAATACTCGGCATAAGTAATAACTTACTTAGCATATGCACTAACTTGAATACTTGGCGTAAGCACTAACGTGAATACTTGGTGTATGTACTAATTTGAATACTTGGTGTAAGTACTAACTTACATGGCGTATGCACTAACTTGAATACTTGGCGTAAGCATTAACTTGAATACTTGGCGTACGCACTAACTTACTTGGCGTATGCATTAACTTAAATATTTGGCGTAAGCACTAACTTGATTCTCGGTAGTACACTGCGGTGTACTTACCCTTCTGGTAATGCACGGTTGAGTTCTGTAGGTTACAGTCTAAGCACAATGATACATGGCATCGAAGGCAGAGCCTTGTGAGCTTTACATATAAGCCGACCTTCTGTTGAAGGAATGTATGTGATGTGAAAATTAGGGCAATGATTTGAAATTGAAACACAGTTTTCTAAAATGATTAAGTTCTGAATAAACTCTTCTTTAGAGAGTCTTGGAGTTGTTTCCAGTAAACAAATGAATTTTTTTCCCCACAAGAGTTTTATGTGCTCTATCTCTTTACTAAAGTATTAGCACACACAGGACTCACTGAGTGATTTCACTCATATACGTGTTATTTCCTTTGACAAATTCAGGATCAAAGGCGCAGCGAAAGCACAGTAGACTCCTCGAGGCTCATGCTACATCTTGGACCTGTTGTACTCGTGAGTGTATGTATCAGAAGCCAAATTCTTGTACGTTCTGTATTGGAAAAAAAAATTCCGCTACCCATTGAGTGAAGTTTGTTATAAAGATCCCTTGTCTGAGCAGTCAGATGGGGGGACATCCCGCAAAGTTACAGCTCACTACGTTATGGAAATATGGGGTGTTACAAATGGTATTAGAGCATAGTAGAAATCCTAATAGAGCTTCTGACAGAATATAGCTGAGCCTCTAATGAGATTTTGGGGAGTCCATCATTGTATGAGCAAACGTGAATTTATAGAGATAGTGTTTGAATATTGGAGTAGATATGACATGTGACTTCGAAGTGTAATTTATTCTGTTGAGCCAAAAGAAGAGTGATTTGAGATAAATCCAATATCTCTGAAAAAGGTCTATGACCCCGAATTCAGACAATAGTAAAGGGATGGAGGTCAGAGAGACCATATATAAGAATTATTTCCTAATTTTGAAATTCCATTTTGGAACCAATAATAGTGAGATAAGAAATAAAGGAGGTTTGGTGCTTAAAAGCCCTGTGTGTATAGTGTGATATGAATAGTGCAGATAAGAATATGCACACTTGTATAGTATTCTAGTATTATATTTGGGTGCTAAAGGTCCTGGTTTATCATAATGTGTCAAAGGATATGATTATATCAATACTATTGAACCAAGAATCATCAAACATTTGAAGTTAAACGTGCTTGGGTTAGAGAAATTCTAGGATGGATAACCCCTAGGAAGTACCCATGAAAGTTGAAATGAAGTGATTTATGGCTATTTACAGAAAACAAAGTATGATCTATGTGCAAAATGATATAAATACAAGAGATCTAATTATATATTGTATGAGAATGATGTATGTGAAGGTATATTATTAGGTTGAAAGAATATAAGAATATCTCAAGAGATCGTGTTTATATGTACCTTATAGAATTAAAGCAAATATAAATTTCAAGGACGAAATTTTTGGTAAAGAGGGGAGAATGTAATACCACACCTTTTTATCTTTGACTAACTACTATTTGTAATAGGATGAGAATTTGTATCAATGGCCAGAACAAAAGTTGATCGATGTAGTGAGACGAATATTTTGGTATGATAATATTTGGTCGGAACCTGGATATAATTATTGAATTTGTTTTACCCGTACCCTAAACTTTGGAAGGCTACTATTATTAATAAAATAAGAATTTGAGGGTACGCTAAAAAGAGAAATTGATCAGTGCGATGAAACGCACATTTTGGTATGAATTATGCTATCCGGGTCACTGGGGGCATTTTTGTAATTTTGACCGCACCCATGACTTTGACCGCAAATTTGACCAAATAGAGAAGGAATTTAAGAATTTAAAAATTACCAATGGATTCAGTAGAATTTTTGGAGTTGAAAGGTAAAATAAAATATTTTTTCATTTTGGACTCGATTTTGGTCATTTCTGAAAAAAAATTAGAAATGTGGGTAAAAGTTGGATGTGTGATGCTATGTGATTGGAGGATAGGGGCATGTGTCACATTATGAGAGGATGTAAGAGACTTCATACAAGATAAAGCTTATAAAATAAGTTTTACAAAATAAAAAAAAAATGGGTGGACGAATAAAATTGCGAAACGTGACGGATAGCCCAAAATTTGTGACCAAATAGTCACCAATTTAGACCATGTATGGCGGTGAGGAGGCTATTATAACAGCTAAAATTTTGGCTAGCATTGAAGAAGGAAAAAACAAGAGAAAACAAGAAAGAAAAGGGTTGAGAAAAATCAAGGAAAAAATAGGAAAAAGAGAGAGAAAATATTATTCTTGAAGAGTTGGAGATTCTTAGAGAAAATTCAAGCTAGAACACCTCAAACACAAGGTGAAATCCTATGCTTCAAGAATTAAAATTGTAGATTTCATTATAGTGATCATTATGATATCAATTTTAACATGAAAATATGATTTTCATGTCTTGATTTTGGATTAAAGTTAGGGTTTGTGAACTTTGGTATATGAACTTTATATATGCTTGTACATGTGTCGGCTGCCTAAGGGTCTTTGAATGATGTTTTGTGTGAGGAAGAACTAAATAATTATGATAGTTTGAAGACTTATTTTCTCTTGAAGAGGTGATGATCAAAGTAGAGTAAAAATGGAATTTACTTGGTAGGAAAAAATGGATCAAACTAGCTTTTGATTAAAAGAGATGAATTTGTGTTGAACAAGTGTGACTTTTGTGAGCTACCGAAAATCAAAAAATTCAGAATTAAAGATGATTTGAAGGAGAATTGAATAAATTAATGATTCTAAGGTATTAAAGATTAAAGGAGGACAAAGGAAAGTATGAATAGTAAAAGTGAGGTAAAACTATTGGGGCTGTTTCTGCCCAATTGTGTGCCTTGGAAACCAGAATTCTGAAATAGGGCTTATAAAAAATTAAATTTAAGAGTCTTACGGTCGTTTTAGTATATCGTAGAGCCAAAACAGAGTTGTGGATTGAAAATTATGTCCGAAACAAAATCATATGTCAAAGCAGCAAAATTTCAAAATTTTACTTGGAATATGGATCAATTTAAGGATGATTAATTATGTGGTTTTGGATGAAATAATTGGAGAAATATGAAGTGAATCCCTTATTTATGAAAACTATGGATGATTAACTTGCTTGAAAAATAGTTTAATTTTCAAGAACTTAGGTAATCAAAGGTTAGTTGATGAATGTTAGAATATGGATTCATTGACTAATTTCATACTTTAAATCACCTAGAATATAGGGATTTATATGAGGATTGAGTTTAATGCATCTTTTGGGTAAATTGGTTGAGACAGAATATGTTCACTAATTTAATTAGAAGATAGTGATTCCATGGATTACAAACGAAGTAGGTCTATTTTAATCCTTCATGAGACCAAAATGATAATTGATTGTGATATTTGCTAAATAATTCATTACCGTGTTTTCAAAAATATTTGTCTAAATAACATATTTTTACATCCTTGAGTTGTATAGATTTTTCTTTATTTCTCTTTTTATTATCTCATCACTTTATTGGTCAGTTAAACAATGAATAAAAAGTGATTAGTGTGTACTTGTTGCTTTGAGGATCAATACTCGTTAATTTTCTATACTATACTTGCAATAAGTATACTTGCTCGTATGTGAAATTTGGGATTATTGTTTTAATTAAAACTTAGCTAATTGATGAATTTAAATTTAATGATTTTTATACACCTAAAATTTACACATCAGTAGGAACTTTTTATTCATATACTTATGTGAGATTGTGGCATTTGTGACAAGAGGATACCACCAAGACACTGAATAGTTACTTGCAACGGTAAGATTCCTAAGATGAAAGTAGCGACTCAAGCATATGAGCTAATACAGGACCCTCTACAGAATGATAATATAGGGGACGAAGAGGAACATGGAGTAGAAATGGAGGAACCTACTGAAGTTTTGATAGGACAAGTGTTTAGTAAGATGGCTTGCATCCTCTAAGTAGTGACAGGAAAGAGAGCACCTCAGACGAAGATGAAGCCTTAGCGCTGTTCTTGAAGAATCAGCTACCTACATTCTTTGGCAAAGCTAAACAGAAGCAGAATGTGGAGTTATGGATGGAGCATATAGATGACATATTTCGAACCCTACAATTCTAAAGAAATAATGGTCAAATTTGCGACTTTCTAACAAAGGCGATTTGCAAAAGATTGGTAGCAACAAATTTAGGAGGAGTAGGAGTGAACGATCCACGAGTGGAGCTAGACTAATTTTGTGGAGGTGTTTAGAGCAGAATTCATTCCTCAATAAATAGTTAAGAAATGAGACGATGAATTTCAAAACTTGAAAATTGTTGTCACCTTGTAGACATAGAATAGAATCGCACTTAACAGTTCATGAAAGGTTTGAGGTAAGAATTAAGGAGGGCTTTGGCACCTTTCCAGCCTACGACCTATGTTGCAACTGAAGGCATAGAAAGCGGAAAACACAGGGTACACAGCGGAAGCGAAGATAAAAAATTGGAAAAACTGAAGAACGGGAGAGTCCTGACCAAAGCCGGCGTCGACTCCGGCAATCCTAGGTGGCGCCGGTCATGCTCTGGTGGGACTCTAAGGTTAAAAAAAAATTTTACCTTTTTTTCTTGTTCTAGGAATCGACTGGACCGGAATGTGTGCTACCGGGATAGGTACGCTGGTGGAAGCTTCCGATGCGATTCCTACAAGCCTCCTATTCCGTCTTTGCATGTAGGTGAACGCCTCACTCTGATCTTCTAGTATATAGACTGCCTAAATCTGTTTGGTGAACAACTACAGACTAAGGAATCCTTTTTTGGAGAAAACGAGAGAGAGAGAGAGAGACGTCTGACTATTTTCACAAAGAAAAAGCCGTCTCTCAGAGAGTGTGTGTGTATCTACAACAACGTTATTTTCAATCCTTCTGTTTAACCTAAATAAAAACCCTAGGTTAAACTAGATTGGGACATTGGACTCTTAGTTTAACTTTTTCGACTTAATTAATTCTTCTAATTAGAACCACATAAATGGCCCAATTTATAATTAATTTTTCAGTCCAAATAAACTAGTCCAATAAATAAACCTATATTAGTTTAGTCCCAGGATAATCTTTAATTATTCAAATTGGACTAAAATCCTAAATAATTAATTAACCCACTAAATTAATTTAATTAATTCTCTCTCTATGGATCTTTATTTTATTCTAGTCCAACAATTAAATCAGGCTACTTAAATAAAATAAATTCTATTTACTTTAATTTAATTCCTTAGCCCGTATTTAATTAGGACTCATGGTCTATACTGGGGACTAAAAGACACATCGCCTTAGCTACTAAAATGACCAAGATATCCTTGCCATATAAATAGCTGTATTTTGCATTTTAAATATTTCCTAATATCAACATAAAGAAATATTGACCCCAAGGACAGTGCTGCGTTAGCAAAGTCTTCGACCTACAGGTGTAATGACTAAAATACCCCTCTATACATCACCGTACATTTAGAGATGAAGAAGTGTACTAACACCTCTCTAAATGACATCTACCATCCTTAGGCCTCTAGTCCAATGATCCATGACCTCCTGAATTATTTTCGCTTTCCAAGGGAGCTACCGTAAAACAAACATCCAAGTCATATTTTCCAGGGCCCTGGATATTTAGATCATTCAGACAACCACAAGGAGCGATATAGTATAGAACTATCTTATACAAGTCAGTCTTGACTAACTAGTCACACATACCTAACATGCAAGTATATTGGCCCTACGATAGAACCTCAACTATAACATATCAAAGTATATGCTTCCAGCTTCGTTAGACCACCAACTCATACTCAAGCCGTAGAGTACTAGTCCATATTGTAACGGTAGTAGTATAGGTTTCACCATATAATACTTTTAGAAACCGCTACTATAGGTCATGTTCTAAGTATTCGAAATGTACCTATGTCATGAAGTAAGTAGACTACTCACTGGCTAAAGATAAGCCATTTCTCATTTAGAATTCACAACAAAATAACCTAGACATGATGAAATTTCCATTCTCATCAATTGGTTAAGAACGAATGTTTATGTGTTAAGTAACCTGTGATCCATACCTTACTGTGAAAGACCTCCATTCACATGGACCACTTACTTAAACACAATGGGTCTTTTCCAAACGTAATTGTGCACAAATAAAATTATAAATTCATAAACAATTTCTGAAAATAGATTCTTTTATTAAAACATTCGATATTTATATCAAAAACCTAGTCTAAAAGGGCATATTCCCAACAGCAGCCATATATACTTCTACCTAGATGGAAAATGAGGACATGAACTGATTTGTTAACAAGATTTTGTCCCCGTCTAAGCACTTTCCTAACAAGTTACCAGTGGGACAACAATGGAGACATAGAGAGAAGCAGGCACAAACTACACCTTCAAGTACTACTTCAAACTTAATGACTTACCACTATCATGGAAAGAGAGGACACTTGGAGAAGGATTGTTGATGCGGCCTACTCATAGATGCTTTAATTGTAGGGATATAATACATCTAAAGGAGAGCTTCTTGAAACCATCCTGAGTTAATCAAGGAAATGCTACTTAGCTACCATATATTGGCAATCAAGGAAGTATCGCTGGAACTACTGGAGGGAATAATAAAAAATCGTAGGTAAAAGATAAGGTGTTAGCTTTGAATAGGGAAGAAGTAGGGTCAGAGGCAGTTATGGTAGAAGGTATACTCACTATCTAATATTACAATATGAATGTATTGATTTTCCCAAGTTGAATCTACTCATACTTGAATGAAACACTTGTATATCATTTGGGATGGGAAGGTTAGGAAATGCCATATATTTTACTAGTCAGTACCCCTTTGAAAAAGTTTGTAGAAGCTAGTAAGCATATATAAGGATGTGAGATCAAAGTGGGAAGTGAAAACTTATCTGGAGACCTTATACTCATGACTTTTGATAATTACGATCTAATATTGGGCATGGAATAGTTGTCGAAACACCATGCTTGAGTGGAATACAATAGTAAAGTTGGACAAATTATTAGACTTGGACAAGATGTGTTGGAGTTCAAGAAGAATCAAGTCAATGAGATATGGTACTTAATATTAGGCACTAAAGCCCGAAAACATTTGAAAATGGGTTGTCAAGGATAACTAGCCTACTTGATTCATAAACCCAATAATCAGAGCACCATAAAGGAAACTCTATGTTTAAGGAGTTTCTATATATTTTCCTTGCAGAGTGGATAACTATACCTCTACCTTGGGAAATAAAGTTTACAATTGATTTAAATGCAGCACCTATTTCGAAGACTCCTTATTGAATAGCTCCAACGGAGCTCATAATCTTAAAGGATCAACTACAAAAGTTACTAGATCAGGGATATATTCGACTAAGTACTTTGCCATGAGGAGCACTGGTGTTACTCGTAAAAAAGAAAAATAGGACTATGAAATTATGTATAGATTACCGAGGATTGAACAATTGACTATTAAAAACAATTACCCTCTACCACTCATCAATAAGTTATTCAATAAGTTGCAAATATCCTGTTGTTATTCAAAACTAGATTTAGGACAATAGTACTACCAAGTGTGGATCTATGAAGATAACATTCCAAAGCCCAGATTCAACATAAATATGGTCATTACGAGTTAGTAGTAATGCCATTCAGTATGACGAATACAGGATTTTCTAGCCTTTTCTAAACAAATTTGTGATGATCTTTATCAATAATGTACTAATATATTCCAAAAACCCTAAGGAGCATGCAGAGTATCTAAAATTAGTCTTGGAGAAATTAAGATAACATAAACTAATTGCTAAGTTTAGCAAATGTGAGTTCTAGTTAGACATGGTATTATTCCTAGGTCATATAGTGACCAAGGATAGCATCAAGGAAGTAGTAATTTCCAACTGGAAGTAACCCGAGAATGTTACTAAAATCCAAAGTTTCTTGGGATTAACTAGATATTATCGACGATTTATCAAGGGATTCTCAAGCCTTACTTCATCACTTACATGGTTGCTAAAGAAGGATATCATGTTTGTATAGAATGAAAAATGTGAGAAGAGCCTTCAAGAGCTCAAAAGAAGGATGATGACAGCACACGTACTAAGCTTGCCGGAAGAGGAAAAATTCTATGCCTTGTATACAGACACATCAACAGAATAATTGGGGGTTGTGCTAATACAGGATAATAAGGCTATAGCTTTTGCCTCACAGAAACTTAAGCCACATGAGGTTAATTATCTCACGTACAACTTGAAATTAGCTGCCATAGTGTTTTCTGTGAAAAAATGGCGACACTATTTGTACGAGGTGGATTATGAGGTGTTCACAAACCATAAGAGCTTGAAATACACCTTTATCTAAAAGGATCTAAATTTAAGACAATGGATATGGATAGAGTTTTTGGAGAAGTATCAGTGCCCGATAAACTATCATCCGAGAAAAGCTAATGTCGTGCCAAATATATTAAGTCGGGAGGTGAAAATAGCTAGGCTAAGAGCTCAGGAGGTGCAAGTAGTTCAGGAAGTTTTATCTTTAAAAGTAGAGGTTGGAAAAGAAAAAAATTGGATAAAAAACTTAAGTGTGGTGCCTAACCTAAGACGAGAAATTGTTGATGCTCGGCGGAGTAAATTATAGTTCTAGGCTTTTAAGGAGACGGGGATGGGAAATAAAGGTTAAGAGTTTTGGGTCAATAAGCAAGGAATATTGTTCTTCCATGAAAGGGTATGTGTAGCTAATAATAAGGAGTTGAAAAAGAAGACTCTAGAAGAAGCACATAAGAGCAGATATACTATACAACCCAGGGAGACAAAAATATAGTAGGATTTGAAAAAGTTATTTTGTTGGTTAAGTATAAAAAAAGAGATTTCTTAGTATACGGAAGTATGCCTCACCTATCAGAAAATGAAGGCAAAGACAAGAAACCAACAAGCTTATTACAACCTTTACTTATCTTATGATAGAAATAGGTGGGGGTCACAATAGATTTTCTCACTGTTTACCAATGACTAAGGCGTAACCAAGACTGCCTATTTCATTCCGATTAACATGAAGTACTCCATAGAAAATTTAGCTTAGATTTATATTCAAGAAGTGCTTAGACTCTGTGGCGTGCCGACCAGTATTATTTCTGACCGCGACTCTTGTTTTACCTCTAGATTCTGGGCAAAATTCCAAGAATCATTAGAAATAATCTTGAAGTTTAGCATTTTAGCTTATCTTCAAATAGATAGACAATTCAAGAGAGTCATACAAATCCTTGAAGACATGCTCAGAGCTTATGTACTAGATTTTAGGGATAAGTGAATTGACAGTATTCCCTTTGCAGAGCTAGTTTAAAATAATAGTTACCAAACCTTGATTGATAAGGCACCATTTGAGGCTCTGTATGGATAGTAGTGTTAGACACCCTTATATTAGAGATGGAGTGAAGATGAACATATTAACAAAAAAAAAAAAAGGGAAGTTTATTTGCAAAAAATGACCAAAAAGGTGAATTTGCGAGAAAAGCTAAAAGCAGCACAGAGACAACAAAAGAATGACGTTGATAATAGGAAAAGGAAATTAGAATTTCAGGTTAGAGACCAAGTATCCTTGAGGTTGACACAGAGTTGGGGTATTGTGAGACACCCAAAAGGTGGAAAGCTTAGTCAAGGTATATTGGACCGTTTCAAATTAATAAGAGAGCAGGAACAGTGGAATACATATTAAACTTACTAGATGGATTGGCTACATGACATCTTTCATGTATCCTAACTTAAGAAGCATCAATCAGATCCAAATCATATGCTTAACAATGAACCATTGTAGCTACATCCAAACCTGAGTGATATAGAAAGTTTGATTAAGGTGCTAGAATGAAGTGTTAAGGAACTTGGGAATAAGAAGATTCCTATAGTTAAGAAATTATGGGAACATTATAGAGTGTAGGATGCTACTTAGGAAACTGAAGAGTGGACAGGGAAAAACTATCTGGGACTACTATAAGGTACAATAATGTGAATTTCGAAGGCAAATTTCTTTTAAGAGGAGAAAAGTGTAACGCTCCACCTTAGTTACACCTAAATATAGGAGGGATCATGCATTTATATCGTGCTTTATATGGAAATATGTGCATACATGTATTTTATGATCATTATGTGTGCATATTATTTCCATGTTTGATAAGCGTTTAAATATTTGGAGATGTATGGGTAAGAATTTGATTTTAGTTTTAAAGGTAGTCCATGAGTTTTATTTTTAAAACTTAGGCCTTAATGGTGAAATTAGAGTAAACTTGCACGGCTAGAAATTATTTTTGAAAATAGTACACATAAAATCCGGTATATCTTTTAAAAATTCCACCTTTCCTAAAATTCTTTAAATTATCTGGAATTTTTTTTAAATCCTAACTTTCTTAGATACGTAAAATTTGCTAATTTCCCTTTCTTTGGCTGCCATTCCCACACCCCTATTCTCATGGATTTTGTTTTAGACTATTCCTAATCTTTTCAATCCTAAATTCTCCTACAACTTCTCCTAACCTGGCCGTCACTTTTGAATTCTAAAATGCCTATAATTTTTTTTTAACCATATATCAATAGAGATCTTGATTAATTCTTTTTCCTAGTACTTCTTATCTTAGCTAGTGTCTTGAGTTCCCTATTCCTATAATCTTGTTCCATATTTATCAAGAAGAACCTAGATCAAATTTTCTTTTCCCCATTTTTATTCTCTTAGTCGAATCTGCTTGCTTGACTAAGCTCCAAGGTTTTGCTCTCCATTATCAACAAGATTACAATCAATCATATTCCTGATTTTATTCCCTTGGCAGCCACTTTTTGAATCCCCTATACCTACAATTTTGCTACTCATTTATCCAAGATAATTCTTCAACAATCTTTCCCTAATAACCCTCCTCACTGGTTACCACTCTTAACTTCCTATTATCTTGAAACTTGGGAAAGAAATCCTAAACATCCACAACCCTAATTTCCCCTGGAATTTCTCTCAAATCCTAAAGTAGCCGATACTCCCTCCTCTCTTGAAACTCTCGAGTCTCTCACTCATTTCCTTAGTTCCATTAGCTTCTTGTCTTATTCACAAAGATAGCCATTGTTCTTGGAAGTATACTTAACTTTTTGGTTTCCTAGGGCTGTCTTGCGAGAAAGGAAAGCAAGATCACATTTTCCTTTTTTTTTTTTCTTGATACTACCACTATGCTAAGTTGTTGAGAAATTTTTTGTTTCCCTTGTATGTTATTGTTTTTGTTTAAAAGTTTCGTGAATACTAATTACTTGATTCCTTACTAATTTACATGATTCAAGAAATAATTTTTCTGATAATTTTGTTGCAAGAAACCATCTTTATGTTATGAATAAACTAAGAATAAAATCTAAAATTTCTTTAATGATGTTTGAGAGTGTTTTCACCATGAATTTGAGATATGTTGGAGCATAGAATCTCATGAGTTAGTGAGAGGGATTTAAGCTGATTTTTCATGCCAAATGCCTAAGGAACCTATCTTTGTAGTTTTTAGAAAGTTGCTATATTCACTGATGAATTTCTGTGTTAAACCTATGACCTCTATGGTCTGAAAATATGATCTATTGGATGAATTTGATTGAGACCTTTCACAATATAATACTTTAATATTAGTAGAAGGTTTTAGAAAAAGAATCATGGTTAAATTCATTGTGGCTAATTGTCAGTAAATTTTTAATTCAATTGCTCAATAGCTATTTAGATTTTATTGTAGCGACACACAAATTAAGGGCTCATAAACAACCTAAATTTATGCATGATTTTTGGGGGATCTTTACTTGAAATTTTAATATATATGTTAATGTTTTAAATTGAACATTTTGGGACAATTTGAAATTCATTTGTTAGGTCTAAATGGTATTTCAATTATTACCTTATTTTTCATCTTAAACCAAAATCCTCTTATTTGATCAAGTAGCAATTGTTTTGCTATAAATCATCTATGCATTTATTCACACTTATACCATGATGTTTTGGGAATATTTTGATAAGTTCATAAAGGTATTTTACTAATTGTATTAAATTCCAAACTTGTTGCAATTTGATAAACAAAATAGCTTATGTTTGTCAATAAATCTCAAGAAATGAATCTTTTAAAAATTGATATGATCATATGAGTGACTGTAATTGATTTGTTGAGACTAAATGATTGGTATTTCATGTGCACATATGAAGATTTACATGGTGTTTTGTGAATATGATTGTATTTAGGGTTGCCTCTAGTTATATAAATGAATATATTGTTATATAGAAGCTAAAGTTGAGGTTGAGTTATATTTTGAGAAGTAATATAGGAGATTGATACATGAAAATTTTGTATGATAGATTTGGTAGAAGGTTTCCAAGGACAATGATCAACCTATTAGACTTGAGATTCACCTAAGCTTGTGTAACACCCCTCATAAATATCTTATCAAAAGAACATAGTTAATTTGGGTGTTGTCCCGTCTGATCTCCCAAACAAGGGGTCTTTATAAAATTCAAAGCCAAAGTGGAAAGATAAATGTATAATAAATGCATTAGAGTTGGTCAAACTTAAGTCGTAGTATACATCCAAAGAAACATGTAACTTAATGCATATCAATAAATGCATTGAGCCATTAAATAATATACCAATGGTTGTACGGTATATAGCTCAAAAGTATCAGACTATACTTAGAACCATTGTCCCTTGGCTCCGAATCCTAGGAAAGCAAGATTAATATACGTGTGAATGATTTACACTCAATGAATCTCATGAGTGCTAGTATTTTTTTTTTTTTTTAATGAAATAGAGAAAAAAGAGTTACTGGGTTTTTCACTAAAAGCATATAATAGAAATTTGTTGCATTTTTCCATTGAAAATAATTCTACAACTTAGTAGAAAGAGTTTCAATTGAATATTGTTCAAAATCCCAGGCACATTTGGAAAAATCGAGTTTCATCAATATCTTTACCCTATAATTTGGGCATATTTGGAAAACCATATCTTGCCAATATTATTGCCCCCACATTTTTTAGAAAAGTAGGTATCCCTCTTATTAGAAAGTCAACCTGCGTGCAAAGCTTACAAGGCTTTACCTTCAGCTATTACAGTTATATTGTGCTAAGGAACATGTCTACAGTACTCAGCTGTATCAAGTCGGTCTGGTAGAATTGTCATTACAATCTACTTCAAATTATATTAATTCTTTTTTGCATGCGGTAGTACGGGTTCCTACTCCCACACTTCTCTCACCACGAAGTTGACAAAGGTCGATCACAAATTAGGTGTCCCGCACATGATCAACCAATTAGCACATAAAGATAATTGAGTGTCTTGTACAATTAAACCATGCAAACAACACATTAGGAAAGTGCTAGCCAGGGATACAACTAATTCCAATATCATGTCGCTCTGTTTGGAGTAAGATGATCCCTAACCTTGACCGGGTAACTTGAGACCGTCTACCTGTAACATGAGTTAGTATAAAGGTCATAACTGTTACTGAGTACTCAACGTCTTCACTGGTTTACAAGATTAGTACCAATACCACATTCCCGAGGGAATACCAAGAAAATATTTTTCGGGGCCAAAATATCATTTTCTAAAAGTTCACAGTTTCCTGAGTAATTATTCCTGAAACCCATAAAATATAAAAGAGTCAAGCCTTTCAATTATCATATAACATACTTCAAAATGTAATTAAGGAAAATTGTTTTCATGCATTGTTGTAAGAATGTTTTCCAAATATTGATTTCACACCGAGAAATCGTTTTCCAAATTCCTTGCATAGAAATCATTCTTTAAGGGTATTTTCATAAATTATATATACCCAAGTCCAAAAGGAATTTTATTCAACAAATCCAGAATTCTAAATCCAAAAAAGAAAATATATGCAAGGATTTCATAATTTTTCATGCTTGAGTGCTTTCAAAATAATTCATCACTCCATAAAAGCAAAGAGATCATAAACACTTATGCTTTATTATGAACATGGGGCAGTGTGCATGCACAAGTAAAATATTCATTTAATCATGCAAAATGTGAGAATAATTCTTTCCATAAATATTTGTACTCAAAATATTCATTGTACAAGGAATTCAAAATCCTTTGTAGAAATATTTCATTTCCTGATATTCAATCATTTTCTCGTTCAAAGAAACCAAAACCTTGTTCTAGAAAACCAAAAAGGTTTATTATCACATCTTTATACTTTAGGGAAAATAATCACCATTAAATTATTTTCATAATCATAAAAGTCTATTTTTCCATTTAAATCATAATATGAAATAAGATTTAATTTGCTCACGAAAACAATATTTTTGGTCAAGAAAACTGAAAGAGTTCACAACCTTCATATAGCATATAACACATTTTGGAAGACCACTACTACAAAACGGTAGTTACAAAACAAGTGGGACTCACCTTAACCAATGTGACTACTCAGCGTTTTGTTGCTCTCAAGACTTTACAAAGTCCTTGTGGCATTCGCGCCAATATCAAAAGAGTATATCATCCTTTCTTAGCATCTCGCCATTCTACATTAATGCATTGCTAATAAATGCATTAACAAGGAAATATTACTTTCTTTTATTCTAATTTCCCTAAGAAATTGAATCATAATCATTTGACAGAATCAAAAGGGACATTATTCCTTTCACATATTCATTTATTCATTCTTTCATTCCTCATGTTCATAAGGCATATGTTTAGCCTTATAACTCCTCACAATCTCATTAAATCCAATGGAACAAAACATAAATTATTTGCTCAACAATTTTTGCATTTCCATTTCATAACACCCTTTGGTATTTTGGGCATAACTTTTGTTCCACAAGTCCAAATGATGTCAAACTAGTTCCAAAATGTCCTGAAGACATTCCTTTATAATTTCCAATTGATGGAATACCAGTTATCTCTTCATTTCATTCAGTTATGATTGTAAAGTTCCAATATTCTAATCCTATCACAATTTGGCAGCCTTTGGTATTTTTATCATAACTTTCTATTCACAAGTCCAAGTAACCTCAAATTTGTGCCAAAATGTTCCTAAGACCTTCAACTACAAATATATGAACTCCATGCAGTCAGATTTAAAACTGACACAGAGATACTGCAACCAAAAGCTTGCTGTTTTGCCCAGAAATTCTTACTCTTTCTTACCAAATTCTGACCAAATGAATTATCCATGTATTCTATTCTCATTTTAGCACATAACTAACACTTAATCCATATCATCCTTCATCACTCACAAAATCTTCTTGATTTTAGTTATAAAGAAATCCATAGTTACAAAACAGCAGCCATAGTTACAAAACAACAAGAACAGCAGCCATGCACAAAACATTTTAATATTCCATTCTCTTCACAAATATCATTTCTTTACTTCATACGTTTCCTATATTCAATCATCCCATGATTTCAGCCATAATCGACTTTCCATAACTCCTTCAAACATCATCAATCAACATAAAAATCACAGCAATTTTGCTCCATAAAGCGACTACCACTCAGCAATAACCAAACAACATCATAACTATAAATCTTCATCAAACATCTTTCATGATTCATGCTATTTTTTATGAAATATCAAAATGATCCTCATGAGCTATAGAACATAATTAATTCATAGAGTAAAACTTTATACCTTCTGTAGAAAACTTTATAACATTGAATTTGCCCAAACTTTCTTCTTCCTTTCTTTCTCTCTTTTCTTGCTTTTTCTTTTGTTTCCTTTCCTTTTCTTTTCTTTTCCTCTTCTCTCTTTTTCTTGCTGATTTCGTTGGCCACAAATGGCCTTTCCACCATCATTTCCTTTCCTTATCCAAGCAGATTTCATCACATAGTCAAATAGGAATTAATTGGTCAAATAGTGCATTAAATGGTTCAAGATGTTTTATAGTATTCTTAGTGGCTGATGGGTGCTTAGTCACCATGTAGAATTCCTCAAAAACTTTGGGCAAAGGTTGAAAATCTTGCATGAACTCTCACGTAACCAATAATATAAAGACACATGGTCATGACAACCAATCACAATGTAGCACTTGTTCCCTTTTGACCATTATCACTTTATTTCTTCAAAAAATCCTATATTTCTTTAAAGAAAATTTATATTCTAGTTACTATTTATTCCAATCAAGAAAACTTTTTATTCCACCAATGCAATCTATGTATTAAAGTGAACTTAATGGTAGGTTCCAGCTTTCTCAAATTCTTTCTCAGTTTTTCTCAATTTGCGATCAAAACTTGGAATAATACCCGTAAAAATATTTTATTACACCAAAACATTCATCTTATTAAACTGATTAGTCCTTGTTCTGGAGTTCCATACAAATACTCACTCTATATAAAGTAGTCACCAACCAAAGTATATAAGAATGGGATGTCATTACAAGAAAAAAGCACTTTAGCAACGGTCAAATGCATCGCTAATTGAATTTAGCGACGGATTACGACTGTCACTAAAATGGGCATCGCTCAACGGCCATTTAATTAATTACACCCTAATTAAGTTTGTAATTAAAGGTGGTTGCATACGACGGATTAGTGACGGCAAAAATTTTTTATTTTAAAAAATTAATGAAGTTAGCGATGGATTTGTGACGGTAAAAAAATTTATTTAAAAATTAATTAATTTAGAGACAGATTTGTGACAACCAAAATTTTTATTTTAAAAAAAAATTAATTAGGTGACCCAGCCTGGGGCTAACTGAACCAGCCCAACTTAACCTACCAAGAATATTATGAGATTATGTCGGATATAGGGCTCGAACCCGCTTTTTTGTTGTAGGGGAGCACGTGCTCCATCACTAGGCTATTGATGTTCTTGTAATTTTTTGTACTATATATTAATTATATAGTATAGTTTTTATTTGCAAGGGATTTGTAATGGATCAGCAATGACCCAATTTTCCACTGCAAATTAGCAACGGATTAGCAAAGTCTCATGTAAAAATAAATTAATTTTATAAATTTAAAATTTCATTGCAAATCTGTTGCTACTTAGCTAGGGATTTGCGACAAATTTGAATTTTCTTTATTTTTAATTTATGATTAAATGAATCTGTCGCTAATTAGAGACAGATTCTTGGTCGTCATAAATCCCTCGCTAATTAGTTAGGTATTTGCAACGGATTTGAATTTCCTTTAACTTTAATATATGATTAGATGAATCTGTGGCTAATATGCCGCTAATTAGTGACGGATTCATGACCATCGCAATTAGCAAGGTATTTGCAACAGATTTGAATTTTCTTTGATTTTAATTTATGATTAAATGAATCTGTACTAATCCGTCGCTAATTAGTGAGGGATTAGTAGTGACGAATTAGTGAAGGATTCATCTAATTATAAATTAAAATTAAATAAAATTCAAATCTGTAGCAAGTCCCTCTTAGCGACGGATTCATGGCCATTGCAAATCCCTTGCTAATTAGCGAGGGGTTGGCAGATTTGAATTTTCTTTAATTTTAATTTATGATTAAATAAATTCGTGCGAATCCATCGTTAATTAGTGAGGGATTTGCAAGAATCTTTAATTTTAATTTATGATTAGATGAATCCATCGCTAATTAGTGACGGATTCGTGGCCGTCGCAAATCCATCACTAAATTTGAGACAGATTTGAATTTTCTTTAGTTTTAATTGATGAATAGATGAATCCATCACAAATCCATCGTTAATATGCCAATCCCTCACTAATTAGTGATGAATTTGAGACGGATTTGAATTTTTTAATTTTAATTTATGATTAAATTAATCCATCACTAATCCTTCATTAATTAGCCAGGGATTTGCAATGGATAGTTGGAAAATCTAAACAACATAATTTTATTTTCAAATTTTGGTTTTCTGTCGCAATGCTATCGCAACTTAGCAACGGATTCTTATGCCTCACTATTCCGTCACTAATTAGAAATGGTAAAAAATCTGTCACTAAACCGCATTTTTCTTGTAGTGTTTACAACTTGGAACAAGGTAAGCCCTTGCATCCATAAAATATTTTATGCATGAATCACTCTCGAAAACTTTCCAAAACCATTACATATGAGATAGGAGCTTTGCATTGAATTTTATGGTTTATTTATGTCATCCAACCCATGAATTTATTTTCATGCATAAATAAGGTTGAGAAAACCATAGCATGACTTGTGAAACATTTGGCTCCAACGAACATGATCTTTTCCTTAAAAGATTTTAAGAATGAAAATGTTATGTTCTTATAAATCTAGAGTTTGAACAAATTTATGTGATTGAATGATTTATAAGACCTGTTTGGGAAAAAAAAAAAAAAAAGGTTTGATCATGTTTACAATGCTATTTTGGAATACATGATGAGCCACTATTGCCGGAAGTCCTGCTATGAGAATTGTCTTAAATATGGTTATGAAGACATTGAGTACTCGGTGGAGGCAAGGCCTCTTATACTAACTTTTGGTCTGATTGGGGATATCTTCCGGTAGATGGCCACGTCTAAAAGGTTGACAATTTTTTATCAGAGCATTAGTATATGTACGATGAGCCAATCCTTAGATGGTGACACAATTATGTGTGCGATTGATGACCGGATGTAGGACAATCGAATTATGTTAGTCTCTCGCTTGCTGTGCTATATATATAATTTTAAGTAGTAGGTAGTATGCTACTTCTTACAAGGTTTTCATCCTCATGCTATAATGTTTTCTAACTCCAGCTTTATATCCGTAACACTCAAGGAAGGTATATGAAACATTAAATGAAGTCAATCTACTCTCATAAGTTACATAAGTCAATTAGCTTAATCGTAAATGACTTGCTAGTAGTGCAGTATTCATGATATATTAAGTTTTAAAATGGTTTACTCCCTACATTTACTTTGTATTCAAACCAATTGAGAATGGTTTCCTAACCTTCCTATACCTTAGAGAGAGGTTAGGGACCATAGTAGAGGTATATGAGAGCTTAAAATGTGAAATATGAAGTTGCCATGAGTAAGGAAGCAAAACAAAATTTGCTAATGGTGATTTTGAATCATTTGGGAATTTTATTTTGGTCAGGCTGTTCAAGCATCTAACACAGCATAAACCTATACCGTTTTCTTCTTAACTTCAAGGGCTTGAAGCAGAATCAGTCCCCTAAGGTGTAAAACCGGCCATTAGCTTACATTGAACCAAAACAGTCCACTCACTTCAATGACTCAAACTACATTTTCCAGCAATAGCAGTCTTCCTTATTTATTTCATAACTTACAGTGTACTCATCGAAATTACATGAAACTTGTCCCAAAACATTCCTAAGACATTTATCTGTAATTTCCAGTTCATTTATTCCCAGAATCAGGCATAATTTTACACAGTTAAATGCTCAAACAGACTGCACAATCAGAATTATAGTTTCAGCACAAACTTGACCTACAGAATTTCTATGACTCTTTCCATGTAACCGATCACTTCTAAGAATTCCTAGAGATTGTTCTAAACTTAAATAACAAAGTTCCAATCACTCCTTCAATCTAGATCCCTTAAACCCATTCAAATAGATCATAGAAGTAAACATGGTAAAACAACATTTTCTTAAGCATTATGTTACCAGTTTTCATTCCTTTAATTCCTATGTTTTTGTTTGTATTCAAAACATCCCAAAATCAATTTCATACTTCCTCTAACATCTCTGGGCATGCCTAATTTCAGCCACAATAACACAGCATCCATGCATACATAACAAATAAAAGTCACAAAATAGCAACAAAAATAATTCCAACTTACATAAGCAACTTATTTTCAGCTTTAGGTTCCTTTTTGTTCTTATGAATTCTTTCACCTTCAAAATCCCAGAAAACTAACTCCTAACCTTTCCTAACATGTCAAGGTGTAACTAGATTCTTCTACTTCAATTCAATACCCTACAAGTAAAACAATTCCATAGCTACAAATCATGAAACAAAAATCATTTCAGCATTCATTCATTACTATTTTCAGCCTTATCTTTTTATTTTCTTTAAACTTTACATACCCTGATTTTACCCATCCTTTTTTTGTATTTCCTTCACTTTGAAACACATCAAAATGGACTGCAAAATGTTACCAAAGCATCCTCAAACAAATTGGTTCACACCCCATCTCCAAACAACACAATAAACAGAAATTCCAATCTCAGCACCCTCACAGCATTTTTCATCTTCAGTTATGAAAACTTATATCAAATTGATCCTTATCATCTCTAGAACATTTTTTGTTCAAGGAGTAAGGATCTTACCTGACTTTTGAAGCTATATCAGGGTCTGAAAGTGGCTGAACTCCCTTCTTCTTCTTCTTCCTCTCTCTTGCCAAGCTGATTTCTTTTTCTACTTTTTCTTCCTTTATTTTTATTTTTATTTTTTCTATTTATTTGAAGTAAATCAGATAACTTAGGAATGATACATTGTGTTCACAAAGACTACTTGTCATGCATGAACTAGTCACGAGTAAGAAGGGGTAAAATCCACAAATAAGAGATGGAATACAGTCTGTTCACAAAGACTACTTTTTCTTTCTTTCTTAATGAAAGCAAAAGAAATTATAGAAAGCCAAAACTAAGTGTATCATTAACGTGTAAACAAAACAAAAAATATATAAGTAAAGGTAGCTCAATATAAGCAAGAAGTAGTAACCTATAACAGAAACTAAACTATGTTGTTGACCCCAAGCCAGTTGGCAACATTAGGAGAGAGTAAATAATTACAATGGCTGCAAAAAATGTTTGAAATCAAAATCTAAAACCATCTCAAGCCCCCAAAAAAGGTCATGAAATAGAAAATTGATTATGCCTTTGAAATGTAAACCTTCAATTAGGAGTTGGTAGAACTTTGTCATTACATTTTTTCATATTATATTCTTCCAAAATAGTAGTAAACAAAAGGAACGTCGAAATATTCCTAGAAAACTGCTAGAAATTCCCTTAACGTCAAAGGGAGAAAAAGGTAACTACCAAATATAACAAATTTAAGTTTCCACTAAAGTCTAACACAAGCAAATACACTAATAGTGATTGGAACCAAGTCAATTCATATTAAGGTGGGATATTTGTTAAATAAACATTAATAGGCTTTTTCCTTCAACAGCTAAATGTTTCCTTATAGCTACTAATGTTAATTTTTCAAACATGTTTGTTTCTTTTACTTTGATAAAACTAACCATGCACCCAGTTGCCTGAAATTCTACCAAAATGTTGTTGTGACTAATCTTCATCACTAGAGTACTCAAATATAAGCAAGAAGGAAGTAGTAAAACATAATAGAAACTTTTAATTTGTTAATGCGAAAGAACCATACCCTGTTTTACAATATCAAAGACTATTGACAAATATTTTCCTTCCAGTCCTGAGGATGAGAAAACATAAGAACAAGTGAACATGCTATCGAAGATAAACATCAAAAGTATAATCAGAAAATTGTCATTGTTAGCACAATTGAACTTAATCCACTGACCTTCAAAATTCGCAGGTATATATGAATCCCAAGTGTCGATTGACATCATCTTTTGTCAAAATATATTAATTCATACCAATTGATACCAATAGAAATTCCCTGAACATCAGAGGGAAGAAGAAAAGGAAGAAAAAACAAAAGCAAAAACAAAAATAACTAAATATTCACTAATTTCTTTCCATTTCAGTAAGAGAAAATATTCACTAATTCTTTCTATTGAACAGAATCACATCTTCCCTAAATATTATAATTGCCCCAGCCTATTTTTTTTCCCTCTAGCATTGAATAAGTCAATGTCTTCAACCCAACAAACCCAATGCCAACATTCAAACTATGGTTCCAAGAAATACCAACAACCCCTCAATCAATAAGTAAAATAGTATGAAAATATAGAAGCGGTTCTTATGAAAACACATAGCAAACACATACAAATACACATAGAGAAAACCCAAAACCTCCAATCCATATATAGTCAAATAATTTTGAATCTATTAAACAAAATCAACAAATTCTAGTTTTGCAATTTTGACTCGTGAAACAAAATCAACATACCTAATTTGTTTGGGCTTTGGGTGAGGGCTCCCTCCCAATCAACAAAACTACCACACTTGGCCAACGACTGAATGCTTCCACGACTTCCGGGCTGAATAATCTAGATTGATTTGATATATTGTGCTTGCCGGTGAAAAGATGGGAAACTGTAAAAAAAAGAACCCACCTTTTCCTAGATTGATTTGATATATTGTGCTCGTCCACGGGCTGTGGGCGAGGCAGAACTTCAGCCTGGTTTAAACCCCTGGCTTCTCCCAGGTCACTGGTTCGATTCCCGCCGTGAACATACTGGAGGATTTACATGGTGGCCCTCCAAGCCCATGGGGAATAGTCGGGCCGAAGGTTTGGACACCCCATGTAAATCAAAAAAAAAAAAAAAGAAGCTTTCCTTTTAAAAAAAAAAAAAAAGTGCCAGCCTTTTCCCGAAAAAAAAAAAAAAAAGCACCGCCTTTTTTTTTTAATTGTTACACACTTTCTTCCTTGCGAGGCTGCGGCAACTATTTGGAGGGAAAATTTTTTGTGAGAAAAAGAGAAGGAAATTTAGACGAATGCTATGCAAGTTTTGGTTCTATTAACAAAATTCCTTTAGTTCCCCATTTTTTTTCTTTAATTTATTTTTTATTATTTAAATGTTAATAGTTCAATATTATAATAAAAATTACAAAAAAATTATAAAATTTTTCAATTTCTACTAATAAAATAATCAAAAGTGATAAGACTATTTTTTTTTTATCATATTATGTATTTTATAATAACAAATAAGTTAACTTATAAGATATTTTAGAAATTATATATTGCTAATTTAGAAGTTAAATAATAACATCATATAGCATATATATGTATTTCAAGCTACTTATCATAGGTATATCGTATAATTTTAACTGTAAAGGTATTTATATTTTTTAACATTTACTTATTCACAATTGTATAAAAAAATGTTAAAATTTGAAATCAGAAAATTAGAAATATAGTAATTCTATAATACGGTTTAATAGTTAAAGTTTATCCCAACAATGACTATATATGCAAAAAAATGTTACTTTCTAAAATTTTCATTCCTATGTAGTTGAAAGTTTATTAAGGATTGCAGTTTATGCATGAAAAGGAAAAAGGTTTTGTTGATTATTAATATTCTAAATTTGTAAATTAAATTTGAAATTTTAAAAATATAGAAGTAATTAGAAATTATATGTAGGTGATCATTATCAAGATCAAAGAATCTAAAATAATTATCTATAATATTGCTCTTGCTTCATAACAATATTTATCAATCATCAAAATCCTCTACTTGACTTTATCATAAGAAGTAGAACTAAACTTGACCCCTTACTTACTTTAATATATAACTTAAGAATCTAGTACCCAAAAAAATTATTATTTTAGTTAAGAAAGACTTCAGAAAACATTAAAATTAATAAATTATCTAGTAAAATTAGCTATAGAAACTTTATATGATTGGTTGGAACATATTCTTTAAGTCAAATAAATACAATTTTAGTTGAACATATATATACTTTAAGATAAATAAATATTAAATTAAATTTTTAGCCAAAATTTTAAAAATTAATTGAATATCCAACATCAAATAAAAGTTGTCAGAAAATAATTGTCCATTTCCTATCAAACATTACATTTGGTCAGAAAATTAGTTCTGTCCAAAAAAAAATATAGATATTGAATTTGCTACAAACAAATATGTTTGGTCAAAATTTAATTACATTTTCCTACCAAATTGTCTTTTTCATCGGAAAATATTTTTATTCCTACCAAATTTGAAGGTGGTTGCAAAAGAAAAAAATCTTATGAACAAAAATACTATTAAGTTTAAAATTTGATTTCCTACCACCTTGTATTGGTAGGAAACTTTAATTTAATATTCTATTACAATTTCCAGCCATACAAATAATTGGTAGGAAATTTGAATTACGAATCATACCAAAACTAATTTATTGTTGGAAATGTAACATTTTTTCCTTTCAAAATTAGATCTGGTTGGAAAAAACTTTTTCTTCAAGGAAAAATGTTTAAATTATAAATTTAATTTCTATCTCCAAGAAACAAAATAATTTTTTGGAGTTCTTAAATCATATTTCCTACCAAATTTCAAAATGGTTGAAAAAATAGATTTCAAACTCCTACCAAAACTAATTTTGGTCGAAAATTACATTTTCTTCAAGTATAAAATTATTTAAATTATAAATTTAATTTCCATATATGAGAAATAAATAATTTATTGCAGAACTAATTCGTATTTCCTACCAAATTTCAAAATGGTCAGAAAAATATATTTTAAACTCCTACCAATATTAGCCAGAAATAAATATTTTTGTGAAGAAAAAAAATGAATAATTTAAATTTTTCATTTTCATTTTCTTATAAATGCATTTTAAATTTCCTACCAAAATAGTATTGGTTGGAAATAATTTATGATTTTTCTACTAGTACCATAAGTGGTAGGAAAGTTTTTACTACGGTTCTACCAATAAATTTTTGGACAGAAATGTAACTATATTTTCCTACCAAAATGTAAGTTGGAGAGAAATGTAGCTATATTTTCCTACCAAAATGTTTGTTGGACAGAAATTTCTAACCCTATTTTCTACCACCATGAGTGTGGTCGGAAATTCTCTACCAACTACTTTGTTGGTCGGAAATTGGTAGCTGCTTTGCTACCATTTAGCATTGGTAGGAAATAGCCTAATTTATTGTAGTGATGGATGGTGCTGGTAGTATATTATTAGATGTTGTTGTCAATAGGAGTTATTGACATTATTAGTGAATATTAGATTGAATCCGTGATAATGAATACTTAGTGTTTGAAGTTATGCTTTTAGCTTTGACAAACTATGATATGAATAATTGATAATAGTTTAACCAAATTGATTGTTGACTTGCTTTTGCCAATCGAACTTTATTGATGCTTTGATAATGTAAGTATTGAATGGGAATTTGTCTGCATTAGGTGAAACTTGGAGTTTAGAGTTTTATATTTGTTTATGCATATATGCTACAACAGTTGTTAACCAATACTAACATCATGTACTTTGTATTTACCCCAAACGGGTTAGGTTTCTTTGATCAAGACATTGAGAGTTTTTATCCATAAGATAAAAGATTCGGGTAAGTCTTGCATAAATTGTTTGTTGAACTAAAGTGTTGTTGAAAGTCAAATGTGATGTTTACTGTAAAGTTATTCTCTAAGTTGTAGTTATAGATATTCTGCGTCTTCTATCAAAATAAAATAGTTTTAAGCAAGCAAAGGTTTTTCAAAACAAAATGTTAAATTTTCTTAAATCAGATTTGAAACTCAAATTCTTTAGAACCATAATTGTAATTTCAAGAGAACGCATTTTTTTTAATTGCCCCAAGTGGGGAAAACGCAACGTTGAGTACTTAATAAAGATAAGCTAATTAGAGATAACCTTGGAAGGCTAGGGTAAGTCTCTCGGTGGAGGCCTCCATCGAGGGATAAAACTCTTTCTGGATAAGGTGGCAGTTCTAGTTAGTCAAGCTGATCCGTGATAGCAACACAGTCTATGTCGATTGTTTCTTTTCAGAATGGACAATCAATAAGTTAGGGTGTAGAGATGGATAAGTATCTTACCCAGCAGGCTGATCATCCACTTGTGTTGTGATGTAGGATTTCACAATATTTATTTCTTAACAATGTTGAACTTTTTTTATTTGAAATGCTAATAAAACCCCACTCATTGTTCAAAATTATTCATTTGGACTTGCAGACTTTTGTTGTGGATTGTTCAAAACTACATGCACAAAATACTTCTTAAATTAACATGAGTACACATTGGACTTATTAAGAAATTTTTGTCACTGCATTTTATGACACGTTTTCAGGACAATCCTGCTTTGAAAGTTAAGTTGCTTGGAGACTTGAAGATCTCAATTTTATTTATTACATTTATAACCTAGAGAGTGTTGCTTATTTATTTACTCTTTTCAAGACTTATATAAGTATTGTTTTGGGTTGTAATAAGTTTTGAACATTAGATTATTTCTTCCATATTTCTTTTACCAGGTTATAAAGACCATTTGTCCTAAGGATGGAGCGACATCCTCACCCCTTTTAGGGTACATAGATAGTAGAGTATTACAAGTGGTATTAGAGCCTAGATTTAAGCTTATATGGTGTTTTCAATTTTATATTTTAAGAATTTTGATCTGGTGCTAACCTGTTGAAGTCTTAACATAACAAAAATTATCAAAACGAAAGCATGCTAGGAAAACGAAAAATTCACCTCTGTGATTGAATGGCCCTCTTCGCACTGGTGTAGATCTCTGTACAAGGATAATTGAGGCTATTGGATCACATCTTATAAACGTCTACTGCGTCTCATTCACGTGAAGTCTTTGATCTTTTGAAATGGTACCCGTAGCATAACCGGCGAAGGCTTAAAGATTGGGTTTTGACAAACTTTTGGTGAAAGCTTCACTGAAGCTGTTCATGAAGTTGGGTTTCTGTTTCTCTATGAATGATGAACCCAGAAGTGCAAAACCAAAAACTACACTTCAATTCATTTTCCATTCATTTCAATCAATGTCCCGAGAGAGAATCCATTTGCGTGCAAACAGAAAGCATCCATGCTTTCCGTTATCCTTCACGCGAAACAACACGGGATCCATCCTATGTTATTTTTTTATTAATTAATTAATTTAATATTATTTTTTATTTTATTTTACCCTTGGTCTTATTCATTGGGCAGATAAAATTATTTATTCTTGAGTTTGAACACCTATAAATAATAAATCTCAATTATTTATTTTTTGGACTTTATTAAACAACCCAATAAATAATTAACAAGCCTAAATAGACCAATATAAAATTTCATACATTTTATCTAGTTTATATTCAGATTAATTTTCTAATTATTCAATCTGGACCTTAGGCCCTGAATAATAATTAACTAATTAAACTAGATAAAATAAATACTCTTTTTCAGACCTTTTATTTTATTATAGTCTAATAATAAATTAGACTAATAAAATAAAATCCATAATTATCAAGACTAATTCCTTAACCCAAATCTTTCATGACTTAAGGGTAATTTCGGGGACCAAAAGACGCATCGCCTTGGCTGCTAAAATGACCAAAATACCCCTACTATATAAATAGCTATATTTTACATTTTAAATATTTTTTAATATCACTATAAGAAAATATTGACCCCAAGGATAATATTGCGTTAGCAAAGTCTTCGATTTACAGGTGCAATGACTAAAATATCCCTCTACGCATTGTCGTGCATTTAGAGAGGAAGAGTGTACTAACACCTCTCTAATAGACATCGACTATCCTTAAACCTCTAGTCTAATGATCCACGACTCCTAGAATGTTTTCTCTTTCCAAAAGAGCTACCCTAAAGTAAACATCTAAGTCATGTTCCCCAGGGCCCTGGATAATTAGATCATTTGAACAGTCACAAGGGCCTATATAGCGTATAAGTTATCTTGTACAAGTCTGTCTTACCTAACTAGTCACATATACCCAACATATAAGTATCAAGCCATGGACTGAACATAAGCCACCATTAGAACAATGAAAGTATAGCGTAGAAGCTATCTTGTACAAGTTTGTCTTAAGCCGCCATTAGAACATAAGAACAGCTAGAACTACCTCTGTTTTTCTTCAAGAGGAAGGCTGAAAAACCACTATTAAAACACCTTCAAACACCCTTAAGAACCAGCTACAAAATCGTGCCAAAGAAAGCAGAAAATTCTGCACAAAAAATATCTCAATTCCAACTATTCTTGTAGCATTGAATTCCATAAATTTTCCAGCTTGTCTCCCAAGGCAAAGGCCGAAATTCTTCACTCAAAACCACTGCAATTCGGACCTTGTTTAGCCATAGACTGAACATCTTGGCCTCCACACCAACCTTGAATGTTTGGACTCCATGATCATACCTCAAAAAGTTCCTAAGATTACTCTATCCAAAACTTATTCAAACTTTAAACTAAATTACAGATTTTTGTTCCATTAAAACACTCCTATAGCAAGTGATCAAACCAGAAAATCCTTTGCCATTATAAACCATATTCAGCCAGCCTTATGTACTAAACAACCCCTCATTCTTTGAATAAAGCCTAGCTAGTTCAGCTATAAACCATTGAAGAGCAAGAGACCTTCCATGAACAAACTCTATTAACTAATCTTATACCTCAAACAACTCCACCTTTTTCTCCATTTGAATTTTAAAAAAATCTGGAAATCTTCTCTCTCATTCTTGATAGTTGAAACTCCCTTCTATACTAAGCCATTTGGCCATCACAATTCCAGCAACTCTCGAAATCAGTTTTCTCTCAAACTCTCTCAAAAAATACCAAGAACATACACTTCTCATCTTCAAGCCTAAACCAATCCTAAACACCGCCAATCATTCCCAAACACTCTAAGTCATCCATATTCAACCTATAATCTTCATTTCTAGCCTTTATAACATCGAATCACGCAAAGTGGAATTTTCAAACGGATCAAAACCAACTTTTTTGTTGAAGGTTCAAAGAACACCAAAAGGTAAAATAAGAACAACCTTCGTGTTCTTCCTCTTCTACTCAAATTCTAATATTCCTTTCTAGTCTCATTCGGCTCTCTCTCACACACACACACTCTCTCTCTCTCTCTTGGCCGAAATGGTGATAATCAACCATGGCCATTCCCAGACCACTAAAGGCCATCAAGCTCATGAGGATCTTCACTAACCAAGGAAACCTTCATCAAGTGATCATCCATCAAGTATTTTTTTTCTTAAATCTTCCTTTTTAATTTCTGGAATCATGACTCCTAGATGTTGATAGGATGATTGAATAAAGTAGGGGTTGAGTATATGTATGTGGGTGAAGAGGATGGAGTAGGACATGAGAGTTGGAATGTATGATTAAGCCTTATGGATTTTTCTTTTGACCCAATATATGCTCATCATGATTAAAGAGATTTATAGATGTTTTGATGCATGATAGATATTATGACACCATTGGTGATTAGGCTTTTATATTCTTATTTTTCAATAAAGCCATAGATGATGATTATGCCTAGTAAGAGATTAGCCATGTGTTAGTATATGTTGATTCAAGTGCATGTTCATGGATGGACTAGCATATTATTTATTATATGAGAATATGTTCATAGATCTTTTCTAACAATAGGAAATTATGGTAAAAAACTATTTCCTTTGTTAATTCTAAAATTATTTTTATTAGCATTTTTGTTATTAATTTAATTAGGATTACTATTCAATTTAATCTATAAAATTCGAAAACATTAGGAAGGTTTGAAATAGAGTATTAATTAAAATATTGATATTTGATTAGTTAAATAAATAAAATCTTTTATTAAATAATAATAATAATAATATATTGGAATATCAAATGACCTTGTAGACCATATTAATTAACCTTACTAAAACTTTTACCTATATCTATAAATATTATTTATATAAAAATTTATTTATTATTTAATAATTAAAAATTAAGTATAATTCATTTATTATTAATTTTATAGGTTATTTATTATCTATTAATTAATAATTAAAAATTAAATGTAATTTATTATTTATAATAATACTATTTAAATATTACCATTTACCAACATTATTTGGGACTTAGTATTATCCAATATTTAACAGTAGTTTATTTATTAGCAATAATACTCATAATTTATTATTTGAAACTATACCTTATTATTATCTATTTTATAACCCCTATTTATTTTAACTTATCAAGCTAAATCTTTATCAACTAGTGTTAAAGCCTAGGACATTATAGTCATGGTTAGTTGTGGTTGTGACTAGTTGAACTAGAAGTTATTTATTTAAGGCAAATATAGTCTGGATATTGTCTTATACCTTGTGTTTATCCCAAGCAGGGTTAGGTTAACTTTGGAAGATTTTTGAATTCAGGAAAAGTAAAAGATCAGGTAAGTTCCTGCATTGAACCATTTGAAGATCAAAGTTATTATGGCAAGTCGAACTCATTGTATACGAGTATTTGTACTGTAAAGCAATTATGGACAATTTTATTTTTTCTTTCAGTCAAGCAAACCATTTAAAACTAAGCAAACAATTTAAAAAAAAATGTTAAACTTTTCCTAAAAACCCAACTTTGGCAAGAATTTTAGAAACCATAATTGCTATTTTCAAGTGAATCATTATATGATCTTTTTTCTCCCAAGTGAGACAAACAACGTTGAGTACTCAATAAGGATAGACTACTAGGATTAGTCTTTGAAGGGTTAGGGTAAGTCTCTTAGTAGGTGGCCACCCCTGAAGGGTAAGTCTTTCCCGGATAGGATGCCAATCCTGTAGGTTATACCAGTCTGAACTAGCAAGTTCAGTCAAGTGAACTGTGTGTTTTCAGAGTGGACAACCTGTAAGTTTGGGTATAGAAATGGAAGAGTATCTCACCCAATAGGCCGTACACCTACCTTGTGACAGTATGCCCAACGTGTGGTATCCTAATCGTTACATTGTCATGGTGCACAAAATGTGGTGCCATGGCTACCTCTTTTGAGTGGTTGTATTTATTGTGCACATGTATGTTTGGAAAGCAAAACACTACTCTTCATTTGTGAAATTTATTTTAGGCTTGCCAACACTTTCTTTTATGAAATATTTACAACTTGCATTCATGAACTATTTTGCCTGAAACACTCAAAGCACACACGGGCTTACTGAGATTTTTATCTCATCACCTTTTATACCATGTTTTTAGGTCGATCCTATTGTGAAAGTTATTAACTAGAGTATTGCCTATGTTTTGAGGACTCATTGCTATTTTTCCTATGTATTTCTTTTGAGAGACAGTAGCAGACATTTATTTTTTATCTTGTTCATGTATTGCTTAGGTTGTAATAAGTTTAATTTTCATTTATTTCTTTTATTTATTTTGTGTGTCCTAATTATAAAGACCCCTTGTCCTATGGATGGGACGACATCCCCAGCCCTAATGGGGGCATAGGTAGTGGGGTGTTGCAGCTCGGCTCGGCTCGGCTCGGCTTGGCTTGCTAGAGTAGCTTTTTCTCCATCATTTCTTCTGCGTTCCAGAGGATTTTTGGACGCGATTTTTCTTCCATTTTCAATCTAAACTCATCCAAATAACCGCCTATACTCTTAAAAAATAATGGGCTTACACGATATCTATGAAAACAATCAAAATACATTGTTCTTATGCTTCCACTCGGGAAGCTTAAAGTGAAACTACCCATACCAGTAAACACGAAGGATCACAGATTTCAACCAAAACAAATATTTTCCTGTTTAGTTAAGCATAGAATGCTTCTTACATTTGCCAAACCAGGGCTCTGATGCCAATTGAGGGCTAAAAATGGCAAAAATCATCAAAACGAAAGTATGATAGGAAAACGAAAATTTTTACCTCTGTGATTGAATGTCCCTCTTCGCACTGGTGTAGATCTCTGTACAAGGATACTTGAGGCTATTGGATCACGCCTTGTAAACGTCTATTGCATCTTATTCACGCGAAGCTTTTAATCTTCCGAAATGGTATCCGAAACACAATCGGTAAAGGCTTAAAGATTGGGTTTTGACAATCTTTTAGTGAAAGCTTCACCGAAACTCTCCGTGAAGTTGGGTTTCTGTTTCTCTGTGTATGATGAACCCAGAAGTGCAAAACCAAAAACTACACTTCAATTCATTTTCCATTCATTTCAATCAATGTCCCGAGAGAGAATCCATTCGCGTGCAAACTGAAAGCATCCATACTTTCTGTTATCCTTCACAAGAAACAACACGGGATTCATCCCGTGTTTATTTTTTTATTTAATTAATTAAATTAATAATTAATTAATTTAATATTATTTTTTTTAAAAAAAATTATTTTGCCGTTGGTCTTATTCGTTGGGTTAAATAAAATTATTTATTCTTGAGTTTGAACACCCATAAATAATAAATCTCAATTATTTATTTTCTAAACTTTATTAAACAACCCAATAAATAATTAAGAAGTCCAAATAGACCAATATAAAATTGCATACCTTTTATCTAGTTTATATCCAGATTAATTTTTTTATTATTCAATTTGGGCCTTGGGCCCTGAATAATTAATTAATCAATTAAATTAGATAAAATAAATACTCTTTCTTGGATCTTTTGTTTTATTCTAGTCCAATAATAAATTAGACTAATAAAATAAAACCCATAATTATCAAGACCAATTCCTTAACCCAAATCTTTCATGACTCAAGGACATACTGGGGACCAAAAGACATATCGCCTTGGCTACTAAAAAAAACAACATACCCCTACTATATAAATAGCTATATTTTACATTTTAAATATTTTTAAATATCACCATAAAGAAATATTGATCCTAAGGACAATACTGCATTAGCAAAGTCTTCAACCTATAGATGTAATGACTAAAATACCCCTCTACGCATTGCCATGTATGTAGAGGGGAAAAGTGTACTAACACCTCTCTAATAGACATCTACCATCCGTAGACCTCTAGTCCAATGATCCATGACTCCTGGAATATTTTTTACTTTCCAAGGGAGCTACTCTAAAGTAAACATCCAAGTCATGTTCCCCAAAGCCTTGGATAATTAGATCATTTGAACAGTCACAAGAGGCGATATAGCGTAGAAGCCATTTTGTACAAGTCTGTCTAAACTAACTAGTCATATATACCCAACATACAAGTATATCGGCTCTATGAAAGAACCTCAATTACAGTATATCAAAGTATATGCTTCTAGTTTTGTCAGACCACCAACTCAAACTCAAGCGGTAAAGTATTAGTCCACGTTGTAGTAATAATAGTCTAGATTTCTTTTAAATAATACTTTTAGAAACCACTATTACAGGTCCTGTTCTACGTATTTGAAATACGCTCATACTATGAAGTGAGTGGACTACTCACTGGCTAAAAGTATGGCATTCCCCATTTGGAATTCATAACACAATAACCTATACATGATGAGATTCCTATTCTCATCAATCGGTTAAGAATAAATGTTTATGTGTTAAGTAACCTCTGATCCATACCTTACTCTGAAATACCACAATTCACATAGATCACTTACTTAAACACAATGGGTTCTTTCCAACTGAAAATCATACACAAATAAAAAGTAAATTCACAAACAAATTTTGAAAATATATTCTTTTATTAATAAATTTGATAATTACATCAGATAAACTAGTTAGAGGGCATATATATCGACAATCTCCCACTTGCACTCTAAGACTAAGAAAGTCCGTAGGTGCCCATCCATATGATGTCTATGTGTCTCTTGAAGACTCTTTCAACCAAAGGCTTGGTGAAGGGATCTGCTAGGTTATTCTTCAAGGCTATCTATTCCACCACCATTTTCCATCTCTGAATGAAATCCCAGATCAGGTGATACTTTCTCTGGATATGCTTCCCCTTCATGTGGTTCCTAGGTTCTTTGGATTGCGAGACTGCTCTAGAGCTGTCGCAATACACCACAATCGGTCTATCCATGCGTGGCAAAACTCTAAGTTTTGAAAGGAACTTCCAGCCATACTGCTTCCTTAGATGCTTCCTAAGCTACCACATACTCAACTTCCATGGTTGAGTCAACAATACAATATTACTTGATACTCCTCCATGAAACAGCTCCTCCAGATAAGGTAAAGACATATCTACTAGTGGACTTTCTATCATCCTTATCTGCCTGAAAATCTGAGTCTGTGTATTCAGTAGGAACCAAGTCTTCAGCCTTGTAAACCAGCATATAATATTTCGTACCATTAAAGTACTTAAGAATATGCTTTATAGCTTACCAATGAACCTCCCCAAGGTTTGACTGATATCTGCTAACTAAGCCTACGTCAAAACAGATATCTGGCCTAGTGCACAGCATGGCGTACATGAGACTTTTCACAGCCGAAGCGTAGGAAATCCTACTCATTCTGTCTTTTTCCGCTGAAGACTTAGGACAGTTTTTAGAACAAAAAGACAATCCATGTCTGCAAGAGATTAAAGCTCCCTTGCATAAGTCTATGCTAAACTTAGCCAGCATCTTGTCAATATATGTCGTTTGGGATAATCTCAACATTCTCTGCTTCCTATTTCTAAAAAGTTTAATTCCGAGAATGTAACTAGCTTTTTCCAAGTCATTCATACTAAATTGACTAGACAGTCAAACCTTAGTAGATAACAATGTCCCTATATCATTTCAAATAAGTAGAATGTCATGCACATAGAGGACAACAAAAATCACATTTATGCCTTCCAATTTCCTGTACACACATGGTTCATCCATGTTTTGAATGAAACTGTAAGACTTTATAGTTTCGTCAAAACGAATGTTCCATATTCTAGATACCTGCTTTAAGTCCATAAATGGACTTCTTAAGCTTTCAAACCTTATATTCCTGGCCTTTAGCAATAAAACCTTCTGGTTGGGACATATAGATGTCATTATTAAGATGGCCATTAAGAAATATCGTCTTAACATTCATTTGTCATATCTCATAGTCGTAATGACATACAATGGCAAGGAGGATACGGATGGACATAAGCATGGCTACCGGGAAAAAGGTCTCATCATAATCGATTCCCTCTTTTTGAGTATACCCTTTCACCACAAGTCTAACTTTGAAGGTTTCTACCTTTCCATCTGCTCCCATCTTCCTCTTGTATAGCCATTTGCACCCAATGGGTTTTATCCCTTCAGGTGAAGCTACAAGATCCTAAACCTGATTAAAGTACATAAACTCAATCTCAACTTTCATTACTTCATGCTATAGATCTGCATCAGCATCATCAATGGCCTCCTCATATCTAGTGGGATCTTGTTCCTAATGGTCAAAAACCAACTCAAAAGCCTCTTCTATCCATCTTTCTAGAACTCTAGATACCCTCCTACTACGATGAAACTCTATTTGTACAGGTTCTTGAGGTTATGTCTCTTCTTATTCCATAATCAGGTCTGAAGAAGTTGATTCCAAAGATAACTTCTCCTTGAGTTCTAACCTTGTTGAACCTTTAGTGGAAGTACTTTGATCATCCTCTAAGTATCTAGCATTACTACTTACCAATACTTTCTACTCCTTGGGATGATAAAAGTAACCTCCTTTGGTCCCTTTTGGATACCCAACAAAGTAGCATAATTCTGATTTTGGTTCTAGCTTATCTCCTTTGATCAGTACATAAGTTGGACAAGTCCCATATCTTGAGATAATTTAGACTTAGCTTACTCCCAATCCACATCTCATAGGGTGTCTTAGGTATTGACTTGGAATGCACCAAGTTCAGAATGTATGCTACTGTTTCTAAGGCATATCCCCAAAAAGAGACCAAAAGAGTCGTACGAGACATCATGCTTTGGACCATTTCCATTAATGTCCTATTCCTTTTCTCAACTACTCTATTTTGCTAGGGTGTACCCGGTGCAGAGAGTTGGGATACTATTCCATGATGTACCATATAATTCTTGAACTTACCGAGAAGGTATTCTCTACCACAATCTGATTGTAAGGTTTTGATCAGTTTACCTATCCGACGCTCCACTTCAGTCTTAAACTCTTTGAACTTGTCAAAAGTGTCAGACTTGCACCTCATCAGGTAGACATAACCAAACCTTGTACAATCATCCGTGAAAGTGATGAAATACCCAAAACCCCCTCTAACTTGAGTAGACAAAGGACCATACACATTAGTATGAACAAGACCCAATATCTCCTTGGCTCTATCAGCCTTTTGGGTGAACGACCTTTTGGTCATTTTTCCCATAAGGCAGGATTCACAATAAGGCCCACTTACAAAATCTTAATGAGCCCAAAGGCCCATCATAGATTAATCTCTGAATCCTGATTGAGTTAATATGGCCCAACCTTAGATGACAAAAATATGAGTCATTGGCATTGATCTTTCTCTTCTTACTTAAAAATTCAGATTGAGCGTTATTTGTTTGATTGTTTGTAGGATTTAAAAAGAATAAATTTTCATACATGTGCCCTGTACATAAAACTTCTCCATTTCTACTAATAGTAATACTAGAATGGAAAGAAATAGAATATCCATGATTTATTAGCTTTGCAGTTAAAATCAAATTTTGTCTAAAACTGGGTACATATAAAATATCCTTTATACAACTACTTTATTATAATAAAAAAATAAGATCCAACTCTCCCACTGCAAGGGCCCATACTCGTACTCCATTTCCTACTCGTAGTCCATGCTCGCCCTTCTAGAGTCTTCTTATCTTCCTAAACCCCTGCAAGGAGTTACAGATATGATCAATGGCACCAGAATCAACAATCCAAGTAAAAGTTGATCCAACCATTGAAATAGACTCTAGATAGAGAACAATACCTGTAGGGTTTTTTCTTGGCCTGAAATTCTGGACACTTCTTTTTCCAGTGTCCCTTCTGCCCACATTTGAAGCATTTGCCTTTAGACTTGTTAGGCTGGTTCTTGGGCTGAGTCGAGGCGTTTTCCTTCTTCTTCTTGAACTTCCTGAGTTTGGGCCCAACTCTGGAAGAAAAAGTCTTAGCAATCATAGCCTTGGACTGAGGCTTCATGACCTTCTCCGCCACCTGGAGCTCTTTCATTAACTCAGTTAAAGTCATGTTTAACTTGTTCATGTTGTAGTTCAACTTGAACTGAATAAAAGAGCCTGGCAGAGATTCGAGAACCATATCCATTTGACTCCCGGGGTCAATAACAACCCCTAAGACTTCCGCTTCCTCGAAAGCAGCAATTATTTTGAGCATGTACTCCCTGACTGATGCTTCCTCAGCCATCTTAGTATTTACGATCCTCCTAAGAGCCTCCTGCCTTGCGGGCCGGCTCTTATCAGCAAACATCATGGCTAATGTGTCATATACAGTAGCCATGTGCTCGTGTTTTGACTGGAACACATTAGACATAGAGGCCAAAATGTAGTATCAAGCCATTTCGTTGGCCTTCTTCCATGCTTTCTCAACCTTGCGCTTGTCAGTGGTAGAACCCTCACCAATAACATGGCAGGTTTCAAAGAGGATATATTTATATTCCTCAGCAGTGAGTATTATGTCCAAGTTTCTTTTTCAATCCATATAATTTGGACCCATTAACTTATTCTCATGGAGAATAACGATCAAAGGACTAAAAGAACCTCCACCAACCATTTCTGAAATATAAAAAATAAAAGAAAATTCAGTTTGTGAAAAAATAAAATAATTTGTGACTTTATCCTCATATTAAATCCAATAATAGTTAACCCTATCACAATTATCTTTAATATGATTAATTTGGCTCTTAGAAAAACTGACATGGCTTCTTGGAAAGATTAACAGTTTTCTAAGCTAAGTGTATTAACCACCACAAATTAATTTTCCTTCTAGGTAATGATCTAGAAAATATCTACATCGTGAGATAACCGTTTCTTCTCATTTCCTTTGGACATTCCTCGCACCATAACCTCCAACGTGGGCTGGCTGATCATAGCACGTGTCCCGAGTTATTAATTACATCCATTCATTAGTTCTAGATCCTTGTGGTATCCTCATCCTATACAGGTTCACTTCCAAGGTGATAGGAGGGGACCCACGATCTCTAATGAGGATCGTGATGGAAGTTGTGGAGCCGTTGGAATCCCTCTCTCACTTAGTATTTTTAAAATAAGGGTTTTCTTAAAAATATCTTTTGAAAATTTCAATTAAGTTTTCTTTTAACTCAAAATAAAATATCTACACCTATAAAAATTTCTATGTCAAGATTTATATCCTTTGAGAAATTTTTTCATGGATTAATTTTATTTAAGTTAATAAACTTAATAATTTCAAAATTTTCCAATAAAACTTTTGAGAGATTTTTATCTCAAGATTAATTTAACAAAAATAATTTTTCTTGTTAAAATTCAATCAAAATGGTTTTCTATTTTTATTCACAAAAATATCTAAATCCAATATATTTTCTATGTTAAGGATAAAATTTTTTGAGAAAATAATCCAGAATTAATTTTTTTTTTCAAATTAAAATTAACCATTTGATTTAAGAAAAATATTTTTCTTTGTCAAAAATTTCCAAAGACTTTGGTCTTTTGGAAAACGCGCACATAGGGTACAAAAAGAAATAAGCATACTAAAAAATTGTAAATGTTTTCATGCTTTTCTATTATTTTAATCTAAGTGTCCAAATAATAAAATTAAACATATTAATTAATTAATAGTTTTGTTTAATCCTAAAATTTCCTTTACTATTATTTTTCATGCAAAATATTCAAAGAATATTAACTATTACAAAAAAAATAATAAAATAACTTTGCCTGGTATGGAACCAAAAATCAAAAAAAATTTTTATTCGGGTCCAATGCACCTACCACACTGGATCATGACCCCATGGAAAAACCATGGGCTGGATCCGGGCTGGTAGACCTAGCCCGTGCCCGCCCTAGCTGCGCGGTGAAAATTGTTGACCGCGTAGAGAATGCAATTGCAATTGCATTCCTCGTTGAAGGCTTTAGCGAGAAAGCCTTCCTCGCTGGACAGGAGCCGCGGCTTAGCGGCTCCTCTCTCATCCAATGGCGGCTCGACATAGATAGCTCGGCTCGACACAGTAGCTTCTTCTCCAGCATTTCTTCTACGTTCCAAAGGATTTTTGGACGTGATTTTTTCTTCCATTTTCAATCTAAATTCATCCGAACAACCGCCTATACCCTTAAAAAATATTGGACTTACACGATATCTATGAAAACAATCAAAATACATTGTTCCTATACTTTCACTCGCGAAGCTTACAGTGAAACTACTCATACCAGTAAACATGAAGGATCACAGATTTCAACCAAAATAAATATTTTCTTGTTTAGATAAGCCTAGCATGCTTTCTACATTTACTAAACCATGGCTTTGATACTAATTGAATGCTTAAAAAGGCAAAAATCTTTAAAACGAAAACATGCTTGGAAAACAAAAAATTTACCTCTCTGATTGAATAGCCCTCTTCGCACTGGTATAGATCTCTGTACAAGGATACTTGAGACAATTGGATCACGTCCTTGTAAACGTCTACTGCGTCTCATTCACGCAAAGCCTTCGATCCTCTGAAATGGTGCCCGTAATACAGCTCGTGAAGGCTTAAAGATTGGATTTTGACAAGCTTTTAGTGAAAGCTTCACCGAAGCTCTCCGTGAAGTTGGGTTTCTGTTTCTCTATGAATGATGAACCCAGAAGTGCAAAACCAAAAACTACACTTCAATTCATTTTCCATTCATTTCAATCACTGCCCCGAGAGAGAACCCATTCGCGTGCAAACAAAAAGCATCCATACTTTCTATTATCCTTCACGCGAAACAACAGGGGATCCATCCCGTGTTGTTTTTTTATTTAATTAATTAATTTAATATTATTTTTTTAATTTTATTTTACCCTTGGTCTTATTCATTAGGCAGATAAAACTATTTATTCTTGAGCTTGAATACCCATAAATAATAAATCTTAATCATTTATTTTTTGGACTTTATTAAATAGCCCAATAAATAATTAACAAATCAAAATAGACCAATATAAAATTTCATACCTTTTATCTAGTTTATATCCAGATTAATTTTCGAATTATTCAATCTGGGCATTGGGCCCTGAATAATTAATTAATCAATTAAACTAGATAAAATAAATACTTTCTCTCAAACTTTTTATTTTATTCTAGTCCAATAATAAATTAGACTAATAAAATAAAATCCATAATTATCAAGACTAATTCATTAACCCAAATCTTTCATAACTTAAGGGCCATTTCGGGGACCAAAAGACACATCGCCTTAGCCACTAAAATAACCAAAATACTCCTACTATATAAATAGCTATATTTTGCATTTTAAATATTTCTTAATATCATCATAAGAAAATATTGACCCCAAGGACAATGTTGCGTTAGTAAAGTCTTCGACCTACAGGTGTAATGACTAAAATACCCCTCTACGCATCGCCATGCAATTAGAGAGGAAAAGTGTACTAACACCTCTCTAATAGACATCTACCATCTTTAGACCTCTAGTCCAATGATCCACGACTCCTGGAATATTTTCACTTTACAAGGGAGCTACCTTAAAGTAAACATCCAAGTCATATTCCCCAGGGTCTTGGATAATTAAATCATTTGAACAGTCACAAAAGGAAATATAACATAGAAGCTATCTTGTACAAGTCTGTTTTAACTAACTAGTCACATATACTTAACATACAAGTATATCGGATCTATGAAAGAACCTTAAGTACAGTATATCAAGTATATGTTTCTAGTTTCGTCAAACTACCAACTCATACTCAAGCGGTAGAGTATTAGTCCACGCTATAGCAGTAATAGTCTGGGTTTCTTTTAAATAGTACTTTTAAAAACTACTATTACAAGTTTTGTTCAACGTATTCAAAATACGCTTATACTATGAAGCGAGTGGACTACACACTGGCTAAAGGTATGCCATTTCCTAGTTGGAATTCATAACACAATAACCTATACATGATGAGATTACCATTCTCATCAATCAGTTATGAACAAATATTTATGTGTTAAGTAACCTGTGATCCATACCTTACTATGAAAGACCGCCATTCACATGAATCACTTACTTAAACACAATGAGTCCTTTCTAACCAAAAATCGTACACAAATAAAATATAAATTCACAAATAAATTTTGAGAATAAATTCTTTTATTAATAAATTCGAAAATTATATAAGATAAACTAGTCTAGAGGGTATATATACCAACACCTGTATGATTTGTTTATAGGTTAGACAGAAGATTTGCCTCAGTCACGCAAGATTGGACACAAGGTTATTGTAGTACACTTGTCCTAGTTTCAACAGCGGATCCATCTTCCTCTGACAAGGAGTCAAAATCTAGGTCGGAATGGTTTGCGTTAGAGAGTAGTGACAGAGAGATAGAAGCTGAGGTTTCCAAAGTTGTATCACCTGAAGCTTGAAAGAATGAGAAGATGGGAATTGGGGCCCTTGGGCCAAAGGGTAGAGTTGGGATATGCAGATGCAAGATCAACCTATACCAATAATTGACCCAATTTCTGGCAATGAGGATGACGAGGAGATACCTAGTGCATCTAATGAAAGAGTGGACAGAGAGGAGGAAGCTAACACCAACAATGAAGGTGGTGAGGAGATGGATAATACTAATAATGAGGGAGAGGAGGATGTAGAAATTATTGACGACGAGGGAGGAGAGGATATGATTGACACTGACGATGAGAAGGAGGAGACAGTTGTGGCACCTATGACCCCACCCATAGGGGAGCTTGCACCTACACTAGTTAGTGATATTACTAGGGAGTCTAAGGTTGAGATAGCTAGGTTGGATGGAGAGATGGACGAGATAGAGAAGAGACTTTCTATAGCTATGGAGGAACTCTGAGAGGCAGCTAGGAGAGCAAGACAGAAGGGGAATAGGAAGGTAGAAGTGAGTTCCAAAATGCCCAAAAATGGGGGCAATTTTCTTAAGTTTGTGAGTAGACATAGGATAGACTTCTCTAAGAACACCAAGGGTTGGTTGGTGGAGCCTACTTCTGATTCGTTGAGTGATGGTTAGACTAGCAAGGGAGGAAGAACTTTTAGAAGATCAGTGACATAATTTGACATTCAGACTTATATTTGTTCATTTATTTATTTGTTTATCTATCCATTACAACCTATTTCTTTGTCGCAAATATTTAAATATTCAAAATAATGGTATCGTATAGGTTATCCATTTCCTTTTCTATAAAAGTATGATTTGATGAATTTGGATAAGGAATTTTTGAGCACTTATTTTCTTTTGCAAATTTTTGTATGCATTTGTTACAACAAAACTTAAAGTTGTCATTGTATAGACTTTACATTCATATGAGCACGGCCTCTTTTCCATATTGATTTATCATAACAGGTAGTCGGAATTGAAGATGGCACTAAGATACAGAACCAAGTCCATAGCAACACCATTCAAAATAATGAGTTATCATCACCGGATTCTAGACAAATGCAACACGCTATGTCGACTTGTGAGAAGGATATGAACAAGAATAGAAGGCAACACCCGAGGGACCTACAGAGGGATTAAGAACCTTGCCAAACTGAGAAGGACTTTTACATCCAAAACAAATATGTTGCCACCATGGATACCACTGCCGAGCCGCAAATGCAGTTAGTAGGGGATATAAGACGAGACTACAAGTGAAGGCTAAGTATTTGTGACAAGCAAAGAGGACTTATGAGTGGATACTACGAGGTAAGCTTATTATTTTGATTTTTGAAAAGAATAAGCTCTTTGATCTTAGCTCTATGCATTTGTATATGGTGTAGTATATCAATCACTCAAATTGTGACAGATGTGAATTGGCTTATAAATTATTGATAGCTTCTTCGTGCTTGGGGGAGGAATGTACAGGTTGTATCCGAGAAGTGAAATTGTGGTTGGGAAGTAAACTACTAAGAAATTTAATTCACATATTCCTTAAGTATTAAGATAATATATTAAGCGTGGAATCATAGTTAAAATATGGAGCTTGAGTTAATTATGGAGACAAAGTCATGTATTTTCATAGATCATTTAGATAGAATTGAGTGTAGAGAAGTTGATGCTAAGGAAATGTTGTGCTTAATATCAGGAGCGAGGAATTTTAAGTTATTATAGAGGGAGTACTAAGAATTTTTGTTTGGCTACAATGGTTGATGTGCACCTGGGCTATAAGTATGGAACGATACTGATAGGGACTAAAATTGCCATTATTTTTCTAGTTATTTGAGGTTGTTTTGTGATATATTTGTAGTAATAACTAGGCATATTCCTTCCTATTTGACCTTTTACTTGTGAAAAATATTTTTGGCAAATTTGTACAGATTTGAGTTAAATTCGAGTAAAAAGTGAACAATTCCAGAATGCACCTGGTGCCAGGCCAGCCAAGGGACTAGGCGTCAGGTCTATTCTGGACAAGTAGAAGAAACCGAGCCAACTTTCAGGAAAAAATAGAATAGACCTAGGAACGAGTCTGGCAAGTGGATCAGGCACCGAGTCCATTCTGTTCGGCCAGCAAAAATAGAGCAAAATTCAGGAGAAGAACATATTGTACCTAACGCCAGGTAGGTCAAAGGTACTCAGCACCAGGCCCACTTTGGAAGGCAAAAATCCTATGCACGAGTTTGGAAAATTTTCAAAGATTTTGGTACTTTCTAATTCCTACTCGGCAAAAATTCCTCCAACAATGAATTTAGCATCAAAGTGGCCTATAAAAGTAACAAAAAACACAAGAAAAAGATATATAGAGAGGTGGATCCAAGAGCTAAAAATTTAAAATACTCATTGAATGAGGAATTCACCCAATCAAAGATGATTGTTTAAGAGAGTCTTCTAGGATGAAGAACGAGGCTTGTCTATGAGTGCTTTCTTTTATCTTTATTTTCTATTCCTTGAACAATGATATATTTAATGTTTTTGTTGTAATTTAACATTATTTTTTGAATTCATAATTTTGTGTTAATTTAGTTATTTGATCAATTCTTTATCATCTTTGGTATTTGATTAATTGTTATCATTGGTTATTAATGTGAGTTCTTCTAATTGACTTAGACAAAACGATATTAGGAGTTTTATTGTATTGATTTCATAATTGTAAAATATTAATGGATGTAAACGATGAAGTTAGGATTTTAAGACTAAGTGATCAAAGATTAGTTGATTTCGTCTTGACAAATGGTCATTAGCTAATTTCATGTTTTTAAGGAATTGAAATTCATGTATATTTTGGTTATGATGGCTTGATTGACAAATCTGTTAATTGAATCAAAATATAATGATGAACTTAATGCATGTTTTGGTTATATTAGTTTGATTAACAAATCTATTAATATGAATCAAAATACAATAATTTCATGGATTGACAAACGAAGTGGAATTTATCTAAATAGATTCATGACTTGACAAACGATTGAATTTTACTTTACATTCCTTCATGATGCCAAGATAATAATTAATTGAGAGAATTGCAAGTTGATTCATTATCATGTTTTCTAATATAATTGTCTAAACTTCATATTTCTACATTTTTTTAGCTGTATATATATATATATATATATATATATTATTTTTCTTATTTTCTCACTTTATTTGGATCGGTTAAACAATGAATGAGAAGTGATTAGTGTGTATTTATTCCTTTGAGGATCGATACTCGTTAATTCCCTATACTATTCTTGTGATGAGTATACTTGCTCGTATGTATATTTTGGGATTAATGTTTTAATTAAAACTTGACTAACGGATGGATTTAAATTTGATGATTTTTATATACCCAAAATTTATGCATCAAGTTTTTGGAGCTGCTGCGAGGAACAATATCATAAAAGCTTGAATTTTGTTGATTTAACTATATTTATATGTTTATATGTTTTATATGTAAATATGTTCCTTATTTGACTAAGTGCCATATTTTATTTTCTTGTATACTTGAAGTTAATGTCTCTATACGTTATAATTGCTTCTAACATAAGTTATGAACATATGCCATAATTAACTAACTTGATTTCATATTGTAATGTGTGTATATGAAACTAACAAGTTATTTTGTATAGGTAAGATGACCAATTGGAGCATGAGATGGTATCATAACATGTCTCATGGAATGACATCTGACCCATCCAACTCTATTACTTTAGAAGAGGCATTAGAAAAATTTGCCACCCATGTAACTAAACATTTTCATGAGATAGATGACATATTGGCAAAATTTGAGGACATGATTAGAAGTATGGAAAGGTAAATTTGATTTTTAATGGATTTAGTGATAAAGTTGCTATTAGAGGTGGAAACACAACATAATTCAACTGCCATTACATTACGAAATGATAAGAAGTTACCCGATCCCAGCACAAAACTGATACCATCTAAAGAAGATGGGCCAGAACCAACCCCTCTTGTTGAACCTTTTGAAAAACAAACTAAAAAAATAGATTTTCAACCACAGTACCTTATCCCACTCGCGCACACAAAGCAAGAAAAGATGCACAATTTGACAAGTTTTTAGAAATTTTCAAACAACTGCACATAAACATTCCACTTAGTGAGGCCTTGGTGCACATACACAAATATGCAAAATTTCTCAAAAAATATTATTGTAAACAAAAAAAGGTTTGAGGAATTATCCACTATGGTTTTAAATAAAGAGTGCTCAGCTATCCTGCAAGATCAAAGGACTTTGCCACCAAAAAAAAAAAAAAAAATGATCCAGGGAGTTTTTCTATTCATTGTCTTGTTGGGACTCTTACATTTTGTAATGCATTAACAGACTTAGGTGCTAGTATTAATCTTTTGTCATATAAAATTTTCAAAAATCTAGGCCTAGATGAACCCAAGCCCACTAGGATGGGTATTCAACTTGCGGATAGATCCATCAAATACCCTAGAGGAATAATGGAATATGTGTTGGTTAAGGTGGATAGATTCATATTTCCTGTGAATTTTGTTATTCTTGATATTAATGAAGATTCTAAAGTTCTTTTAATCCTAGGTCAACATTTTCTAGCAACTGCCAAAGTATTAATTGATGTTCATAGAGGAAAATTGACACTTAGGGTTGGGGATGAGGAAGTTATTATCAAAATTCATAAAAGCATGCAACATCCTATTTCTTATGATGATTCTTGTTTAAGGATTGATATTCTTGACGAACCTATCTTTGACTTTGTGTAGGAATCATTTGTCTAAAGCTATTTAGAACAATCTATTGCATATTTGAAGGATTCAAACGAGGGCCCTAAGTTGGGAAAGTTTGAGGAAATTGAAAAAGGCAGTTTGGGAAATACGAAGTCATCTATTGAGGAATCACCGGAATTGGACTTAAAAGACCTCCTCGAGCACTTGGAATGTGCATTTTTGGCAAAAGGTGAAAAACTGCCCATGATCATTGCAAAAGACCTTACTTGTGAACAAAAGACCAAATTAGTAAGTCTATTAAGAAAATATAAAGGAGTCGTTACATAAAAAATTACGGATATTAAGGGAATTAGCCCTTCCTTTTGTACTCACAAAATCTTGTTGGAAGAAGGAGTCAAACCCGTAATGCAACCCTTGTTGGGAATGTGTCCTCTTAGACTAGGTTTCTGATATACAAAAATCGAATGTTTTAATAAAAGAATTTATTTCAGAAATCGTTTGTGAATTTACTTTTTATTTGTGCACAATTTCGTTTGGAAAAGACCCATTGTGTTTAAATAAGTGAGCCATGTGAATGGAGGTCTTTCACATTAAGGTATAGATCATGGGTTATTTAAATACATAAACGTTTGTTCTTAACCGATTGATAAGAATGAGAATCTCATCATGTCTAGGTTATTATGTTATGAATTCCAAATGGGGAATAGCTTACTTTTAGCCAGTGAGTAGTCCACTCACTTCATGACATAAACGTATTTCGAATATATAGAATAGGACCTGTAGTAGTGGTTTCTAAAAGTACTATATGGTAGAAACCTAAACTACTACCGCTACAGCATAGACTAGTACTCTATGACTTAAGTATGAGTTGATGGCCTGGCGAAGCTGGAAGCATATACTTTGATATGCTATAGTTGAGGTTCTATCATAGAACCCATAAACTTGCATATTGGGTTTATGTAACTAGTTAGTTAAGACAGATTTGTACAAGATAGTTTCTACACTATATCGCCCTTTGTGATTGTCTGAATGATCTGAATATCCAGAGCCCTGGGAAATATGACTTGGATGTTTACTTTAGGGTAGCTCCCTTCGAAAGCAAAAACACTCCAGAAAGTCGTGGATCATTGGACTAGAAGCCTAAGGATGGTAGATGTCATTTAGAGGGGTGTTAATACACTTCTTCCTCTCTAAATGTACGGCGATGTGTAGAGGAGTATTTTAGTCATTTTACCTGTAGGTCGAAGACTTTGCTAATGCAGTATTGTCCTTGGGATCAATATTTTCTTATGGTGATATTAGAAAATATTTAAAATACAAAATACATCTATTTATATAATAGAGGTATTTTGGTCATTTTAGTAGCCAAGGCGATGTGTCTTTTTGGTTCTCGGAATAGCCTGTAAGTCCTACTTAATTTTTGGATTGAGAAATTGATCTCAATTGAGAGAGTTTTATTTTATTCAGGAAATCTAATTTATTATTGGATTGGAATAAAATAAATTGAGAGAAATTTATTATTTAGTTTAATTGGTTAATTAATTATTAAGGGTCGACGTTCAGTTTGAATAATTAGAAAATTAACCTGGACTTAAACTAGAGGAAAATAATTAATACTTAATTATTTATTGGGTTATTTATTTAATTAATCCCAAAAAATAAATAATTAAAGTTTTTTTTTGGGTTCATTTGGGCACATTAATTATTGGGTTATTTATTTAATCCCAATAAAAATAATTAATGTTTATTATTTTGGGCTTTTCGGGTCCAAAAATAATAATAAATACTATTTTGGCCCAATAGCCTGGACCATAGGATTTTTTCGGACACAGTTCAGAAGAGTTTAGGGAGAAGTCAAATTTTATTTTGTTAATAATATTCGGGCAGGATATTATTATTATCAAAATAATTATTTTGGTTTCATGACTCTTGGCTTTCTGTGTGGAAAAATAAAATAAAATTTTAAAAAAACAAATGTCTTTCCCTCTCGTGTATGGCTCTTAGTTTTCTGGCTATTGGTTTTTGCTAACATAAGAAACCAAAGGAAGCCAACCAAGAGGCAAGAAAAAAAGATCTGATCCTCTTCTCACCCAAATACTGTGTTCACCAACTGGGATTAGGGAGGGTCATATTTTGAGAACTGAAGAGCCAAGTATTCAATGCACCGGAGGTGAAGAAGTTGGCAACCGGAGCTTCAACCCACGGGAAGAAGGAAGTTGTTTTTGTGCTTCAATCCATTTTACCACTGTCTTCAAGGTTTAAGGCACTGAAAGGTATGGTTTTCATGCTTCCATGCTGCTGCTATGCTCTGTTCATGATGTTTCTGTCCATTTTTATTCCTTCCGTAGCATTCTCTCTGTTATTTTTCAAATCCTACGTACAAGTGGTATCAGAGCATGTGATTTGATTAGCTTAGGGAGCATGTTAGTTAATAAAAATGTTGAAGATCATTATTTGGTGCTTAAACCTATGATCCTTCGCTGTTTTGGTATGGGATAGACATTTTTGTAAGCTTCACAGTGGAAGCATAGCATGCACTGTAATTTTCTGGCTTTGAGAATTTGATCATGTAAACCCAATTAAGAAGGGTATAGGCAGTTGTGGTTTTGGTTTGGATGAGTTTTTTGAATGAAAAATGTCCAAAGAAGCCACTGGAAGAGAACTGTGGAAAAAACACAGACAAAATGCAAGAAAACATCACGGAGAAGAAGGTTACTATTCCTAAGCCGCCACTGGAGCCGAGTCGTCGAATCGAGCCGCTGTTGTTTTGTGCCTGCAGCTGTGTCGGTTTGAGCCAGCTTGCGGCTGGAATTGGAGCCAATTTGCAATTGCAAATTCAATTCGCGCGTGGGTTGCCGGGTTGATGTGCGGGTCATGCAGGCGCAACATGGGCGGAGCGGCGGGCGGGTGCGGGTCACGGGCGGGCGGAGTAGCACGTGGGTCAAAACAGCTGGAGATTAGGTGCGGTGGGTGCACCGGGCGCGCGGTGGACCGTAGTGCAATTGGGTGCGGATCCGGTGCATCGGGTGTATGTGGACCGCCAGTTAATTTTTGTAATTTGTTTTTCTTTTTCGTTTTGGGTCCCATACCAGGAGAAATTAATATTTTTGCAATAGTTTGTATTCTTAGAATATATTTGCATGAAAAATATTAGTAAGGGATTTTAGGATTAAACAAGATCATTAATTAATTAGTTAATGTGTTTAATTCTATTATTTGGGCACTCAGGTTTAAAAAATAGAAAAGCATGAAAACGTTTATTGTTTTCTGGCATGCTATTTTTTTTGTGTACCTATGTGCACATTTCCTCAAAGACCAAAGTCTTTGGGAATATTTATACAAGGAAAACATTTTTCTTTAAAAATTATATGGTTATTTTAACTTAAACAAAAATTAATCATTTGATATTTTCCCAAATGAAATCCTTGACATAGAAAATATATTAGATTTAGATATTTTTGTAAGTTAAAATAGAAAGCCATTTTATTTTATTTTGTACAAGAAAAATTATTTTGTTAAAAGAGCTTGAGACCAAAGTCTCTTAAAAGTTTTAATTGGAAAATTTTTGAACTCATTAAGTTTTAACTTAAATAAAATTAGTCCATGGAAAAATATTTCAAAGGATATAATCCTTGACATAGAGATTTTAATGGATTTAGATATTTTATTTTTAAGTTAAGGGAAAACTTAATGGAAATTTCAAAAGGATATTTTTCAGAAAACTTTATTTTAAAAGACTAAGTGGGAGAGGGGTTCTAACGACCCCACGACTTCCATCACGATCCTCATTAGAGATCATGGGTCCCCTCGCGTCACCCTAGGAGCGAACCCGTATAGGATGGGGATACCACAAGGATCTAGATCTAATGGGAGGATGTAATTAATAACTCAGGACACGTACTATAATCGCCAACCCACGTTGGAGGCTATAATGCGAGGAATGTCCATAGGACATGAGAGGAAACGGCCATCCCTTTGATGGAGTTATCCTCTGGATCATTACCTAGAAGGAAAATTAATTTGTGGTGGTTAATACACTTAGCTTAGAAAACTGTTAATCTTCCCAAGAAGTTATGTTAGTTTTCCTAAGAGTCAAATTAATTTCAGTGCACAAATTTATTTTCACAAACTAAATCCTTTCTTTTATTTTTCGATTTTTCAAAAATGGTGGGAGGTTCTTTTAGTCCTTTGGTTGTTATTCTCTATAAGAATAAGTTAACGGGACCAAACTATATGGACTGGAAGAGGAACCTAGACATAATACTCACAGTCGAAGAGTATAAGTATGTCCTTTACGAGACCTGCCCTGTGATCAGGGAAGGTTCCACCTCCGAAGAGTGAGAGGCTAAGAAGGCATGGAAAAAGGCTAATGAAATGGTACGTTACTATATGCTAGCCTCCATGTCTAATGTGCTCCAGTTTAAACATGAGCACATGGCTTCTGCGTATGACATTAGTCATTCATTGGCCATTATGTTTGCGAATAAGAGCCGGCCCGCAAAGTTGGAGACTCTTCGAACTTTAATAAACACTAAGATAGCTGAGAGAGCATCGGTCAAAAAGTATATGCTCAAGATGATTGGTGCTTTCGAGGAGGCAGAAATCTTAGGGGCTATCATTGACCCCGGGAGCCAAATGGACATTGTTCTCAAATCTCTACCGGGTTCCTTTACTCAGTTCAAAATAAATTACAATATGAACAAGTTAAACATGAGTTTGTCTGAGTTAATGAAGGAACTCCAGATGATAGAGAAGGTCATGAAACCACAATCAAATGCCATGATTGCTAAGGCTTCTTCCTCAAGAACTAGGTCCAAGCCTAGGAAGTTCAAAAGGGAGAAGGGATACGTAGCAGCCCAACCCAAGACCTAGCCCAGAGACAAACCAAATGGCAAGTGCTTCAAAAATGGGAAGAAGGGATACTGAAAAAAGGAGTGTCTAGATCTTCAAGCCAAGAAAAATCCTACAGATAATATTTTCTATATAGAGTCTATATCAATGGTTGGATCAATTTCCACTTGGATTTTTGATTTAGGAGCCATTGATCATATCTTTAACTTCTTGCAGGGGTTTAGAAAAATTAGAAGACTCAAGAAGGGCAAACATGGATTACGCGTGGGAAATGAAACACAAGTCTGGGCCCTTGCAGTGGGAGAGCTGGATCTTGTTTTTTATTATAATAAAAAAGTGGTTTTAATAGATATTTTATATGTACTTGGTTTTCGTCAGAATTTGATTTCAGTTGCAAAACTAATAAATCAAGGTATTCTGTATCTTTCCATTTTGGTGTTTCTATCAGTACAGATGGAGAAATCTTATGTACAGGGCACATGTATTGAAATCTATTCTATTTAAACCCTATTAACAATCAATCAAATAACGCTCAATCTGAACCTTTAACTAAGAAGAGAAAGACCAATGTCAATGACTCATATCTTTGGCATCTAAGATTGGGTCATATCAACTCAACTAGGATTCAAAGGCTAATCCATGATGGGCCTTTGAGCTCATTGAGATTGAAAAATTGGCCTTAGTGTGAATCCTGTCTAATGAGAAAGATGACCAAAATGTCTTTTATCCCAAAGGCGGATAGGGCCAAAGAGGTATTGAGTCTTGTTCACACTGATGTGTGTAGTCCCTTATCTACCCCAGCTAGAGGAGGTTTTGAGTACTTCATCATTTTCACAGATGATTGTACAAGGTTTGGTTATATTTACCTGAGAGGCGCAATTCTGATTTTTTTGATAAATTCAAGGAGTTTAAGGTTAAAGTGGAGTGTCGGACAGATAAATTAATCAAGACTTTATGATCGAATTGTGGTGGAGAGTACCTCCTGGGTGAATTTAATGACTACATAGTACATCATGAGATATTATCTCAACTCTCTGCGCCGGGGACACCCTAGCAGAATGGAATAGCTGAGAGAAGGAATAGGACATTGATGGAAATGGTCTGAAGTATGATGTCTCATGCTACTTTTTCAGTATCTTTTTGGGGATATGCCTTAGAAACAGTGGCATATATTCTGAACTTGGTGCCTTCCAAGTCAGTACCTAGGACTCCCTATGGGATGTGGACTGGGCGTAAGCTAAGTTTGAATCATCTCAGAATATGGGATTGTCCAACTTATGTACTAATCAAGGGAAACAAGTTGGAACTAAAATCGGAATTATGCTATTTTTTTAGATATCCAAAAGGAACAAAGGGTGGTTACTTTTATCATCCTAAGGAACAGAAGGTATTGGTCAGTATCAATGCTAGATACTTAGAGGATGATCAAAATACTTCCACAAAAAGTTTGACTAGGTTGGAACTCGAGGAGAAGTTATCTTCGGAAGTAACTTCTTCTGACCCGATTGTGGAACAATAAAAGGCACAGCTTCAAGAGCTTGTACAAATGGTGCCTCGTCGTAGTGGGAGAGTGTCTAGGGTTCTAGATAGATAGACTGGAGAAGCTTTTGAGTTAGTCTCTGACCATTAAGAATAAGACCCCACGAGATACGAGGAGGCAATTGCTGATGCCGATGCAAATCTATAGCATAAAGCAATGAAAGTCGAGATTGAGTCTATGTCCTTCAATCAGGTTTGGGATCTTGTAGCTTCACCTGAAGGGATAAAACACATTAGGTGTAAGTGGGTGTACAAGAGCAAGAGAGGAGCAGATAAGAAGGTGAAAACCTTCAAAGCTAGGCTTGTGGCAAAAGGGTAGACTCAGAAAGAAGGGATCGATTATAAGGAAACCTTTTCCCCGGTAGCCGTGCTTAAATCCATCTGGATCCACCTTGCCATCGTATGTTATTATGACTACAAGATATGGCTAATAGATGTCAAGACAGCATTTTTAAATGGCCATCTTAGCGAAGACATCTATATATCTCAATCGGAAGGTTTATTGCTGAAGGCCAAGAACATATAGTTTACAAGTTTAAGAAGTCCATCTATGGACTTAAGTAGACATCGAGAGCATGGAACATTCGTTTTGACGAGACTGTAAAGTCTTATGATTTTATTCAAAACGAGGATAAACCATGCGTGTACAAGAAACTTGAGGGGTTTAATGTGGTGTTTCTTGTCTTGTATGTGGATGACATTCTACTCATTGAAAATGATGTAGAGTCATTATCATCTACAAAGGTTTGGCTGTCTAGTCAATTCAGTATGAAGGACTTGGGAGAAGCCAACTATATTCTCGGGATTAGATTTCTTAGAAATAGGAAGCATAGAATTATAGGATTATCCTAAGACGCATACATTGACAAGATGCTGGCCAAGTACAGCATGAACTCATGTAAGGAAACTCTAATCCCTTGCAGATATGGGTTGTCACTTTCTTCAAGGGACTGTCCTAAGTCTCAAGAAGAAAAGGACAGAATGAGTAGGATTCCCTACGCTTCGGCTGTGGAAAGTCTCATGTACGCCATGCTGTGTATTAGGCCAGATATCTACTTTGCCATAGGCTTAGTTAGCAGATATCAGTCAAACCCTGGGGAGGTTCATTAGCAAGTTGTAAAGCATATTCTCAAGTACCTCAAAGGAACGAGAGATTATATGCTTGTTTACAAGGTTGATGATTTGGTTCCTACGGGATACACAGACTCAGACTTCTAGGCGGATAAGAATGAGAGAAAATTTACTAGTAGATATGTCTTCACCTTGTCTGGAGGAGCAATTTCATGGAGGAGTGTCAAGCAATCTAGCATTGCTGACTCAACCATGGAAGTTAAGTATGTGGCAGCTTCGGAGGCATCCAAGGAAGCAGTCTGGCTCCAGAAGTTCCTTTTAGAACTTGGAGTTATGCCACATATGGACAGACCGATTGTGATGTACTACGACAATACTGGAACAGTATCACAATTCAAGGAACCTCGAAATCACAAGAAGGGGAAGCATATTGAGAGGTAGTACCACCTGATCCGGGATTTTATCCAGAGATGGAAAGTCGTAGTGGAACAGATTGCCTCAGATAACAATCTAGCAGATCCATTCACCAAACCTTTGGCTGAGAGGGTCTTTAAAAGACACTTAGACACCATTAGGGTGGGCATCTACGAACTTACCTAGTCTTAGAGTGCAAGTGGGAGATTGTTGGGAATATGCCCTGTTAGACTAGGTTTCTGATATACAAAAATTGAATGTTTTAATAAAAGAATTTATTTCAGAAATTGTTTATGAATTTACTTTTTCTTTGTGCACAATTTCTTTTAAAAAAGACCCATTGTATTTAAATAAATGAGCCATGTGAATGAAGGTCTTTCATAGTAAGGTATGGATCATGAGTTATTTAAACACATAAACGTTTGTTCTTAACCAATTGATGAGGATGAGAATCTCATCATGTTTAGGTTATTATGTTATGAATTTTAAATGGGGAATGGCTTACCTTCAGCCAGTGAGTAGTCCAATCACTTCATGACATAAGCGTATTTCGAATACATAGAATAGGACCTGTAGTAGTGGTTTCTAAAAGTACTATATGATAGAAACCTAGACTACTACCGCTACAGCGTGGACTAGTACTCTATGACTTAAGTATGAGTTGGTGGTCTGGCAAAACTAGAAGCATATACTTTGATATGCTAAAGTTGAGGTTCTATCGTAGAACCAATATACTTGCATATTGGGCTTATGTAACTAGTTAGTTAAGACAGACTTGTACAAGATAGTTTCTACACTATATCGTTCCTTGAGTTGTCTGAATGATCTAAATATCTAGGGCCCTGGGAAACATGACTTGGATGTTTGCTTTAGGGTAGCTCCCTTGGAAAGCAGAAACACTCCAGAAAGTCGTGGATCATTGGACTAGAAGCCTAAGGATGGTAGATGTTATTTAGAGGGGTGTTAGTACACTTCTTCCTCTCTAAATATATAGCGATGTGTAGAAGGGTATTTTAGTCATTCCATCTGTAGGTCGAAGACTTTGCTAATGCAGCATTATCTTTGGGGTCAATATTTCCTTATGGTGATATTAGGAACTATTTAAAATACAAAATACATCTATTTATATAGTAGAGGTATTTTGGTCATTTTAGTAGCCAAGGCGATGTGTCTTTTTAGTCCTTGGAATAGCCTGTAAGTCCTACTTAATTTTTGGGTTGAGAAATTTATCTCAATTGAGAGGGTTTTATTTTATTCAAGAAGTCTAATTTATTATTAGATTGGAATAAAAAAAATTGAGAGAAATTTATTATCTAGTTTAATTGGTTAATTAATTATTCAAGGCCGAGGTCCAGTTTGAATAATTTGAAAATTAACTTGGCTTAAACTAGAGAAAAATAATTAATACTTAATTATTTATTGGGTTATTTATTTAATTAATCCCAAAAATAAATAATTAAAGTTTAATTATTTTTTTTGTTCATTTGGGCACATCAATTTTTTATTGGGTTATTTATTTAATCCCAAGAAAAATAATTAATGTTTATTATTTTAGACTTTTCGGGTCCAAAAATAATAATAAATATTATTTTGGCCTAATAGTCTGGACCATAGGATTTTTCCGAACACAGTTTAGACAAGTTTAGGGAGAAGTCAAAATTTATTTTGTTAATAATATTCGGGCGGGATATTATTATTATCAAAATAATTATTTTGGTTTCATGACTTTTGGCTTTCTGTGTAGAAAAATAAAATAAAATTAAAAAAAAAATGTCTCTCCCTCTCATGTGTGGCTTTTGGTTTTTCTTCACTGGCTTTTGGTTTTTGTTAACATAAGAAACCAAAGGAAGCCAACCGAGAGGCAAGAAAAAAAAAATCTGATCCTCTTCTCACCCAAATACTGTGTTCACCAACTGGGATTAGGGAGGGTCATATTCTAAGAACTAAAGAGCCAAGCATTCATTGCACCAGAGGTGAAGAAGTTGGCAACTGGAGCTTCAACCCATGGGAAGAAGGAAGCTGTTTTTGTGCTTCAATCCATTTTACCACTATCTTCAAGGTTTAAGGCACTGAAAGGTATGATTTTCATGCTTCCATGCTGCTACTATGCTCTGTTTATGATGTTTCTATCCATTTTTATTCCTCATGTAGCATGCTTTCTGTTATTTTTCAAATCCTACAACCCTAACGTAGGTTGAACTCAAACATGAGTGATATGGTAAAAGGTGAGGCGATTAAACTCCTAGATTCAGGCATCATTTATTCTATTTCTGATAGATTTGGATTAGTCTAACCCAAGTGGTACCAAAAAAGGGAGGAATGACTATGAGCCCAAATGAAAAAAAATGAGTTGATGCTAATGAGATTGGTATCCGGTTGGAGAGTTTGCCTTGATTATAGAAAATTGAATGAGGCAACTAGGAAGGAGGAAGGACCATTTTTCTCTCCCTTTCATTAACCAAATATTAGAAAGGTTAGCCGGACATGAGTTTTATTATTTTTAGATGGCTTTTCCAAATACTTTTAAATTCTCATAGCACCGAAAGATCAAGAGAAGACCATATTTACATGCCCTTTTGGTACTTTTGCATATAAACGTATGCCTTTTGGTCTTTGCAATAGTCCCGGAATATTCCAACGATGTATGATGGCTATTTTCGAAGGGCTTGTGAGAGACATCATAGAGGTATTTATGGATGATTTTTTTATTTTTGGTGATTCTTTTGATTTGTGTTTGTCCAATTTGGAAAAGGTACTTCAAAGGTGTGAAGAGACCAACCCACGCTTAATTGGGAAAAATGCCACTTCATGGTCAAGAAAATGTAGTATTGGGACACAAAATTTCAAAGAAAGGTATTAAGGTTGATAGGGCCAGGATTGAGGCAATTGAGAAACTCCCTCATCCAACTTCCGTGAAGGTTATCGAAGTTTTCTTGGCCATCTAGGTTTTTATAGGAGGTTTATCTTGGATTTCTCAAAAATTTCTAAACCCCTTACTTCATTTCTTGAAAAAGATGCTATTTTCTATTTTGATGAAAAATGTCTCAATGCTTTCAATATGCTTAAAATAAAAATTGATCAATTCTCCTATTTTAATTGCACCGAATTGGTCTCTTCCTTTTGAATTAATGTGTGATGTAAGTAATTATACAGTGGGCGCAGTGCATGGACAAAGGAGGAATAAGAATTTTTAACCAATTTACTATACAAGCAAAACTCTTACGATGGCACAAAAGAACTACGCCACAATGGAGAAAGAGCTGCTTGTAATAGTGTTTGCTTTTGATAAGTTTCGTTCTTATCTTGTTTTGTCTAAAGTCATTGTGTATACGGATCATTCTGTCGTTAAGTGTCTACTAAACAAGTATGATTCTAAACTAATATTGATAATATAGGTTTTATTGTTGCATGACTTGGAGATTAGGGACAAAAAAAGAGCAGAAAATTTAGCTGCGGATCACTTATCAAGGTTGAAAAATCCCAACCTTGAGCCATTGGCTGAAGGAGACATCAATGACACCTTCCTGGATAAACAACTTCTACTTGTTGATGGTGAGATTTCTCAACTATCTTGGTATGCAGATTTTGCTAATTACTTGATTGTAGGAATTATTCTAAAAGATTTCAATGTACAACAAAAGAAGAAGTTCCTCTCTGAAGTAAAGAATTACTTTTGGGAAGATCTATACTTGTTTTGGTGTTGTGCGAATCAAATCATTCGAATGTGTGTGGATTTTGTGGAAAGAATTAATATCTTGAAACATTATCATGAAGAACCTATGAGAGGCCACTACCAAGCTAACAACACCACAAGAAAGGTATTTGAATTCGGTTTTTATTGGCCTATACTCTTCAAAGACTCTCAAAGGTTTGTTCAAAGTTGTGATAGGTGTCAACGTACATGTAATATTTCTAAATCTAATAAGATGCCATTACAAATTTTTCAAGCTTGTGAAATTTTTTATTGTTGGGGAATTGATTTCATGGGCCCTTTTTCTAATTCTTTGGGTAACAAATACATTTTAGTTGCGGTTGAGTATGTATCAAAGTGGGTTGAGGCACAAGCCTTGCCTACTAATGATGCGCGGGTTGTCATAAAATTTCTCAAAAAACTTTTCACCCAATTTGGAGTGCCTAAGGTGCTCATTAGTGATAGGGGAACCCACTTTTGTAATACCCAATAAGATAAGGTTCTTAAATATTTAGAGATTACTCATAAGTTTGCTACTCTCTATCATCCGCAAACTAGTGGCCAAGTTGAGATGGTTAATAGAGAATTAAAAAGAATCTTGAAAAAAGTGGTTAATCATACAAGAAATGATTGGAGTTTGAAGCTAGATGATACTCTTTAGGCTTATAAAACTGCTTTTAAAACTCCCATTGGTACAACCCCCCATCGATTGGTGTATAGGAAATCATGTCATTTACTGATAGAAGTTGAACATATGGCTCATTGGACAATTAAACTTGTCAATTTTAACCTTCATCCCATAAGTTTCAAAAAGGAGATAAGGTGTTAGTATTTAATTCTAGGCTTAGATTATTTTCGGGTAAGTTAAAGTCTCAGTGGTCAGGACCATATACGATACATCAAGTTTGTTCATTTGGAGTTATTGAGGTTTCTCACCCAACTCAGGGGATCATTAAGGTGAATAGAAGTCGATTGAAACCATATTTGGGTGAAGACCTTGACACTTTAAAGCATCTCAACGTTATCCTTTATGAGCCATGATTATCCATTACTCCTTTGTACTTCGTTTTCTTTATCGTTTTAGTTATTTTATTGTCTCATTTTTTTTAATTTTTTGTTAATTCTTTTTCTCGATTTATGTTTTTCTTTGTTTTGTTTCTTTTTGATTAGGTACTCTTCTGACTTTTCTTGTAACCCTCCTTGTGGTGGATTCAAACATGGTGGCACTGTGATGTAATAGAAGTATTTTCTTCACTTTATTCTTCTTCTTTATTGATTTTGGTCTTCTTAGTTGTACTTTTATTATTATATCTTTGGCCATTGAGGACAATGTCCAGTTTATGTGTGGGGGGAGAATGAGGTTGAAAATATTTTTCCATATCATTTTTGTGAAATTTTTTCAAAATTTTAGTGGTTTTCATTGATTTGCAAGATTGTAATTCTTTTTCTTAGTTGGATATGAGTTTTGTCATTCATGTGATAGATTTTGGTAAAATTGGTTTTGTTGGATGGGATATTTTTCAAAACTTAAGAATTTTAATTAATCTCGTTTATGTATTAGTGTTTGAATGTTATTTGGCCCATCTAGTTTAAATATGAAAAATATGATGAATGTGAGTAAAGTTTATTGACTGACTCTTGTATTATGAGTTTAAATTTTGCTTAGCTTTGAGTTGTGATGAGGACAGTGAGTTGATAAAAGATCTTTAAAAGGAAAGGTTGTGGAAAATTGTGGAAAAATCTTGGGAGTTGAAAATTGAAAGAATGAGTTGATTGCTTCCTCTTTGAAGATGAGAAAATATTGTTTTTGCTTAATTATGGGGGCCAATACAGATAGTGAAAAGAAATTTACTTTCCTGAGGCTATGAATTTCCTAAAGCAAAAAAAAAAAAAAAAAGAATTGTTTAGAGAAAAGTTGTTGAAAAAATAATGAGTGATGACTAAAAGGGGACCAATACGGTGTGTGAAGAGAAATCCATGCACTTGAGGCTATCAATTCCCTAAATCATTGAAAGAAATTTTGAGAAAAAAATTAGAGTGCTTTCCTTACATCATGACTTGAGTTATGCAATTTTTGGATTTATAATGCTTGAGTTGGTGGATAGCTTGACTTGTGTGATTCATGTTATCTATATTTTAATTTGAAGGGTGAAATAATTTTCTTAGACTAAGGTATACACTTGATTAATTTAATTTCAAGAGTTTTGTGGTATCTTGTTAAATGTGTCAAAGTTTGCATTGTTTTCAAATGGTATGAATGACAAAAGTTATGTCTAGAGTTTGAAGGGAAGATATAATCTTTACTATGGTAAAGAAATTTTTGAATAAAAAAGAACTTGTGTTTTCTTAATATTTTTCTTGATTAAAGTCTTTTGATTGAGGACAAGCAAAAGTTCAAGTGTAGGGGTATGTGATAGGGGATAAAATCACCATTATTTTTCTAGTTATTTGAGGTTGTTTTGTAATACATTTGTTGTAATAACCAGGCATATTCCTTCCTATTTGATATTTTGCTTGTGAAAAGTATTTTTGGTAAATTTATGCAAATTTGAGCTAAATTCAAGTAAAAAGTGAATAATTCTAGAATGCACCTGGCACCAGGCTCAACCAAGGAACCAGACGCCAAGTCCATTCTGGACAAGCAGAGGAAATAAATCCAACTTTCAAGAAAAAAATAGAACAGACCTAGCGCCGGGTCCATTCTGTTTGGCCAGCAAAAATAGAGCAAAAATCTAGAGGAAGAACAAATTGTACTTGGTGCTAGGTGAGTCGAGGGTACCCGATGCCAAGCTTGCTCTAGAAGACAAAAATCTTGTGCACGAATTTTTCAAAGATTTTGATATTTTCTAATTTCTACTCGGTCAAGATTCCTCCAACAATGAATTTAGCATCAAAGGGGCTTATAAAAGTAAGAGAAAACACAAGAGAAAGATATATAGAGAGGTGGATCCAAAAGCTAAAAATTCAAAACACTTATTAAAGGAGGAATTTACCCAATCAAGGAGGATTGTTTAAGAGAGTCTTTAAAGGTGAAAAAAAAGGCTTGTCACGAGTGCTTTCTTTTATCTTTGTTTTATTTTCCTTGAACAATGATATATTCAATATTTTTATTCTAATTTAACATTATTTTTGGAATTCATGATTTTGTGTTAATTTAGTTATATGATCAATTCTTTATCAACTTTGGTATTTAATTACTTGTTATCATTAGTTATTGATGCGAGTTCTTCTAATTGACTTAAACAAAATGATGTAAGGAGTTTCATTGCATTGATTTCATAATTGTCAAATCTTAATGGACTTGAACAACGAAGTTAGAATTTTAGGACTAAGTGATCAAAAATTAGTTGATTTTGCCTTGACAAAGGGTCATTAGCTAATTTCATATTTTTAAGGAATTGAGATTCATGTATATTTTGGTTAGGATAGCTTGATTGACAAATCTACTAATTGAATCAAAATATAATGATGAGCTTAATGCATGTTTTGGTTATGTTAGCTTGATTGACAAATCTATTAATATGAATCAAAATATAGTAATTCCATGGATTGACAAACGAAGTGGAATTTATCTAAATAGATTCATAACTTGACAAACGATTGAATTTTACTTTACATTCCTTCATGATGTTAAGATGATAATTAATTGAGAGAATTGCTAGTTGGTTCATTATCATGTTTTTTAGGATAATTGTCTAAATTGCATATTCATACATCCTTGAGTTGTGTATATTTTTTTTATTTCTCCTTTTCTTATTTTCTCACTTTATTTGGGTCGGTTAAACAATGAATGAAAAGTGATTAGTGTGTATTTATTCCTTTGAGGATCGATACTCGTTAATTCCCCATACTATACTTGCGATGAGTATACTTGTTCATATGTGTATTTTGGAATTAATGTTTTAATTAAAACTTGACTAGGGGATGTATTTAAATTTGATGATTTTTATATATCCAAAATTTATGCATCAGTTACTTAAGTAGGTTAAAGGCTTTTTTATTATGTTTCTAATAAAAATTATCACATTACATCTGCCTAGGAAAGGATATGTGGTGAAGATAGTGATATGTGTGGAACAATTAAGATGGGCTATAGCAATTATGAGGGGCAAAAACTCTTGGCTAGTATGGTAGGTGTGAATTTTGGTCAAACACAGCTTTACTTTCGAGGCATGTGGAAACTCAGGTTAAGGGTAAGATAAAATTTTGACTACGTGTAAAATTTTGTCTCTTGAGGTTACCCGAGTCTATTACGGGAAGTAAGAATTTAATGGTATTAGCATATTATTATCAATGTTCCATTTGGGAATTTCCAATCCTTGCATTGGCTCTGACTCAACTACTTTAGAAAATACGACACAGATAGTGAGATAAGAAGTATGAAAAGACTTTTCAAGAGTCTAAGAGAAGGACCATGTCTGTAACTATACTTACTCTACCAGAGGGAGAACTTAAAGCATCAAGAAGGGATGCGTCGAAAGAAGGATTAAAAGCTGCTATGATAATTTCTTTAGACAAAGCACATTTTTCGTGATCCCATTCTTTTCTTTTTCTTTTCAGCTTCTTCTTACCAAATCACTTACGTCACCTTTTGTCGTTGTCATAAGTTCTCTCCCAAGACTTGGCTAACTGAGGCGACCTTAGGAACTTCATTCATGGTTTGCAAATACTTCTTATCAAACTCCTCAATGCTAAACCTAATTACTCATATGACACTTCTACGGTGACTATTTAATGTTTGCTATGTTGAGACCTTTTCCTACCATGTCATGAATTTTTTCATTCACTGGATTTCACCCAACTTGGTAGACATACATTGACTTCTAATCAATAGAGGGGTCGATTCTCATGGAGGTGCAAAGCGTGTGCTAAAAGACAAGCTGTGGCACTGCAACCTGATCTGACATGTGTGGAGAAGTCTATCAAGATTTTTAGATTGAAGTATTACGACTGCTAAAATAAGTAAATATTGACGGTAAAAGTGTCATAGGAGCATCACGGCACACAGAATGCCACAAAGGAAACGGAGAAAAGGGTAAAGCGAAAATACCCCGACTTATTGTGAAGGAATACACTGAATTTCGGGATAAAATTCTCTTAAGAATGGGAGGATGTAAAACCCCATTTAAGCCTACCCTGGGTTAGAGGGAAGAGTTACATGTCATAGCATATTGCAAGGGCATATGTTTTCTAGATGAAAATTGGAACGAATTTAAAATTGTTTATATGTGTTTTTATTGTGTGTTAGAAATAGAGAGTATTTTTAGTTTAGATTCATGAGAGAGGAATTAGGTAAATTTTGAATCTAGGAGGTAGGAGTAATTGAGTTGGAGTAGAGAAAATAAGAGTTATTGTGATGAGATGGTTAGAGCTTATTATTGTGATGAGATGGTTAGAGCTTAGTGAATAATTCCTAACAACCAGATTTCAAATCTTTTCTTTTATTAAATTCATTCAATACCTTATTTTTATTTTCCTTTCTTTGGCTAGTTTTTATCTATATCCAGCCGCCATTTTTCTCCTAATTTGTTACAACTTGAATTCAGGGACTCTTAGAAATTTGCATGATAAATCCCACGAAATGAATTTTCTTTAAGCTTAAATGGAATTTTGGCATAACACCAAGCCATCATCCATTCCTTCTTTAAACTTATGCCATTTCCTTATGCACTTGGGTTTGCCTTTAATTTATGTGCCTTGTATCCTGCTTATGCACCAGCAGACCACCAGCTTAGAGCCTCTCATCTTGTCGAAGATTGAATTTTGTGAACTCTAACAATCATTTTCTTTCATTTGCCAACGAAACAGAACATCAGAATCTTAAATGTCAAGTTTACATTGTCATTATTAAATTTAAATTTTCATTTCTTCTTTTCTCCTATGAAATTAAAATTACAAAATTTTTCGGAAGCCAAAATCTTATTTAAATTTCCAAGATAAAATCTCATTCAAAATTCAAAAGGTTGCCAACAATCAAAATCCTTAAGCTTTGGGAATGTTTCTATTATTTCTTTTTTTTAGATTCACGCCACTTCTCATTTCTTTTTCTTAGCAGAAGTATAATTATTTTGTTATTTTCCTCCTATTCTGGGTAATATTCACGCCATTCACTTTTCAAATACAATCACCATTCAGCCATATTTAGAGTTAACTGATTAAATGAAACCCATTTGAATTTGAAGTTGATGATCTGAAATCTTTTTTATTTTCAAGTGTTTAGATCCTCTCCTGAATTCACTCACCAAGCTATCGCTTCCTATCAATTGGTCACAACAATATCAGATTCTTTGTTTTACTCTTTCTCAGCTTGCACGACTCTCTATTTTCTCTCAAAACACTCGTTCCACTTTCACTTTTCTTCAAGGCCGAGCTTCACTATTCCTTCTAGAAACTGACGCACACGCACCCACTATTCCCTTCTTTTCATGGTAGCTTCTCCATTCTACCTAAGGAATCAAGACGCCATCTCACACATGAGCACAATCCATCCAAGCTTCTAAAGTAGATTTGAGCGTGACTCTATTGAAGGTATTGAGAAAAAGTCTTCACCTTTCTTTTTTCCTTTTATGCCGACAGACCTGGTGAGAAGCTTGTTGATAGTTTATGGGATGTGTATGTATTGATGATCATGGCATAAGATTTTAAAAATGGTTTCATGATGTAATGATGGTATCAGTGTTGTGGGGCTTCATGGAGAATCCTTTTTGTGATACAATTGCATGTATTTTGTACGTTTGATGTTGTGCATGACGTTAGAAGCGATTGTGATCATGAAACTCGTTTACTCTTGGTGTTGAATAGGTTTTGGCTTTGTTCATCAGAATCTGGGAAAAGATGCTAGGTCCTTTACTTGAGTTTATATTATAGTATATGTTATTATATCAAATTATAATGTAGCCTTATTATATTGTAGTTATTAGTCTATCACTATTTCGTCTAATTAATATAATATGGCTATTATATTATTCTCTTCATAATATAGTTTACCAATTTTTATATGTGATATGAAGTTTATTACCTATAAAATTATTAATTTATATTATAAATTAGTGAATATTAGATTGAATACGTGATTATGAATACTTGGTGTTTGGAGTTATGCTTTCAGCTTTGACAAGCTATGATAAGAACAAAGGATAATAGTTGGACCAATTTGATTGTTGACTTGCTTTTGCCAATTGAACTCTATTAAAGCTTTGATAATGTAAGTATTGAATGGGAATTTGCCTGAGTTAGGTGAAAATTGGAGCTTAGAGTTATATATTTGTTTATGCATATATGCTACAACAGTTATTGGCCAATTATAGTGACATGTACTTTGTGTTTACGTCAAACGGGCTAGGTTTCTTTGGTCAAGACATTGGGAGTTTTTATCTATGAGATAAAAGAATCAGATAAGTCCTTACATAAACTGTTTGCTGATCTAAAATGCTCCTGCAAGTTAAATATGAAGTTGACTGTAAAGTTATTCTCTAAGTTGCAGTTACAGATAGCATGCGCCTTTTGTCAAAATAAAATATTTTTAAGCAAACAAAGGTTTTTCAAAATAAAATGTTAAATTTTCTTAAATCAAATTTTAAACTCAGACTTTTTAGAACCATAATTATAATTTCAAGGTAACGCATTTTGTTGAATTGCCCCAAGTGGGGTAAACGTAACGTTGAGTACTTAACAAAGATAGGCTAATTAAAGCTAACCTTGGAAGGCTAGGGTAAGTCTCTTGGTGGAAGTCTCCATCGAGGGATAAAACTTTTTCTAGACAAGGTAACAGTTCTAGTTAGTCAAGCCTGTCTGAGCTAGCAACTCAGTCCATCTGGACTGTTTTTTTTCAGAATGGACAACTGGTAAGTTAAGGTGTAGAGATGGAGGAGTATTTCACCCAATGGACCGATCAACCACTTGTGTTGTGATTCAAGGTTTCACAAGACGCAGTCATGATGTAGGGTTTCATGGCCATAGCTATGATGTAGGGTTTCATAGTCGCTTATATTTGAGTGGTTTATTTTTTGACAATGTTGAACTCTTTCATTTGAAATGCTAATAAAATACCAATAATTGTTCGAAATTATTCATTTGGACTTATAGACTTTTGTTGTGGATTGTTCAAAATTGCATACACGAAATACTTCTTAAATTAACACGAGTACATGCAAGACTTACTAAGAAATTTTTCTCACCACATTTTATGACACATTTTTAGGACAATCCTACTTTGAAGTTTGAGTTGCTTAGAGAATTGAAGATCTCAGTTTGATTTATTACATTTATAACCTGGAGAGTTTTGCTTATTTATTTACTCTTTTTGAGACTTGTATAATTATTGTTTTAGATTGTGATAAGTTTTAAACATTAGATTATTTCTTTCATTTTTTTTTACCTGGTTATAAAGACCCCTTGTCCTAAGGATGGGACGACATTCCTACCCCTATTAGGGTACATAAGTAGTGGGGTGTTACACCAAACGCCCATCTTATCCCTATGAAAAAATGGGTTATTGGAAGCACAACTACAAAAATTATTTGGAGACCATAAAAGAAAAGAAGGAAAAAGAGAAGCTTGCAAGAACTTCTACTTCTATTCCTAATATGTTTATGATTGAAATTAATAATATTTTTAATAATGAGATATAGGTATTGAATATCGAATATGGATCTCATTTGTGCAATAATTTGTAGGGACTAAAGAGTAGTAAAAAGCTAGAAAAAGATGAAGTGGGGACCTATGTGCTGCAAATGGAGCAACGGTTGCTACGCTTACTTTAAGAATTTATCATTTACACTTGTCTTCTAGATTAATTCTAGAACTTACAAATTGTTATTATGTTCTAGTTTTGTTAAAGAACATTATCTCAGTTACTTGTTTAGACTTTGATGGTTTTCATTTAATTTTTAAGAAAAAAAATTATTCTTTTTCATTAAATGATATCCATTATGGTACTACAACTTTGATGCATGGTTTGTATATTCTAGACATGGAAAATCAAATTCTCAACATAAACAACAAGAAACCAAAAAAAAAAAAAAAAAGATAACAGATACCCATCTTGCATATGACATTGTCGTTTAGACCATGTAAATGAGAATCATGTTTCTAAGTTACACAAATTTGGTGATTTAGGGTCATTTGATTGTGAATTATATGATACATGTAAATCATGTTTACTTGGTAAAATGACTAAGATCTCTTTTTTTTCTAAAAAAGCAGAAAGAGTTAAGTAATTATTGGAACCAACACAGTGATGTATGTGGATCAATAACATTGCAAGTAAGAGGGGTTTATCAATACTTCATAACTTTTATTGATGATTATTCTATTTAAGTATTTATATTTAATGAAATACAAATTTAAGGCCTTTGATAAGTTCAAAGAATTCAGGAAAGAAGTAGAGAACCAACTTGGTAAAAATATTAAAACCCTAATATATGATCAAGGAAGTGAATACTTGAGTTAAGAATTTCAAAGTTATCTTAGAGATAATGGGATATTATCTCAATGGACTCCATCCTATATACCTCTACATAATGGTGTATTCGAAAGAAGGAATCGAACTCTATTAGATATAGTTCGAACTTCGAACCACGATGGCTTTTACAAACTTACCAAAATTATTTTGGCGATACGCATTAGAAATTGTTGCTTATATTTTATATAGAGTTTCATTAAAGAAGTTGATACTACCCCATATCAGTTATTTTTTTGTAAGAAACAAAAATTAGCTCATTTGAGAATTTGAGAATGTCCTACTTATGTGAAAAGGACAACATTAGACAAATTTGAAAATAAGTCTGAAAGGTGTTTGTCTATTGGATATCCAAAAGAATCTCATAGATGAGATTTCTATCTCCCTTCTGAAAACAAAATATTTGTTTCAAAGCATGTAGTTTTCTTAGAGAGGGAATTCATGCTTAAAGGAGATAGTGGGAGTAAAATTGAATTTAGTGAAATTTAAGAAGAACAAACAAACAATGATCAACCAGTTAATCCTGAGTCAACTAACAAAATAGACAAAACTTCAAATACACAAGAACCTCGTAAGTCAAGTAGGATATGTGTGGTACTTAAGAAATATGATTAATTTCTCATTAGTAACAACAATGACGTATTGCTCGTAGAAGAAGATAAACCTATTACTTATAAGGAAGTTCTAAAAAGTACATAATCTAAAAATGGCTTGAGGCCGTAAAGTCATAAATAAATTCCATGCATGACAACTAAGTTTAGACTTTAGTTGATCTACCTAAAGGGATAAAACTCATAGGATGCAAATGGGTTTTCAAGGAAAAAATCGACATGGATGGTAAAGTAATTATCTATAAGGCGTGTTTGGTTGCTAAAGGTTATTGTCAACAATAAGGTATTGACTATTGCGAGACCTTTTCACTAGTAGCAATGTTGAAATCCATTAAGATACTCCTAACACTTGTTGCTCGTTATGACTATAAGATTTAGTAAATGAATGTGAAAATAACTTTCCTTAATTGAAACCTAACTGAGGAAATATATATGACACAGCTTGAGAGTTTCACATCCAAATATCACATTAAAGTGTGTAAGCTGCAAAGGTCTATTTGTGGACTAAAGTAAGCTTTTAGGAGTTAGAATATCCGTTTTGATAAAATAATTAAAAATTTTGGTTTCACACAAAATATGAATGAACCTTATGTAAAAAAAATGTTAGTGGGAATGTAATTATTTTCTTATTGCTATATGCAGATGACATATTGCTAATAGGAAATGATGTCTCTAATCTTCAATCAGTTAAGATATAGTTATGAAAGAAATTCCTTATAAAAGATATAAAAGACCTTGGAGAAACAACCTATATACTTGAAACAAGGTTCAATAGAGATAGATCAAAAAGGTTGTTTGGTCTTTTACAGTTTGCATATATAGACAAAATACTAAAGAAGTTTAACATAGATCAATCCAAGAAGGGATTCTTACCCATAACCCATAGGGTAAGCTTTTCAAAATCTATGTGTCCTTAAACACAAGACAAATGAATCACATGAGTAGAATACCATATGTTTCGATAATTGGTTCTATCATATACGCTATGATATGTACTAAACCCGATGTATTTTGTGCTCTTAGCTTAACAAGCAAATACCAATATGACCCTAGAAAAGGTCATTGAGTAGCTATCAAGAATATCCTTAAGTACTTAAGAAAAACTAAGGATGTATTCTTAGTGTATGGAGAAAGTGACTTACAAGTTAAATGGTATACTTATGCTAATTTCCAATCTGGTATGGACGGTTACAGATCTTAATCTAGTTACGTGTTCACTTTTGGTGGTGGGTAGTTAGTTAGAAAAGTTTCAAACACGAAACAACTGCCAACTCAACCACTGAAGTGGAGTACATAGCGGCTTATGAAGTAGCTAAAAAGGCAGTCTAGATCAAGAAGTTCATAACAAAACTTGGAGTGGTACCTAGTATTATTAAGTCAATACCCTTATGTTGTGATAATAATGGTGCACAAGTAAAAGAACCACGATCTCATCAATGATCCAAGCATGTACTTAGGCACATCACTTGATTAGAATAATCGTTGATAGGAAATATGTAAAGATAGAGAGAGAGTTCCCACTGATCAGACCATAGCTAATCCACTCACAAAAGCATTATCCTAAAAGAAATATGATAGTTATGTTTAGTCATTTGGTATTTGATACATGAATAATTGAGTCTAGTGCAAGTTAGAGATAGTTAGAGATTGTTAGTATTATGCCCTAAAAGCAATCATTTGTACAATGTATTTGGCATATTTGTTTAATTAAGACATTCTTTATCCTTCAGTTTCTTTGTTTCATATGTGTATATGCATAAAACTGATAGATAAAGTCCCAAGCATATTGTACAATATTAAAAAAATCATGATAAAGATCATGATATGAGATTCCTACCATACTATGTAGTACTTGCACTTAAACCATCCCTAGTCATAGTATTAAAGAGATGGAACATCATTATAGCACTAAGACTAGTACTTGTTAGACTTCTTGATTGGATCAAGCAGTGGTTCTCACATTCGTAGATATTATAATACTCAAAGTTAACACGTAGATGATTGTTACATGAACAAATACATTGGATAACCTAACTATCAGATAACACAAGGATAACTATTTTGTGCTAGTGATAGAATCCCATTATAACAAATGTGTAAGTATCCTTAGACTTGAGATCTTTAAAGTATTTTGTTTATTGAGCGTTGTACTTTAACTCTTATCTTTGGAGTCTTATCAAGGACTGCCTATGTGATGGATACTGGGTACAATGTAAAATAAACGAAAGTAGTTGAGATATCAATAAAGGATTCATCACTCCTATTAGTAGGGGTATACATCTCATAGCCACTTTTAGGGAATCATTACTCAAAAAGTCCTTAACCAATGCAACTATATATTGGAAATAATTTCAAATAATACACATATTGAGTAATGGATTTTGGAACACGCACTAATAAATTCGAGTTAGAATTAATTATATTCTAGAAGAAGTTGACACTAATTCCATACTCTAAATTAAATGAGATATAGTATGATGAAATAAGTTTATTGCACTGACACTTTGCTATTGAAATGTTCATATCAAGTCACTTAACTTTCTAAACTTTTGAATGGCCATGATGTATTGCTACATACCGCTCATGATCAGCTAAATATGAGTTATTAATTGGAGAATTAATAAATTATTCTAATTATAATTAATAAGTTAATTCTAATTATTAAGGATTATTAATTCTATAGTGATTAGAATTAATTTATATTTTTCTATCAATTGACTAAAAAACCTAATAGGTCGTACACAATAGAAGAATAGGTACTCAAGATATTATACAATAATATTATAGGGTTAATTTGAGAGAAGAACTAATTATGAGCTAGGTAGTTATAATTGTTGGGGCCCAATTGTAATTGTTGAAACCTTAGGGATCAAAAGTACAATTGAGGAAACCAAAGCCCATAATCGGTTCCTAAAAGGTTTAGGAAACAATAGAGACAAGTTTTCATATTCTCACTGGAAAGTATATATATGGATATATGCGGCCGCCATCAGTGTGAGGAAAAATTCAATACGTATAGGGATAGTATCATTTTCTGATATTATTCTTCTTCTCCGTGTTAAACCCAATAGCCACAAAAAAATAAACCGACTAGCATCGGTTTCTTTGCCCCAGGCTTGAGTACATTCCTCATATGGATCAATCCAAGCTTGAATATATTTTTTGCATGGATCAATATTATAGAAATTTCTATTTTTAGAATTTGGTGGTTTACATTTAGACAATTTCCAGAGGAATTTTGCAAGGAGAAAAATTTTTAGAAGTTACGTTTTCAAGTAACGGAATTTTTCTCTCCGTCTTGACTCAATTAACTTCATACGAATGATCCTTCGCATATATTTCGTTTTAATTTTCGCCGTGCATAACTGTTATTGTATAATCGAAATCTAACAGTAATCTTATACTCTTTTAATTCGTATTCTTAAATGACAATGTTCAGAGTTGGATAGTGGATTCCCGAAATTTGATTGTTGTTCTTATTTTCCCTACTTGCACTTTGATTGAATCTTATGTTCGTTGGTTGAGGCAGTAGCCTACAGGTTACCATGTAGATTAATATGGGCATTGACTGGCTTGTGACAGTTGAAAACTACCATTTGAAGCCCCATTTTTGCTTAAATCTCTATACATTCTACAGTCTACCTCAAGCCTCAGTTCTCTTCCCTTTTTACTCATTATTACTCTCTTATAGCTTGTTTTGATTGAGGGAAACAAAGGGGCAGGAGAGTAGAGAAAACAAAGTATTAGAGTTTTAAGTATTTTGATTAATTTTTAAGCCAAAAAAGAAAAAAAAAATAGAAGGATTGCATTTAGTATAAAGTTTCAACATCTTTTCTATTCAAAAGTGAGTGAAAATGGAAGGAATGGAAACATCATTGATTAAACTTTTATTGAACAGTTTAAAATGTTATTAATAAATAAAATATTTAATATTATTACTTTAAATTAGTGGATAAAAAATGTGAATCTAAATCTTATCTTTTTCTTTCTTTTCCTTTCCTCCTCTACTTAAACACTATATTTAACCTTTCTTTTTTTTTTTCCTCCATGTCTAACCAAACACAATAAATAATTACAAGTCTTCTCAATTATGCTTTCCTTTCTTTTTTGTCCTACTCTACTCCTCTCCTCTCCTCTTCTTTCCTTTCCTTTCCTTGCCTTTCTCTCAATCCAAATAGGCTCTTAAGGTGTACTTAGATTGGGACTATATTGAATTATTATTATTTTTTTAATGTAAGTATGATCTTGAATTTTATAAAAAAAAATTATAGACTTAAAAATTAGCATTGCAAATCCATTTGGAGTAATAAAATTGTCAAAATTTTGCAAATATATAAATACACACTTGATTTGTAACTAATTTTGTCTTCTTATTCTACGCAAAGCTCTATTAAAATATGAATTATTAGTCTAATGCTATAGTTGAATCATCTACACCTTTAGTTTGGTGAATTTTTATTGAAGATAATATTCGAAATATGGTAATATGTAGCTTATATATGTAACAGAACATAGAATATATTTACAAATAAAGAACTGGCACAGAAACACTACACAAATATATTAAGAATTGACATAATGATTGACTATTTTATCAAATTAGACTTGAAGAACAATAGCTGAAAGGACTAACGAGACATCAAGAAGAGCTTATAAAAACGCTACAATGTGGATGAATAAACGATTTCAAATTCTCAAATCTCAACAATATTTATAATATTAGACTTTATATTTAATCATTGTTTTTTTAAAAGTTTAGATACAATTTTGCACCTCTATATAACTGTTATCTCCTTACTAATAAAATTTTATATAAAAGATCGAAATTATTAATTCTTACATCCTAATTAATACTTCAGTTCATATTTTTAAATGTTTTATAATAAAAATACAAAATAAAATCAATCAAAAAATGTTATTCTAATTTCCTAAAAAAATCATAAGGAAGGTTGGTTTAATTTTCATACTAACATAAAGGGAGGGGGAAAAAAACAGAAAGGCCCTAAGACTAGCCCGCGAGCTTCGTGTCGGGCATTCCTTAACCAATCCAAAGACTGGCATAGACGGACCCTTGTCAGCACAGACCAACCCTTACCAATTCAAGGACTGGCATCACAGACCGACCCTTGCCCATTTGAGCACAGATTAGACGTTGCCGGCTTGACGACCGACTCAGCATGAAACCGTGAGAGCTGCCTATTGTATTGCTAATTAATAGTCTTTATCGTTTCAAAAATTTATGTTAAGGTAAATCATGATACAGTTCCTGTCTTCAGAAATAAAAATACGAATAGAAATTAATTTAAAAATTGTGCAGTCCTGTCTTCTATATCAATGAACTACACTAGACGTCAAAGTATGAGGGACCGCAGGCAACCCGTTTGGAAATATCGATCGCCGGTCAATGATCACATTGCAGGCAATGCAAAAAATTGACGAACAGTATACGATCTCTGCGAATATTCCAAACTGCCGAAACCACCTAAGATTAGATTCTTGACCTTGTTGGCTTGTACCATAGAACATCAAATTTTACATCTTTGGTCAAAGCTCCACTTGCGACAAGAAAGAAAATCCAAAGCAATCTCCAAGATAAAATGTTCCCAAACATCTGAAAGCGACATTGTTCTCTAACCTTACGAAATACTTTCCAGAATTACTGATAGTACAAGACGGTAAATCAGACAATAGTACGTATTCTACACTGAACTTGGATCCACTGATTGATTGACACAAGCATTTGAGTCCTGCAGATCGATCGCGGAAGCTTCTATCGGCTAGTCTAGATAGAAACCGATGATGATCAAAATGTGGAATGTGATGATTGCTCAAATGGGGGACACAAGTGTGATATCTGCTGAGGAAGCACTACTTCTGGTTTTGAAAATGCTCCACTTGGGCTTAAGCGTTGTTTTTTGGTTGACCTCTCAGCGTCTATGCTCTCAAATAGCTTCATTCTGCAACCGGATTCTGGAGTTTGGGGCTCTTGAGGAGAGGAGAATGATTCATCAAGAGAAAAGCTCTTGGCTGTAGCACGTTCTTTGGCAGGTTTGTCCGCAACAGGGGACTCAGAAGTTGGTGGAGGGGTTCCAGGGTCATTCCCATTCTCAGATTCTGGACAGTTGTCACATAGTTCATTAGCAGTAACCCCGGAGCCCGGAGAGTCTGAAAGAACTCCACTCAGACGTTGCTGTTCTTCGATTATTTTCTTCAAATATTTCCCTTGGGCTTCTATACGCAACTGAAGTTGTTTTTGCACCTATTTTATATGTCACAGATTGAAAAAGAAGATTTCAGATCAACTCATTTTCTGTGCATGGCAAAAGACAATTCCTAAGACAACAAAAGAAACATAAATGAGCAATTCCCATGATTGATTTTCTATGTTTGGAGAGCCTAAAGATGCTAATTAAAGGCAGAGCTAGTAAATGCACACGTCATACTAGGAACAAAGATGCCTTGGACCATCTAAACAGGAAAAATAATGCTCGTTCTACCTTTGCTTCATTTCCAGTGCAATAACTTATGAACATGATCCCAGAAATTACTTGGGAAGAAAGGGGAAATAAGTGTCTGTAGAAACAAAAATCTTCTATGGACCTTTGCTAGGTATGTCAATGAAAAATCACAGTTCAGCATTTACCTAATCCATTCCAGAAAAATAAAGTGAGCATTTTAATTTTTTTTTTTTTTCCCTTCTAGACAGAGACAGAGAGATGGAGAAATCCAACAGCAATGAATAACTGTAACTGATGGATTCAAGTGCGCAACCATGTATAACGTATTTTCATCAAAAAGAAGGGAGCAACTACACAAAAATCTCAATTATTAGCAGATATTTGAAATAAGTAACATGAACTCAGAATTCTGCAGGGGACTGGTCTGTTGCTGAAGGCATTGGCAGGAGTATTGTACTATCAACTGATGAACACATAATGTATATTTAAGCTGATACACAACAACCAAAACGAAAGGTTTAGAACTCAGATCCCAAAAGTTCTTGGGTTTTTACAGAAGATATCAATAAGATGCGGATCTATTTCTAGTGTTGTGGTGTATCAAATGCAAACCTACAATACATAGGGAACTTGGAATGTTAGCCAATGCTAATTTATGAAATCTCAATTTATCAAGGGACTTAGGCAGAGATTATGTAAAAGAACTTCAAAGTACCTCAAAGAAGATACCACTGTGAATGATGCAAAAACTGCAGAACAAGCATACCTCTAATTGCTCATGCAGTCGCTTTTGAACCTCCATCTGCAGCTTCAATGCTTCAGTTATTTGCATCCCACTGAAAACAGAAAGAACATAAAGGGTCTAGCCTCAATATTACATGCTATTAGCCATATTAATGCATCATGTAATACATGATGAATTTATTAAGTGAAAGGAAAACCTTCAAAAGAAAACAAATGAATGCAGACGTTTTGTCAAACAAAAGTCAACCTAAACATAGTTTTTGGCTCCAAGAAAACATCATGGTGAAAATTTCTAGACAAGTAAGTAGAATAACCACATTCTCCAAACTCCAAAAAAAGATAATGCATTTGAAAACAGTTAATCACCCATTAAAAGGATGGTAGGAAGAATCTTCTAATACATGGAAGGAAATCTACTTACGAAGAACCATCCAAATTGGAAAGCATCTCCTTGGACTCCTTCTTATCAGTCTTCTTGCCTACAAATTACAATATTTTATGTAACCATGTAAGCAAGAGTGATTTATTCCAAGAGCTATCCACAAAAGGACATAATTCTAGCGTCTCACTATCAAAATTATCTAACAAAATAAAAACTAGTAGTGCTGAATGTCATAAGACAAAAACAAAGATACAAGCTTACCATCAGAAGAAGAATCTGGAATGTACTTCGCAAGTCTGTATTTCTGGATGCATATAAAAGAGGAAAGTCATTAAGCAAAGAAAACTGACAGAGAAAGAACCCTTAAACGGATTTGTCATAAACCAAATTCACACCAGTAATACCTGTAAATGGCTTTTTACATGGTAAATTGTTAAGCCTTGTACACCCATTACCCTAAGGACACCTTTTGGAGTAGCCCCTGAAAGAGGGAAGCCAAATCTTATAAATATACTTAAAAATGAAAACATTTTCGCCAGAAATATTGTAACATCCTACAACACAAAATCAAACATCTATGCACAAGCATACTTATCTTTCCAAAAGAAACGATTATTCAATTGCAAGAACAAAATCAAAAGCAAAAAATATGCAATATACGTGAAGATGTTTCTTGGGTTTTCCTATCTTCTTTTTTCTTCTCAGTGCTTCTCACTCTTCTTTATGTGTCTTTGACAAACTATTTTCACATTTCCTTGGGGTATTATTTACACCTTTCCTTTTCCTTTTCACCAACTTTCGTTTACTGTTTATGTGACTTACCTGTCTTCTTACTAAGGTCGTTAAACCACAGTATAATTTGTAGGTTTCAAACAATTTCCTTTCACCACCATATGTATTACAAAATTTTAGCTGCATATCCTCCTCAAAATACTGAAAAAGAATTCATATTTCCTGGTTGCTCAGATGGCCTTCTTGAGTGGCCGAAAAAAGAACGATAGTCTTACCCTACAGAGATTATCACAAAACATTTCCGTAAAGTTTTGTTCTAAATTAGCCATTAATTGTAGCATGATTGATTGTAATTCTTCAAGATATATTTACAAAGAGAAACCAAGGGTTTAGAAAAAGAGCGGATTACAAATTTACAACCAAATGAAACTAAAGACACTTACTATCAGGGCCACCAAGCTCTGCGACAGCATCAACAAATCGCCCATGAAGTTCATTAGTCCAGCGAAGCCTTTGCTTAGATGCGAGATTAGAATTGTTACTGTTGTTGAGATTGTTGTTTCCTCCACCCATAAAGTCCATTGTGTTGGCACCAGAGCCCAACAATGGCTAAACACTACTTTCGTGCTACAAACTTAGCTCCAATTAAAGATGCCCTAAAAGCAAAAAAACCAGACAGTCAAGACCAATAATCTTCCAAAAAAATGCCTAACTAGTCCAGAAATTTCAAAACTTGTAATGGTCCCATCTCTTTATAGTAAATTCTCCACTTAATAAAGAGTTAAGAGATTACCTAACAAATCCAGCAATTTCAAAATTGAAGTAATCCCATTTCTTTAAAACAAAGATAAACTTCATAATTCGGTCACAATTTTCTTTTTGGTCAACTTTCCAGAAATTAAACAAAATAAACAATTTCTTCTCTAGCTAACCAAAATTTCCTTTTCCAAGGATGGGATTTCATTTCCTCGTAAAAAAACGAAGGTGGAGGAGGGGGTTTCCGGCTACCACTGAAGGAAGAATCACATGAAAAAGCTACAAGCGACGAATTTCACCAGCAACCCATCACAAAACATACCTTAAACAAGCAGAAGAAAAGAATCCCAGTAAGCAATTACACAACCTTGGGAACAAGAAATCAAAGGGATCAACAAGAAAAACGGCAGCTTTGTGATCTCCAAACCCAAGGTCCCCACTGCTACCAAGTTAACAAACTGATTTGATTCCAAATGAAATATTGATATACATGTGTGGGCTTAGTTTCAACACCAACAGATTAGAATACACAGATAGCACATGAGAGATTGGTGGGTCCCTTCTCCAGGGGTGATTGATAGTTACAGACACAGTCCAGGAGAGAAGGGAGAGAGGCCCGTCTTCACACCACAGCCCTGTCTGGAACGGAATGTACTTGGACATAAAACATATTCCGGGCCAGCCCTTTGTAATCTTCTTATTTAATTGCCATTGCCCACTTTTCTTTTGTCCTCTTTATGGAAATCACCGGACCTTTTGTATATTTCTTCTTTTTCATTTCCTTTGTTTTCTTTGGCAACAATAAAATGCATTTTATTATGAATTATTGGAATCTTTATTAATTAGTGGAGGCTCCACTAATTATGGATTTATGTGAATTATTAGAAGATTTTTATGGATGTCCACCATTTAGTAGAGACACCACTAATTAAGATTAGTGGAAGATGATGTATGCCATGATGTAATCCACTAATTAGAGCCCTATAAATAGAGCTATTCTCTAAGCTTGTAACACACCATTATTTTGTGAAAGAAAGATTAGTGAAAGAAAGATTAGAGAAAATTGTGAGAGAAAAGAAAGAGAGAAATTCTTGTGCAAAATAGTTAGAGTTTTATTAGTGTGTAGTGTGAAGATTTTATTCTAACACTACCCTAATTTTATAACACGTTATCAGCACGAGTCTCTGCCGTTATTAAAGCCAGAAGACAGGTACGCATTTATTGATCTCGCTAAATTCGAATTTGTAACCCTTGATATTTCTGAAAAAAAAAATTTATATGTCATACAAAAATGCATCTATATGCTAAAAAAAAAGGAGATCCATATGTCATGTGGATAAAAAGAAAGATTTGACTACCTGAAGATGGTCGTACTACCCACTGCACGGTATGAATGGTTGCACTGAAGTTGCAAGATTGTAAAACCGTGAACTCCGTGATGTATAAAACTACATCTTAGTTAAAAATTTTACGGAGAAAAAGTTATCGATGAAGTTATATTGGAGAAGACATTCTCTATTTTTCATGTTCTACGAGTAACAATATCGAGAAAAAGGGTATCCAAAATTGACGAACTTTAACATGAGTTATTATTGAGAAATCATGAAGCCGGATGAATCGGCTCAACAACGACTCCCGAAGTGAATGCTTGTTGGCTCCAGATAGAAGCCATCGTTATAGTCGTAGTTGTGGCGAGTGGTCGTGGTTATGGTCATGGACACACTCGATATTTCCTTATCACGGAGAAATACTGCCACCGAAGTGGAACAGAAAAGATAATAAGGGAAAAAGATATTTACATTAATAATAAGCATCACATCTTTTATTCATAGCACTAGTGTTCATATGAACTTGATGATACATGCTTATAGTTGCTCTTTTGTAATTGAGTCGACAAATGTAAGATGAAGGTTTGTAATTGTTCTTTTTCAATATTTACATTAGAGGACGACAAACAATTAGTAATTATGGACTTCAACTCCTCTTTTTCGACATCCTCCTCCTTTTCTTTCCCTTTTGAGCCAGCATCGAGACTAGCAGCAGAAGTAGCCGTAAAATTACTGCGAAATGAGTCTTGAGATTTTATGATCTCCTTAAGTTTATTATATTTCTTATTATATTTGGCCATGAAGCATGCTTGTCTCAATTTCTGTGTTTGGTCCTCTAACTGCGTATTAGGACTTTCTTCCACCAACTCGTTTTTCACATTCCGATATCGCAATGGCTTCTTGTAATTTCTTCTCGACCATATGTCCTCCTTCTTCTTTATTTTGCATATCCTGTAAATCGAAGTGATATCATCGGTTATTTACTTATAAATCTTTCATAGTTTCATACTTACAAATTATAAGTATGTATGAGAGAGAACCTGAACATTCTTGATTATGGTCTCCAAGCTCACCAATTTCCTGTGAGGCCATCGACGAATTCCTAACTCCCTACATCTTTTCTTGAGACGGGTTATGCCAATATTCGGTTCTTTGGTTGCGCTCATGATTGGTAGGTAAAAGTATCTGCGAAATTGTTTCTCTTGATAGTGTTTGAGAGTTATTGCCCTTCTTCTCTCTCTCGCCTCTTAATCATCTTCTTCTCCCCAGGAATTTTGTCCGCAATAATATCTTGAACTTCGATATTATGCATTTCATGAGTACTTACTCCGACTTCGTCGCCAAGACCACTCATTATTTCTCCTAGAAAAAGAAAATAATATCGATAAAGGTAATACCATTCAAAATCCATGTTTAAATGTATAATAACCTCGAAACATATTACGGCTTTGTTCAAAATCCATTAGAGAGTAGAAAGGATCATGCACAAGCATATCCTCATTCAAAGGAATAGTATCAAGAGGAACAAGTATCAAAAGCGATCTCTTGTAGGAGCGAGATCAACTTGGCCCAAAGCGAGTATGTTCAAAACTTCCACCGATTTACATAAAAAAAACAAACCAAAAGAGAGTTTAATTTCATTATCAAGCACACTAAAAACAAATGGAAGCCATCAAAGGTATCTCACCCGAAATTAGGAGGAAGTGGTTGGTTTGGAAAGGAAAACATATCAAAATCTTCTGCGTTCGAATTAGACAGAAGCGGTTGGTTTGAAAAGGAAAACATATAAAAATCTTCTGTGTTCGAATTAGGCAGAAGCGGTTGGTTTGGAAATGAAAATACATCAACATCTCGCTGCGAAACTAAGTCAAAATTTGACCATGTCTCAAATGAATTACGAGTCTCCATATCTCGCTTTGTGATTTTTGTTTTTGATGTTTACTAATGATCGATAACCGATATATATATCGATACATATATATATATATATATATATATATACTCGTATGAGGAAGAAGAAGAGGTAGATGGTAGGTAGAGGGTCGGAGGAGAAGAAAAGACAAGAGAGGAAGAGGAAAAGTCGGTACCGGGAAGAGTGAAAAAAAAAAGATATATTTTTCTTGGCATTTTTTGCTTGTCATCATTTTCTTATATTTCTTTTCTTATTCTCTTGTGAAATCATTGTTCCCTAAATTAGGGGGAGAACAGAAACAGTACAAGAAAATCTTGATTGGACAACATCATTAAATTATCTTGATCCGCATACAAGCGCATGTGAACTTGACATTCAAAAGATAATTCATTTGCAAAGTATTGCAAATCAAATGCCAGACGCTTTTGTTGACTCCAGAAGAGTAATAAAATCGCATATGCCAGCTATAAATGCTCTTATTCTAATTGAAGTTCCAGCAGAACAAAAGATTTGACATATAGCTGCTGAGCCAAAAGTATGCCAGAAGCATGGCCGACTTCTTGATTCTAAAGATAAAAATCTTCGAAAGAAAAGAAGATTAAATGATCCAAAAGATCATATTGAAAGACCAAAAGAGAACTGGTGACAAAGAACCAGAAGTTGATGAAAGTAACACTGAAATTTCTATCAATTATACCACTTCCGGTAGAAGTTGGAATCGGATAGAAACTGTTATTGATAATATATTTGCATACAATATATCTCTTGATATTACACAGGATAATGATGATCCTAAACCAATATCAGTTGATGAATGTTGGCATAGAAAAGATTGGCTGCAATGGAAAGATGCGATTCAATCGGAGTTAAATGCACTGACAAAACGTGAAGTCTTCGGACCTGCAGTCCGAACACCAGAAGGTGTAAAACCTGTTGGCTACAAATGGATATTTGTGCAAAAGCGCAATGAAAAAAGTGAAATCGTTCGATATAAAGCGCGATTAGTAGCCCAAGGTTTTTCACAAAGACCAGGTATTGATTATGATGAAACTTATCCTCCTGTTGTTGATGCTATTACACTCCGATATCTTATCAGTTTGGCAGTACATGAAAAGATAGATATGCGCCTATTAGATGTTGTCACTGCTTACTTGTATGGAAATTTAGAAAATGATGTTTACATGAAAATTCCCGAAGGATTTCATATGCCCGAAGCATATAAACATTATCCTCGTGAAAATTACTCCATCAAGTTGCAGAAATCATTATATGGCCTCGAAGCAATCCGGGCGCATGTGGTTCACACGTCTTAGTGAATATTTATTGAAAGCGGGATTTAAAACCGACTAGGTATGTCCATGCGTTTTTATTAAGAAATCTGGTTCTAAATTTGTGATATTAGCTATATATGTTGATGATATTAATCTTATTGGAACTCCTGAAGAGCTCCAAGAAACAAAGAGAATTCGAAATCAAGGATTTTGGTAAAACCAAATTTTGCCTTGGTTTACAAATTGAACATTTGGAGAGTGGAACATTTATTCATCAATCAACATATACGACGAAAAGTGCTAAAAAGATTTTACATGGACAAAGTACATCCATTGAGTATTCCAATGATCGTGCGATCATTAAATGTGGATAAAGATCTTTTCCGACCTCAAGAAAATGATGAAGAACTCCTTGGTCCTGAAGTACCATATCTCAGTGCAATTGGTGCATTGATGTATCTTGCTAATAATACACGACTCGATATTGCTTTTCTTGTCAATTTATTAGCAAGATTTAGTTCTTCACCAAGACGACGACATTGGAATGGAATTAAACAAGTCCTTCGATATCTCCAAGGTACAATTGATCTCGGATTATTTTATTCAAATAAAACCAGTCCAACATTGATAGGTTATGCAGATCGTCGGTTATATATCCGATCCACATAAAGCACATTCTCAAACGGGCTATCTATTTACATGTGGAAATACTGCTATATCATGGCGTTCTACGAAACAATCTATAGCAGACTACTTCTTCAAATCATGTCTGAAATTATAGCCATTCATGAAGCAAGTCGAGAATGTGTATGGCTAAGATCCATGATTCATTATATCCGAGAAAGTTGTGGATTATCATAAATCAAAGGTATTCCAACTCCTCTTTATGAAGACAATGCAGCTTGCATAGCTCAATTACGAGGAGGATATATTAAAGGAGATCGGACAAAACATATTTCACCAAAATTCTTCTTTACTCATGAACTCCAGAAGAAATGTGAAATTGATGTGCTACAAATTCGGTCATGTGATAACCTCGCAGATATTTTCACGAAGACTTTACCGACTGCAACATTTGAAAAGTTGAGATATAAAATCGGTATACGTCGATTTAAAGATTTAAAGGAATCATCTCATCAGGGGGAGTAATAAATGGACATATAGAATAGTGTACTCTTTTTCCTTCACTAGATTTTTTTTCTCACTGGGTTTTTATCTAGTAAGGTTTTAACGAGGCATATTCTTTATGTAATGGATGGACATCCAAGGGGGAGTATTATGAATTATTGGAATCTTTATTAATTAGTGGAGGCTCCACTAATTATGGATTTATGTGAATTATTAGAAGATTTTTATGGATGTCCACCATTTAGTGGAGACACCACTAATTAAGATTAGTGGAAGATGATGTATGCTATGATGTAATCCACTAATTAGAGCTCTATAAATAGAGTTATTCTCTAAGCTTGTAACACACCATTATTTTGTGAAAGAAAGATTAGTGAAAGAAAGATTAGAGAAAATTGTGAGAGAAAAGAAAGAGAGAAATTCTTGTGCAAAATAGTTAGAGTTTTATTAGTGTGTAGTGTGAAGATTTTATTCTAACACTACCCTAATTTTATAACACATTTCTTATTGAATTCATATCACTTTTTATGATGATTGTTATTGGAATATGCATTCCTTGATTAATTATATATATATATATATATATATATATATATATATACTTGTCTATATGTATTTATTACTATATATAGAGACAGAATTAAAATATTAAATTCGAAAAGGTAAAGTTATAAAAAAATATAAAATATAATATTATAAATTTTAAAAGTATTTTGAAAGGGTGGAAAGTAAAATTTGGACAAACTTTTTATAAAAATTTATTTTTTAAAAGAAACAATTAGTTTTTAAAAATTTCGGAAGTAGACGCTATCCCACCTGAATATGTCCTTGACTATATATACGATTTAGTTTGGAGATCATTAAACTGATAGCTTATTGTTAGATTTTTCAATTTATAGTTTAAAATATTAGATTTGATTTGAGGTATGAAAATAAATAAAAGGGTTTGGTTAAGGGATGCTTTCATGTTCATGGTTCTTTGTACAAAAGGTGTCATGCTTGGGTAAAAATGTATGGTTATGAGGATTTTTAAAAGGTCACTAACATTAAAAAAATGATCTTAAATTTATTGATACAATTGTAATGGATGGAATTAGTGTTGAAATATATACCCTCTAAACTAATTTTATATGATGTAATTATCAAATTTATTAATAAAATAATTTATTTGTGAATTTATATTTTATTTATACACGATTTTCGTTTGGAAAAGACCCATTATGTTTAAGTAAGTGATCTGTGTGAATGGTATTCTTTATAGTAAGGTATGGATCACTAGTTACTTAACACATAAATGTTTGTTTTTAACCGATTTATGAGAATGAGAATCTCCTCATGCTAGGTTATTAGGTTATGAATTTCAAATGGAGAATGGCTTACCTTTAACTAGTAAGTAATCCACTCACTTCATAGCATGAGCGTATTTCGAATACGTAGAACAAAACATGTAATAGTGGTTTCTAAAAGTACTATTTAGAAGACACCCAAACTATTACTGTTACAGCATGGACTAATAGTCTATTGTTTGAATATGAGTTGGTGGTATGATGAAGTTAAAAGCATATACTTTAATATGTTGTAGTTGAGGTTTTTTCGTAAAGTCGATATATTTGTATGTTGGGTATATGCGACTAGTTAGTTAAGATAGATTTGTACAAGATAGCTCTTGTGCTATATCGCCCCTTGTAACTATTTAAATGATCCAATTATTCAGGGTCCTAGGGACACATGACTTGGATGTTTACTTTAGGGTAGTTCCCTTAAAAAGTAAAAACATTCCCGGAGTCGTGGATTATTAGATTAGAAGTCTAAGGATGGTAGATATTTATTAAAGAGGTGTTAGTACACCCCTCTTCTCTAAATACACGGCGATACGTAGAGGGGTATTTTAGTCATTATACCTGTAAGTCGAAAACTTTGCTAACGCAGCATTATCTTTGGGGTCAATATTTCTTTATGGTGATATTAGAAAATATTTAAAATGCAAAATACAATTATTTATATAGTAGGGGTATTTTGATCATTTTAGTAGTCAATGCGATGTATTTTTTGGTCCCCGAAATAGTCCTTAAGTCCTAACAGATTTGGGTTAAGGAATTGGTCTTGATAATTATGAGTTTTATTTTATTTTATTTAAATAATCTAATTTATTATCAGACTAGAATAAAATAAAAGGCTCGATAGAGAGTATATCTTTTATCTAATTTAATTGGTTAGTTAATTATTCAGGGCCCAAGGCCTAAATTGAATAATTATAAAATTAATTTAGCTATAAGCTAGATAAAATGCATGATATTTTATATTGGTCTATTTGGGTTTGTTAATTATTTATTGAGTTATTTAATGAAACTCAAAAAATAAATAATTGAAATTTATTATTTATGGGTGATCAAGCCAAGCCCAATGAATAAGATCAAAAGTAAAATAAAATTAAATAAAGAACCGTGAAAGATAACAAAAAGTATGAGGTTTTTTGTTTGACTCTCTCTCTCGGAGTGCATGAAAAGCAAATCAAGACAACATGAATGAGGATAGCTAAGTCTGTGAATGAAATACAGAGGTTATATAGAAGCATTTACTGGGAAAAACAAAGTAGCAAATCCAATTCTGTGAGCTTCACCGACATAGGAAAGGATATCATTTCGAAAGATTAAAAAATTCGCGTAAATGAGACAAAATCGACGTTTACAAGGACGTGATCCAGAAGCTTCAAACATCCTTGTACAAACATCTTCTTCAATGCCAATAAGATCAGTAAAACAAAGAGATAAATTTTTTCGTTCTATAAGTATGCTTTCAGTTTCATTATTTTTACCATTTTCGTCCTTTACGTAGTAAGGAAAGAGGTCTAATACAATTGAGGAATATTTTGAGGCTTTAGATTGGAAATGCTTTCATTGAAAGCATTTTTTCTACCGACTAGTTTAGGGGAAAAAAATATCTATAGTACAACTCACTTTTATAAATTACACTTCCACGCAAAAAAGATATTAAACTATTGTACTTGAAAGAAGTTGGCAATTAATAATTTATTGTTAATCTTTTTTTAATTTAGACGAATCATTTATTTTGTAAATACAAACAATAATAATTATAGAAGGCAAATCATCATGTGAGCTTGTAAGGGTATTGAGAGGATATACACAATTAAATTGAATGAAAAGTCACATATTATTAACAGGGAAAAAATTATATTAAACTTGTTGAGGATATTTTAAGATATATAAAAATTTATTGAGGATATAAAAATATAAAAAATATAAATCGTAAAATATAAATAATTTGATAGTATTTTTTACGATTTTTTCAATATATATATATATATTTTAAAAAATTATAAATTCACATAATTTGAAATTTGAAAAACAGTCTAACCGAAACCTAAACGTTTGAACTTTAGTTGAAACCCAAAGACAAAGGACTCCAACATTTTATTTAGTAGGCCAAAACCCCTTTACCACTCAAAGAAGCAGATTTCAGAAATTTCGCCAATCCAAACATTTCGGTTTACAACCACCTGCCCATTGGGTCAGTAGACCCACTATCCGTCCTTGTCTGTGCTTATTCTAAGGAAAATCCTAATATTAACCAATTATTCATAAATCAACTATAATAATAAGTTGTATTATATATAATATAAATTATATGATACAATCCATCAATACATTTGATTCACATATTCACGGTGCATCCCTCCATTCTAGGAGCCCAATTGCCGGCAAAGGCCTAAAAGGCCAGACCTTGCTAAAACAGACACGTAGAATTCACTCAGACATGCACGATTGTAGTGTTTCATCTTCAACCTGCTACGTGGGCTCCCTCGATTTCTATATTCTCATTCCGCCAACCGCTTCCGCTCAACAATCTTACATTCTTGCACACAGAATTTCCGTATCCATCGAGGGGTTTTGAGATTGAAAGACAAAGAAAATGATGAATGCTTTGGCTTTGTCTGTGGTTTTGACCACACTTGTAACTACCGGTGCGTTCTCTCCATGCCCAGGGAAGGAGAATCACAAAGATGATGTGATAGTGAAGGAAGGACACAGAACTGTGGTGGTAGAGTATGAGAATCATGATAGAAGTAACACCAGAGTTGTTATTTCTCCCCAGGAGGCACAACGGCTTCAAAAATTTGCAGAAGTTGATGGAAGAGGCCATGGTTCAAGTACCGAAGACAAGATTTCTGATTAGGTAGAAAATGGCAAGGAAAAGATCAAAGAAGTAGCTTCTGATCATCTGCCTGATGTAGAAGAAGGAGTTTCTACTCCTGAGAAGGATAAAGATGGTCATGGTCATAGGGCGACTCCAAGAGAGCTTGTTTGTGGTTCCTATGGAAAGTGCAAGCATAAGATTGTGAGTGCACTTAGGAAAACTAAGGATAAGGTTTATGAGAAAGCGCACGAAGTGGGAGATAAGTTACATGAGGTTGAGGAAAAAGTGGAGGAGGAGGTTCGAGAGGCTTACGAGAAAGTGAAAGATACAGTGAGAGAGAAATCTGACGAGGTTTCTGATAAGGCCGAAGAAGCAATGGAAAAAGTAAAAGATGGTACCAGTGAGATTTCTAGCAAAGCAAAAGAAGCAATTAAAGAAGGGGCTAAAGAGAAAGCAGAGAAAGTTAAACGCTCTGCAGAACAACTAATTGATACAGGCAAGACACTAGAGGAAGATGTGGAGAAAAATACCAAGAAAAAAGTGTCAGAAAAGGCAAAAGAAGCAGAAGAAATGTCGGAACATGCCACAGAGGAAGTGAAACAGGCTTCTCAAAAGCTTAAAGAAGAAGGTAAAAGGGGCGTGAAAGAAATTCTCCGGCGCGGTCTAGAAGTTGTCTGTGACTGTTTCCGTTTTATAGTCTCACCGGAAAGTATGGTTGCTGCTCTGGGAGTCTTGCAATTGTGGTGATTTGCCACTGCCTTTGGAATGTCAATATGGATTACATTTATTTCTAGTTACATTTTAGCTCGAGCATTGCCAAGGCAGCAGTTTGCAATGGTGCAGAGCAAGATTTATCCTACTTATTTCAAGGCTATGGCTTATGGTATTGGGGCGGTTTTGATGGGGCATTTATTGAGCAAAAGAAAAAGGTCGTCATCTGGCACGGCCGATACTTTCCAAGGCTTCAATCTTCTTGCTGCTCTTGTCATGGTTTTAGCCAATCTGTTCATTTTGGAGCCTCAAGCTACAAAGGTACTATGCACTTGCATGAACAATCTGACATCATTCTATCAAGAATTCTATTTGTGAAAAATTCATGGAAATAATACATATAAAAACTTGGATGATTGGTCTGTTTTTCATGGGGGCATTAATTGATGATTGTAGGTTATGTTTGAGAGAATGAAGGTGGAGAAGGAAGAAGGCAGAGGTAAAGAAAGCAGCAGTACAGCTGAACCAAGTGCAAGAATAATTGATTCCATTACTGAACCTACAATCGCCCGTGCAGCAGCAGCCTCGCAAACAACCACCACCACCACCACAGGTACTGAAGAAAGGGCGGAGGACACAGCATCCAGGGCTGGGCTGCTTAGATTAAGCAAAAGACTTAAGAAGTTGAATTCAGTATCATCGTTTCTGAATGTGTTGACATTGATGGCTCTCACTTGGCACCTTGTCCATTTGGGACGTAGTCTCCATTCAGTCTGTTAATGCTTGCTCTCATCTTTTTCTTGGATTTTATGTTGTATTTCAAGTGTTGTATCAATGTCTTTTTTTCTTATGTGAGAAAATATGTTGTAGCAGTACTTGGATGTATAGGATTTGAATATTTGATCAGACTCTTCCTTCTAGTTGGTACTCAATTTTTTTCCCCTCTCCTTGCTATGCCATTCTTGTCCTTCACTTTTAAGTGACACATTGCATTTGACAAAAATGGGTTCGTTATTGATGGAATGCCGTAAATGGGGTTGCTTTTCCATGGGAGGTTTGGACCTAATATCTACTAAAGGCGAGGTATATTTTTATGAGAAATTCTTGGGTGGACTCGGTCTACCGTGGATCAATGCATAAATGTATTGTACTTTTTTATAAGTGTACAACTTTCACTGCATATTATATAACACTTGATGTATTGGTCTACGGTGGACCAGGTCCACCCAAGTATTTTCTTATTTTCATATGGATTTTCTTTTTTTATTTTTTTTTGACAATCTGTACTTCGCATCTACTATGAGAGTCGCGAGGTGCTTACATTTCGCATGTGGTAAATGCGAGGTCTCGTATTTACCGCATTTCTTCCGGCGTTGGTTTGCATATTCCCATGAAATTTGGTTGGTTTTCAACTTTGATTTGCATATCTTTCTCTCAATGTCTTATGCATTTTTTTTCCCTCTAGCACAAGAATGACATGTTTACTTCTATTTTCACACGAAAAATACATTTAATACTATTATTTCTCTTTGGTATGTTCTTATGCACAGTCACTGAAATATTTGGGATATTAAATTATTCTTTTAATTATATAATAAATAATTTATGATGTACATTAATTGAAGAAATATTTTGAAAATGAGAATTGGTTTATAATTTGAGACATAAGAAAAAAATAAAATAGGGCTATATTTATAAAATTGAAAGAGTTATAAGTGCCGTTTTGCTCAATCGAATATCACAAAAATCTTGCAAATTTCAATGAAGATATGTAGTGTTTGGTATCAGCCCCCTCGAAGGAACTCATGGGAGAAATAAGGGTTCATCTCCATTTCAATGTTAGGTAAGATTTTTGAAGTGCTTTCTGCGTGACTTCCTCAGGCTTCTTCTGACCTTTCAAAATACAATCTCTATCGTCTCTTTAGCTCCCGTTTTCGCTCTTCTGATTTTTTTTTTATATATTAACTGATAATAATTGTTCAATCAAGTATTTATTCGCTGGAAAATTTAAATAACGATAGATGAACATTAATGACAATCTGGTTTTCAAAAAGCCAGATTGGAAAAAAGAACAAAGAGCGTAAATTTTGAATTTGAAGACTCGGCTTCGCCGGTGCACTTTCCGCCATGGTTGCGATCCAGAGCTCTCTACAGTGGACCTCCAGCCCTTCACTTCGTGCTGTGGAAGACAACAACCTAAAAAACGCCTTGGAAAGAACAATTGAGACTGAGCGACAAGGGGTTTCGCAGCGACAACGAAGAAAGCGGGCGCAACACTAACAAGAGACAAAAATCAATCTCCTAATAAAAATTCTCCGTGGAAGATCATTTCAAGCTTAGTTGCCGTTCCAACGGTCATTTTGCTTTGCAATCATTCCGAGATATTGGGCTTTCTAAATAGTACATATATATATATATGGTCAAAAGACGGTGGTTTCAACTTTCAAGTGCCCACAGGTTGGTGTCTTTTAGCTTTTGTTTTTGAAGTGAGACCTCTCTAGCCAGACTATAGACATTCCCCCTTCAAGAATTTCAGTCTTAATTTGAAGCACTTGAAAATCATCTCCCTCAGTCATCATGGTGAGACCGTCGACTATAACCACCAAACCCAGTTGAGCGACGAGGTTATTGATGCATATCAACAAGTGGAAATCATCAATCAAGTCAATGCCCCAGTTCGAGTCCTTAGCACCAAACAGACCCGCCAAGCCCAACAGATGCGAGTATGATTCAACAACCCCACCAGCAACCTATATCCTTAATCAAGACTACTCTGTCCTGCAGGTATACATGTTTAAATCTCTTCAATCGCAATCTCAGGTGTGCGACGCATTTCTCCCCTCTTTCTTTTCTTTACGAAAGGTTACCCATGATTTATCGACTTTCTCTGACTTTGTATAGGCAATTCTCATTGGGGCTGGCGCAATTGAACAATATTACTTTGTCGAAACCCAGTATTACAAGATCACACGGTTCTATTCTTCACTATTTGTCATCTTTTTCCTTTTGATTCTTTCTTCGTTGTCCATCTACGTCTTCTGCTTAATTTTGTTTATCAATCAAAGAATATATTCTGAAATAATCCATCATTATTTTCACTGGATAGACGGAAAGTGTATTCATAAAGGTGGCAAGTGAAATATCTGGAAATGATTATGATCTTCAGTGGCGGAGAGAGGCCATGAAAGTAGCAACGGAGGAATTAGACCCAAGGGATTTCAAGAGCAGTCCAGCTACAATACTTATGGAGGAAATCTATAAGACGTTTGAGATATGCTTCTGGCTTTTGAGAACCATATTGCCATAAGTGTCTACAATCTTCTAGCTAATAGTAATTTTAAAATGTATTTAGATTAAAAACATGAAGGTTTGGGGTCAATGATGCAGCTTGCTTAATTCATCTGAACTCGCCATTCCCTAAGATTGTCATGAGCTTTTTCTCCTCTGCTAACACATTCACAGATGAAAAACTCAGTTCACAATATCTGTTCTGTAACACCCCACTACTACGTACCCTAAAAGGGCGGGGATGTCGCCCAAAAGAATTCTTTTAAGGGAGGAGGGGTCTTTAAAATGAGGTATAAAATGTAAAGGCAACCCCAAAAGAATTAACTTAGATAAATAGAGAAAAACTCTTATTACATCTAGCTCAAATTGGAGCAATACAAAATAAAACAAATAACGTTCAGAAGCTTAAACAACAACTGGCTCCTAGAACAAAATGGGAAAAAAAAAAAAAACAAAAACTTCAACTATCACATGTCCCGCTGGCTCAGCACAATCTATCTCCTAAAAACATGATATAAAATAGTGTGAGATGAAATCTCAGTAAGTCTTGTGTGTGTACATGGTGTTTCAAACAGTTCGTGTATGCATAGTGGAAAACATTTGCAGAAATATTTGGCAAGTCATAAATACTTTCTTTTCGCAAGGAGTGTGGTTTTCTCATAATCACACTTTATACAAAACAAATCATCCATTCAAATAAACAGTCATGTCACCACACGTTGGGCTCTATGAGGACAAGGCACCACACTTTGTGCACCTTGCCGGGACCAGATTACCACACGTTGGGCGTTCTGATCAGGGTGAGTGTACAGCTCACCGGGTGAGATACTCCTCATTTTCTACACCCAACAAAACCATCCGGGTGTCCATGCTGGGAAAATAAATAATACCTTACCAGGTACAAATGCTAGCTCAGACCGGCCTGACCAACCAATACTGTCGCCTCTTCAAGCCGAGCTTATCTCCTGGAGGTGACCTCCTGCCAGAAGACTTACTCTAGCCTTCCAAGACTAGTATTGTTAGCCTACCCTTATTGAGTACTCAACGAACATATCTATCAATTCCTGATTAAATTTCCATACCTTGGCTTTGTACAACGTGGTTTTCTTTAAAAGAGTTTTCTAAAAATTTAGGAGAAAGAATAGTTTTCTCGATAAAATCATTAGTTTGACAAAATCGTTTAAAGAATAAATATCCACGTCTACAACCCAAGCGAACATAGTTTAACAATAGCTTCACAAAGCTTTACAACATAGACTTACCATCACAACATTTAACAAAAGAGTTTATGCAAGGACTTACTTGATATGCCTCAGACAAATGAGATAAAATCACAGCTTGCTTTCCTCAAATATCTTCCTGATCTAAAACCATATAATATCATGATCAGGGTCTCAATCGATTCGAACATGCTCTAAACTCATTTATTCCCATAACAATTCACAATCCACTATCTAATTCCCAATAAATTAACCAATCCCCAAAGTTCATATTTTATGACGATATATTCATCAAAGACATGAATATTATATAAAAAAGGCTTGACTTGACCATCGCAACTCATATCTATCACTACCATAGTAAAATATGGCATTGCAATGCATCGAATATGCTTAATTAATTACTCGTCTCAAAATACCCATTCATCATGCTAATAGACATCATCAACCATATTAAACCTTAATTTCAACATCAAGGGTAAGAATTTCCTTACCTTGCGACAACCGGGTTAACAAGATCTCGATACTCCTATGGTGTTCGTCCCGAGTTCGTTCGAGTAGAAGGGAAAAGCTGCCTTCTTTCCTTCCTTTTGAACGAAGCAGGTAAAAGGAATGAAATAAGCCTTTAGGTGGCGTGATTCAAGGGAAGAAAAGGAGAAGAATTGATGGAAGAAAGGAATCAAGAGGTTAAGATGGTTTTTGCTTACCTTAGAGTGTGATCGGTTTCTTGCTAGGAATTGTTCTTGTGATTTTCGAAAATTATAGGGAGATTCTTGCTGGAATTTTCGTGTAGAATGGAGAGGGTAGTCGGCTACTGTGATTTAGGGTTAGAGAAAATTGGTTTAGGGTTAGACGGTGGTGTTAAGAAAGACTCCTAATGGCTTTAGGTTTCGTGGACAGCAAGGTTGAAAATTGCAGCTTGTTGTGCACCTTATTGCTGCCGAATTTGGGAGGGTTTATGAGGATAATGTATTCTGCAATTGCTACCTTACGCTGGCCGAAATATTGCTCAAGAAAAGGGCTATGTGCGTTGAGAGTCTTTGGCTAAAACAAGGAAGAGTTTGAGTAGGTTTTGAGAACAAAACTCTGTGTAAGAATGGCTCATGCGAAAATCACTGAACCAAAGGGGAGAAATTCTGGACTGTTTTAGCTGTTGTTCTGCCGTGATTTTTAGAGAAAAGGTGAGGGTTTTAGGCGCTGAAAATTGGGTTAATCAGCTGAGGATTTTGGTAGGTTTTGGTGTGCAGAATTTTCATTTGAGTTGGAGTGCAAGCTGGCCGAAATTTCCTGTGCAAGGCTGGCTGAAATTTTGGTTCCTAAGCTAGCCGAATTTCTGGAATTTTGGTGAGTAAAATCTGGTTTTTGTGTGGCTAAGGTAATCTGAATTGATGAGGAGTGTTCTAGATGTTTTAAGTTAGGATTTGAAGAGTTGGACTGCACTTAGGAGTGCTGGAATTTCGGACAGCTTGTGCTTGCACAAGGCTGCCGAAATTCTGCTAGGAAAAGGAAGCAAAACCTAGTTGAAGTAGGATTGAAATAAAATCTGATTTACTAAAGGATTTTGGATAAGATTTCCTAGTGTTGGAAGAGTTTGAGTTAGACTAAAACTCCTTCAAAAAGTGGCGGCACCTAGCTGGAAAATTTTCCAGATTTTTAGCTAAGTTCTAGGTTCAAAATCCACAATGTATCCAACTAGAAAAATAACACTTTAATTCCAACTATCCATTACAAAATCTAGTACATCAAGTTGGAATTTAGTTATTTAGTTAGGGTTTTTTTTTTCGAAAATCAAAGGGAACAAAAGCTGAAAATAACAATAAACTTTATTCACATCGAAAATCCTTGAATTTAGGAGATAAATATAGAGACTTATTTCCTTAGATAAATGGCGCTGGAAATTCACTAGGATGGCTAGGGTCTTTTCGGCCAAAACATGGATGAGTCTAGGAAAAAGAATTTTCAAAAAGAAAACTAAGATTCGCAAGAGGTAAGATTCGAACTCGGGTCACCAAAGGAAATCACCAACCTTCTCGCTATTCCAAACCAACTCCAATGCTAATATTTCTCTAAGAAATTCTTTCCACCCTAATTCTCATCCTTCCATTTCCTCGACTAAACTTCACTTAACCAACTCTTAGACAACACAATTATTTCACACCAAATAAATCAAATGCAAAAGAAACTTTGAAAATCACATGCACCCATGCAAGAATAATTTTAAGATAACATGCGAAATGCTATGCAATGCATGACCTTTTTCCCTATAGTCAAAGGTGGTTTTGGGCAGGGTATTACATCCCCTTCCCCTTAAGAGAATTTTGTCTCGAAATTCAGAGGCGTTACCCTTAGAGCATATCCGGATACTTCCGCCTTAACCATTCTTCTGTTTCCCATGTTGCATCTTGTGCTCCATGATGATCCCAAAGTATTTTCACCATAGGTATCTACTTGTTTCGAAGGGTCTTGATACTCCGCTCCAAGATCTTGACTGGTCTCTCCACATAACTCAGATTCGGTTGCAACTCCAATAGTTCCTCATTAAGTACATGACTCGGATCGGGGTTGTACTTCTTCAATTGAGATACATGGAAAACATCATGCATCCCAGCTAGGCAATCAGGTAGATCCAATCTGTAGGCAACCGGCCCAACTTTCTCCAATATCGGGAACGGTCCTAAATACCTAGGACTTAACTTCCCTCATCTCGGATGCCTCAGGATTCCCCTACTAGGAGTCAACTTCAAGAATGCGCAATCACCCACTTGGAACTCCAATTCCCTTCTTCTAGAATCTGCGTAGCTTTTCTGTCAGCTTTACGCTGCCCTTAGCCTTTCTCAGATAACCTTGACCTTGTCCGTCATTTCCTAAATGCATACCTCACCAGTCCTTCTAGTGTTCCCCTCTTCCGTCCATCCCCAGTATATCGGTACGTGACATTTTCGCCCATATAATGCTTCGTACGGCGCCATCCCAATCGATGCCTGATAACTGTTGTTATATGCCAATTCTGCATGTGGTAAACACTCGATCCACTTGTCTCCAAAGTCCAAAATACATGCTCGGAGCATGTTCTCTAGTATCTGGATAACTCTCTCAAATTGACCGTCGGTCTGTGGATGAGCAGAGGTGCTAAATTTTAATATGGTACCCAAAGACTCTTGAAACTTGCTCCAGAATCTCGAAGTGAACCTAGGGTCCCTATCCGACACAATGCTTGACAGTACACCATGCAACCTTACAATTTCCTGGGTATACGTCTGAGCCAACTTTTCCATCAGGTCCCTTACGTTCACTGGTATAAAATGCGCTGTCTTGGCCAGTTGGTCCACTACCACCCAAATTGCATTCTTGTGTGACTTGGTCATCGGAAGACCAGTCACAAAATCCATAGTCACCTCCTCCCATTTCCACTCGGAAATCAGTAATGGTTGCAATAAACCTGTAAACTTCTTATACTCCACTTTAACCTTTTGGCACGTCAGGTAGGTTGTCACATGCTGAACCACATCTCTTTTCATTCTAGCCCACCAATATTTCTTCTTCAGGTCATGGTACATCTTTAGCTCCCCCAGGGTGTATGGTATACTTGCTCTTGTGAGCTTCGGCCAGTATCCTCTTCCTCAAGTCTTAGATGTCAGGCACACAAATCCGGTCCCGAAAACACAGTACCCCCTTCTCGTCGGTCCTAAAATCTCTTCCATCCCTCGCGATCTCTTTCTCCTTGAAGGTCTAAAATTCCACACTGTCTTGTTGGGCTGATATAATTTCCTGATCCAGATTGGGTTTCAGGGCCAAGTTGCTCACACAGATCTTCCTCTCTTGAACTTCCGCCTCTTGTTCCAGGATTTCCTGGACTGCCGACACCTCCTGCATTCTCAAGTGGGCTATCTTCACTTTCCGACTCAACGCGTCAGCTACCACATTCGCCTTACCCGGGTGATAATTAATAGGACACTTATCTTCTTCCAGAAACTCCATCCACCTACGCTGTCGAAGGTTCAAGTCCTTCTGCGTGAAGATGTACTTCAAACTCTTATGGTCAGTGAAGACTTCATATTGGGCACCGTACAAATAATATCGCCACTTCTTCAAGGTGAACACTATGGCTGCCAGCTTCAAGTCATGCGTTGGATAATTAGCTTCATGCGGCTTAAGCTTCCTAGACGCATAAGCTATGACTTTCCCTTCCTGCATCAGCACAACTCCTAGACCTTTCTTGGATGCGTTCGTATAGAGTGCATAGGACTTGTCAGCCTCGGGTAGGCTCAGTACGGGTGCTGAAATCAACCTCCTCTTAAGCTTTTGGAAGCTCTTCTCGCACTTCTCACTCCAAGCAAAAACGACATCCTTCTTTAACAGTCGCGTCATCGGTGAAGCCAGAGTAGAAATTTTTTTAATGAAACGCTGATAGTACCTGGCCAACCCAAGAAAACTTCGTATCTCGGTAACATTCTCCGGTTGTTTCTAATTTACTACAGCTTTCACCTTGGCAGGGTCCACCTTTATCCCATCCTTGGATATCACATGACTGAGAAAGGATACCGAGCTTAACCAAAACTCGCATTTACTAAACTTGGCGAAAAGCTTGAATTCCCTCAGCTTCTCTAGGACCAACCTTAAGTGCTCCGCGGGATCCTCCGGATTCTTGGAGTAGATTAAGATATCATCGATGAAGATAACCACGAACTTGTCCAAATATGGTTGGAAGACGCGATGCATCAAATCCATGAAAACTGCCGATGCATTGGTTACACCGAACGGCATTCCCACAAATTCGTAGTGGCCATACCGCGTGTTGAAAGCAGTCTTAGGAATGTCTTCTTCCTTAATCCTCACCTGGTAGTATCCTTGCCGCAGGTCCAACTTCGAAAAGCAAGCGGCGCCTTGCAGTTGATCGAATAACTCATCGATCAAGGGTAGAGGGTATTTATTCTTGATCGTTAAGTTGTTCAGTCCTCAGTAGTCAATGCATAGCCTCAGGGTACCATCTTTCTTCCTAACAAACAACACCAGGGCTTCCCACGGCGATGTACTCGGTCGAATGTAGCCTTGCCTCACCAACTCTTCCAATTGCTCCTTTAACTCCTTCAGCTCTATCGGTGCCATCCGATAGGGGGTTCTTGACACCGGTTTTGCTTCGGGAATCAGGTCTACGGTAAACTCAACTTCCCGTTCAGGGGGTAGAGAAGTGAGCTCAACAGGAAAAACGTCCGGAAAGTCTTTTACCACCTCTGTACTCTCCAGGGTACACTGATCCTTAGGTTTGTTTAGGAGATACGCCAAATATCTCGTACATCCTTTCTTGAGCAACTTCCGGGCCTTAGCACTAGCAATCAAAAATTTCAGTTCCTTCGCTCGCTTATCGTTGAATTCAATTACATCCCAACTAGGTCTCACAAATTGCACTGTCTTGATCTTACAGTCCACTCGAGCTCTGTGCTTCGACAACCAATCCATGCCCAAGATCAGGTTGTAATCGTCTATGGGCAGAATTATGAGGTCGGCCTCTAGATTCTCCTTCTCTATCTCAATTCCACAACTCCCCATTTTCTTACCCGCTTCTACCACCTTTCTCAAGGGTGAGCTTACTACTAGGGTATAGGGTAATTCCTTTCCTTCCCAACCCAGATATGATGCACATATTTTGCTTACGTAAGAGTGTGTGGATCCTGGATCTATCAAAACATTAACAAGACGACCTTGGATAGAAAGGTTACCTTCGATCACGGCGGCATCCGCTCCGACTTCTTCTCTGTTCAGGGCAAAAACCTTGGCCTTCACCTGAGACTTCTGACTTCCCATTCCCGCTGGTCCAGCAGCAGCACCTCTATTGATCCCCATTGGCTGGGTTGGGGCTGTCTGCCCGATCCTTAAGGGTTTAGGGTAGGCGTTCCTCAGATGACCTAGGTTTCCACAATTGAAGCACCTCCTTATACTCCCGTTGCCCCAGCAATTCCTCTCGATGTGGCCCCGTTTTCCACACAGTCGACAATTTAGGCTGCCTTGCATCGATCCAGCCATAGGCACTCGAGGCTGCTTGCTCCAATTTCCCCACGGCATAGAACCCGCAAGTCTCTTGTTGCTTTAAGGCCTCATGGGTGGACGATTCGGTTGGAAGGGTCTGTTCACCGGTCGATGCCGGTCTTCATTCCCCGTCCGGGAAGCTGCGTCCATGGCGGCGGTATATGACGTTGGCGGTGATGGGGCCAATGCCTTTCTCAAATCGGCCCTCAGCCCCTTCACGAACTGCCGAGTGTGTTTCTACTCCGTGTCGACCAAACACTTGCAGTACTTGGACTACTGCGTGAACCGGGCCGCATATTGAGCAATGGACATGCCTCCCTGCTTGAGGGTTTGGAACTCATTCTCCCTCTTCTCAGCTACCCATCGAGGAATGTACTCGGCATGGAAAGCTTCCGTAAAGTCGTCCCATGTCCATTCCTACTCCTCTCTGTCCCAGTCACTCCGTACTCATTGCCACCATGCCCGAGACGGTTCCCTCAGCCGAAAAGTAGCAAACTTCACCATCCTCTCTTTTGAGTACTGCAAGGTAGCAAAAATATCCTCCATCTGTTCAATCCACTGCTCAGCCTTCTCATCTTGCTCCATATCCCCCTGGAATGTAGGAGGTTGGAACTTCAGGAAACGCTCTAGGGCCTCATCCTCTCCCCGCGGTGGTTTCCTAGCCACCTTATCCACCTTCTCTGTTAGGTTCTGTAGGATCGAGGCCATCTTGTCAAAAGCCTGACCCATGGTCACATCTTGTGATCTTTCCGAAGCTAACTCTTGTTCTCGTGGCAAGTGCTCTTCCACGTCGGGTGTGGAACGATGCATCTGCTCAAATTTCGGAGTGGAGGACGCACTTTTCTGCACAGTTCTGCTATGTATGATTGTTCTGCGTCTTGGTGCCATCTTTGATCACATTCACTTAAGGTCAGATAATTACCAAGGGGAAAGGAGTATGCTCAGGTGCATGATCAGTTAATAGCAATGTTATCCACTCATTTTAAAAGAGAATTTGATGATGTTATGCAGGGAGAAATCAAGTAATAACTAAAACTTATGCTTTTCATATAAACCATACTTCCGTAGAAAAGAAGGGGTTATCACATGTGATACCCTGTTATTTAGTGAAATAATAAAGCCCTATAAGCAACATACTTCTTTTAAAAGAAATAAACAAACAAAGGAATACAAATCCCGAAGGAGGAAAAGTAAATGCTGCTGGTCTTCTATACCCGACTCTCCCTAGTTTCAATAGAGGCATCGGAGTCGTCAGAGGCTGGTTCCACAAGCCACCCCACGGAGCTATCGGGTCTTCCTATGTAGTCCCTCGCAAAACCAACACTCTCACTTAACTGCCCTAATTCACCCTCACGGCCCCTCTTGGCTCTCATGGCCGTCTCATAAAGATCATCCAACTCTAATCTAACCACACCCTTAGGCGCAAGCCTCTCATTCCCCGAGTCGGATGGATCAAGCAACCCCTCTCTCCTTAACTTGGCATCTATTCCCAGTCCATATCGGAGTCTATACCCCTTAGGACCCTTTTCCAGCTTCCTCTTTCTCTTATCTACCATTCCTAGAGTTGACTGCCTAAGTTCCCTCTCTCCCGGGGCAACTTCATCCCTCGGCCTAGGTCCCTCACTACTGGACTCCTTAGGGTCATAGCAAGCAGGAGTTCTATCACCTTCTCCTATCTACGGGGTCCGGGGAACCTCCATTGCCTCCTCATCCTCTTCCTCTATCCCAACTATCTCCCCTTCACTCTCACCGTCTCCCTAGTTCCCGAGCTGATCTACCTCCCCCTCACTCAACTCAGCCATCTCCTCATCTTCCTCTCCCTCACTGGCAAACTCTACTACCTCTCTCTCATCATCCCTCTCGTACTCTCCTAGTCTCCCTTCAACCTCTATCTTTGCCTTAACCACTGGGTCGTCTAGCACTGGCGGCTTATGCTCTCTCTCCGAATCAGACAAGGGTGGCTCAGCTACAGGTAGTGGAGCAAGTGGATTCCCGCAGCCAGTGGGCCAGTCTCTGACAGCCGATACAACTTTTTTGACCATCCTATAAACAAAAGACAACAATTAGTACCAGATCAAAATACATAAGAAAATAAAACCCAGTAAGTCCAGTAATTGCCTAAACCTAGGCTCTGATATTACTTGTAACACCCCACTACTACGTACCCTAAAAGGGCGGGGATATCGCCCCGTCCCGTAAGATAAGGGGTCTTTAAAACGAGGTAGAAAATGTAAAGGAAACCCCAAAAGAATTAACTTAGATAAATAGAGAAAAACTCTTATTACATCCGACTCAAATTGGAGCAATACAAAATAAAACAAATATCGTTCAGAAGCTTAAACAACAACTGGCTCCTAGAACAAAATGGGGGAAAAAAAAAAACAAAAGCTTCAACTATCACATGCCCCGCTGGCTTAGCACAATCTATCTCTGAAAACACATGATATAAAATAGTGTGAGATGAAATCTCAGTAAGTCCTGTGTATGCACATGGTGTTTCAAACAGTTCGTGTATACATAGTCGAAAATATTTGAAATATTTGGCAAGTCATAAATACTTTCTTTTCGCAAGGAGTGGGGTTTTCTCATAATCACACTTTATACAAAACAAATCATCCACTCGAATAAACAGTCATGTCACCACACGTTGGGCTCCATGAAGACAAGGCACCACACTTTGTTGACCTTGCCGAGACCAGATTACCACACGTTGGGCGTTCTGATCAGGGTGAGTGTACAGTTCACCGGGTGAGATACTCCTCCTTCTCTACACCTAACAAAACCATCCGGGTGTCCATACTGGGAAAATAAATAATACCTTACCAGGCACAAATGCTAGCTCAGACCAGCCTAACCAACCAATAATGTCGCCTCTTCAAGCCGAGTTTATCTCCTGGAGGTGGCCTCCTGCTAAAGACTTACTCTGGCCCTCCAAGACTAGTATTATTAGCCTACCCTTATTGAGTACTTAACGAACATATCCGTCAATTCCTGATTTAAAATTTCCATACCTTGGCTTTGTACAACTTGGTTTTCTTTAAAAGAGTTTTCTAAAAATTTAGGAGAAAGAATAGTTTTCTCGATAAAATCATTAGTTTGACAAAACTGTTTAAAGAATAAATATCCACGTCTACAACCCAAGCGAACATAGTTTAACAATAGCTTCACAAAGCTTTACAACATAGACTTACCATCACAACATTTAACAAAAGAGTTTATGCAAGGACTTACTTGATATGCCTCAGACAAATGAGATAAAATCACAGCTTGCTTTCCTCAAATATCTTCCTGATCTAAAACCATATAATATCATGATCAGGGTCTCAATCGATTCGAACATGCTCTAAACTCATTTATTCCCATAACAATTCACAATCCACTATCTAATTCCCAATAAATTAACCAATCCCCAAAGTTCATATTTTATGACGATATATTCATCAAAGACATGAATATTATATCAAAAAGGCTTGACTTGACCATCGCAACTCATATCTATCACTACCATAGTAAAATATGGCATTGCAATGCATCGAATATGCTTAATTAATTACTCGTCTCAAAATACCCATTCATCATGCTAATGGACATCATCAACCATATTAAACCTTAATTTCGACATCAAGGGTAAGAATTTCCTTACCTTGCGACAACCGGGTTAACAAGATCTCGATGCTCCTATGGTGTTCGTCCCGAGTTCGTTCGAGTAGAAGGGAAAAGCTGCCTTCTTTCCTTCCTTTTGACCGAAGTAGGTAAAGGGGATGAAATAAGCCTTTAGGTGGCGTGATTCAAGGGAAGAAAATGAGAAGAATTGATGGAAGAAAGGAATCAAGAGGTTAAGATGGTTTTTGCTTACCTTAGAGTGTGATCGGTTTCTTGCTAGGAATTGTTCTTGTGATTTTCGAAAATTGTAAGGAGATTCTTGCCGGAATTTTCGTGTAGAATGGAGAGGGTAGTCGGCTACTGTGATTTAGGGTTAGAAAAAATTGGTTTAGGGTTAGACGGTGGTGTTAAGAAAGACTCCTAATGGCTTTAGGTTTCGTGGACAACAAGGTTGAAAATTGCAGCTTGCTGTGCACCTTGTTGCTGCCGAATTTGGGAGGGTTTATGAGGAGAATGTATTCTGCAATTGCTACCTTACGCTGGCCGAAATATTGCTCAAGAAAAGGGCTGTGTGCTTTCAGAGTTTTTGGCTAAAACAAGGAAGAGTTTGAGTAGGTTTTGAGAACAAAACTCTGTGCAAGAATGGCTCATGTGCTGTGCGAAAATCACTGAACCAAAGGGGAGAAATTCTGGACTGTTTTAGTTGTTGTTCTACCGCGATTTACAGAGAAAAGGCGAGGGTTTTAGGCGCTGAAAATTGGGTTAATCAGCTGAGGATTTTGGTAGGTTTTGGTGTGCAGAATTTTCGTTTGAGTTGGAGTGTAAGCTGGTCAAAATTCTGGTTCCTAAGCTGGCCAAATTTCTGGAATTTTGGTGAGTAAAATCTGGTTTTTATGTGGCTAAGATAATCTGAATTGATGAGGAGTGTTCTAGATATTTTGAGTTAGGATTTAAAGAGTTGGACTGCACTTAGGAGTGTTGGAATTTCGGACAGTTTGTGCTTGCACAAGGCTGCCGAAATTCTGCTAGGAAAAGGAAGCAAAACCTAGTTGAAGTGGGATTGAAATAAAATCTGATTTACTAAAGAATTTTGGATAAGATTTTCTAGTGTTGGAAGAGTTTGAGTTAGGCTAAAACTCCTTCAAAAAGTGACGGCACCTAGCTGGAAAATTTTTCAGATTTTTAGGTAAGGTTCTAGGTTCAAAATCCACAATGTATCCAACTAGAAAAATAACACTTTAATTCCAACTATCCATTACAAAATCTAGTAAGTTAAAATTAAGTTGGAATTTAGTTATTCAGCTAGGTTTTTTTTTTTTCCGAAAATCAAAGGGAACAAAAGCTGAAAATAACAATAAACTTTATTCACATCGAAAATCCTTGAATTTAGGAGATAAATATAGAGACTTATTTTCTTAGAAAAATGGCGCTGGAAATTCACTAGGATGGCTAGGGTCTTTTCGGCCAAAACATGGAGGAGTCTAGGAAAAAGAATTTTCAAAAAGAAAACTAAAATTCACAAGAGGTAAGATTCGAACTCGGGTCACCAAAGGAAATCACCAACCTCCCCGCTATTCCAAACCAACTCCAATGCTAATATTTCTCTAAGAAATTCTTTCCGCCCTAATTCTCATCCTTCCATCTCCTCGACTAAACTTCACTTAACTAACTCTTAGACAACACAATTATTGCACACCAAATAAATCAAATGCAAAAGCAACTTTGAAAATTACATGCACCCTTGCAAGAATAATTTTAAGATAACACGCAAAATGCGAAATGCTATGCAATGCATGACCTTTTTCCCCATAGTCAAAGGTGGTTTTGGGCGGGGTATTACATGTTCACCTATATCTCTTTTTTTAGGGCTTGAACTGACTAGTAGTTTGTTAGGGATTTTCATGCTTACCTATCTTTTATGTTTTATAACGTACTGTGAATACATATTTTTATTTCTTCAGATTGATTTTTCGGATACTGTTGTTGTGTGCAAATGTAATTTGAATTTCAGCATACTTCATAATTTTGTTAAAACAATTGGGGTCTTGGGCAATGATATTCCAGGATTAGGTTGAACAAAATGTGAAATGATGTCAAATATTTCTCATCCTCATCAGATGTGGTGTTCTTGTGGACGGGATTGAGGGTCTCAAAGCTTATGATTCCTTCAAAATAGCCTTAGTGTATATATATCAGTTTTGGTATGAGTTTTATCAGATGGCAGTAGCAGATGCTAAATATCCTCTTACTGGAGTAACCACATGTGGTTCTCTATTGCAGCAATTTCAGGTTATTCCCAACATCAAATTTCATACATACGGGGACTTCATACTCTCTATATTTATGATATTGTGCACAATCAATTCTATTATACTAGACCTAAAATTGTGCAGTTACTGACTGCAAGTTATGTCTCAATACAGCAAATCTGGGATAAAGTTCGTGAAAGTGATGTTAGGTTGCCATTATGTCACGGTCTTAAATTTGGTGTATATATGATGAATTCTATTATTTTTAGGTTATTACCTCCTCTTCTAAATCTGGAGGTTTCTGATGAATTTGTAATCAAGGCTGCTGATGTACTACAAGTGTGGATCAATGATATACTATTGATTACACATTACATTGCTATTGATGGAAACGTGAAACTGTTTTTTCAGCTGTGATATTGTTTTTATATCCTACTTTATTTTGTCTTCATCTAAGTAAATGTATTCTAAATCATGTAATATGGGATGGCTTTTGTTAGGTCGCTTCCAACTTGTGGTTAGTTTCTTACCTTGGTAGTTTCTTCAATTTTCTTACTTTGCTATACATTGGTGAGTACTCTACTTTTGCCATTACACCTTTTTTCATTTAGAAGCTAACCCATTTTTCTATCACATTTGCCATTCATGCGGTTGCTCTGCCTTTTACTCAAGCATTCTTATAAGTCTAGCAGTACCACTGTTGTATGAGAAGTATCAAGATGAAATTGATAAGAAGTTGATTGTAGCCCGTCATGTCATTCAGGCACAGTACAAAGAACTCAATGAAAAAGTATTGAGAAAGATTCCAAGGCCTCTAAACAAGGAAAAGAAGACACAGTAGGGTTAGGGTAACTCTCTATATCACTCACACAATGTATGACATAGATGCCTTTGAAGATCAGCCATATAATCTACCTAACTCCATTTTTGTTATTTTTTAAAGTTATTGCTATTGGGAAAAAATATTGACTTAATTGAATCTGATTGTATAGAATCATAGTTTTTTTGTTTTCAGTCCTTTTATAATTTACACACCCTTTTTTCCCCTTTTAAAATTCATGGCTTGATGTAAACACTTGAGCTATTGTAGTTGGGATGATTTCGTGAAGTACACGTGTAACAACATTTTATAAATAACTGTTTCATTCGTTCATGGAGTCAGAATGTCTACTGATTGATTTATTATGTCTATTAAAACTAATATAATAAATTTTTAGCAAAATAATCAGGATCCACATTCTCGTGCTGTCCTTTTTCATTTGAATTGTTGCTTTTTAATACATAGTATCCAAGTTGAGCTTGGTTTTTTAGGAAGGTTGATTTTTAGATTACATTGATAATGGTGCTGCACAAGGTTTCTTGGTGATGCCTCCCCATAGAAGTGCAACCCTATAACCATATACGTATTGGTAATAAATCCTGGCTATTCATTCTACAGCAATAAGATTTATGTTTGAGTATTGGATTGCCCTATAACTTTGTGTACTATTTTCTTATTTGTTAGTATGGATATGACATTAACGTAGGTCAGTCTGTAATCTTTTTCTCATTTGTTTCTTACTTGGAAGAATTGCACTTAGCTCAAATAGCATTTGAATTGTGGCATTTCATAATTTGATGCAAGCTCCTAATTTTTGTTAGTAAGGCTGTACTTGGGCTGTTTCTTCAATAGAGAATTAGTCATCCAAATAATGATGCTAGATGATTGTGACTTATGTCAGTTATCTGCGAGCTATGGTTTGCTTTCTCTAGGCGATAATTAAACAAAATGGAACATTTGAACTTTAACAAATTAATTTATAAAAATTAAGAAATTATAATTAATAAAATAAAATTAATAATTAAAAAATTACAAATCTCAAACAACGTTCAAGTGTCCTACCTAGTTACTCATCAAAACCAAATTTATAATGCATAATGTGGAGTGTTAATATCATTAATATATTGGGAAAATAAACTATTACTTTGATTTTGAAAATTTTTTGAATAGAAAATTATAGTCGATTAAAATTTAAAAAATGGAATAGTATAAAGTAATTTAGTGTAGTAATAAAAAAGACAATGAAATCATTAATATATACCTTATTAGTTTTTTTTATATATTTTTGAAAATAGAATAATATTTCAAAATAACACACAATACATTCAATTTAGAATATATAATTTAAACAATTTATAATTTATAATTTTAATAAATAATATATATTTCCTCGTATATTTGAATTTGTGTTTTTAACCCAACTCAAGCTAAAGAAACTTATTCAATGGTCACCGCTTTATTTGTATTTATCTTCAGCCCACCTGTTATTGTTTTGTGTGTGTTTAGACGTGGGCTAGGAAGAGAAACGGAGTTGGAGAGGACTTTACAGAGGAGACAAGCAAAAGAAGCATATCAACGAAATTTTGCCCAACAATTTCAACGTCAAAACCGTTCCTTCTTCCCTTTTATTATTATCGGTCAAATAGTTTTTACCCTAAGGCTTCAATTCAGTCCTATTTTGCTTTTTAGTCTCCCAAAAGTATATAATTCAAAACTTTATTCCAAACTGACAATATTGGATATAATTATTGCTCAAAATACAATATTTCTTCCCTTTAAAAAAAAAAATCTAATATTGTACCACCTACTCTTACTTTCTCTCATTTGTCATCCATCCAATACACACACACACACACACACAAGAAGTATGCCCAAAATATCATATTGCTTTCACTTTTTTGATTGCTTTCTATTTTTAAACGTACAAACCCGTATGCAGGTTTCGTCAACTAAAGCAGGGTGAATTTAATTGAGATGACGCACACAGGATACCTCGCATTTGGTGAATACGAGATTCCCGTGACTCTCACATTCACCAAATGCGAGATGTTCACGGTTTGACAAAGTTCAGGAATTCAACACACTATGCATTTGGGATTTGCGAGGTCCTTTGTACTTTGCAAATCAGAAACGCATGAAGGCTTTTCTTTCAAGCGTAATTTCTAACTCAAAATAAACACAAGGAGGCGGTCTCGCGAAAGTTTAATTCCTTTTTTTTTTGTAATTTTTTTCTCTATTGTAAAAGGAATTAATACATTTAAATAACACAAAATATATAAAGATCTACATAAATTTAAATAATTAACAATTAAAATTTATTACTTTAAATTTGATCATAACAAGTAATATACGTGTTTTTATTACAATTAATTTTATTTATATTAGATTTTGAAATAAATTTGTATTTGTAGTTTAATTTATAATATTTAATTATTTAATAAAAAATTTTAAATTCTCAACTATCTAAATATACTAAAAATATCCTCTCTTTTTTTTTTTCTATTGTAAGCATTTTACCATTTTTGTGACTTCTTCCTCTCATTTCTTATATTTCATTTTTATAATCTTCCAAATTTGTATTTAAAAGGAATTAATATATTTAAATAACACAAAATATATAAAGGCCTATATAAATTTAAATAATTAAAAATTAAATTTTATTAATTTAAATTTGATCATAACAAGAAATATACGTATTTTTACTACAGTGAATTTTATTTATATTGAATTTTGAAATAAATTTTATTTGTAGATTCATTTATAAAATTTAATTATTTGTTAAAAATTTTAAAATTTTAAATTCTTAACTATCTAAATATAGTAAAAATACGACAAATAATAAATTTTATTACACATGAAATAATCTAACAAAAAGGATGAAAGCTAGTCTCACAATAAAATCTTCGACGGTTCCTCGGAGGTTGAACTCGTCTCTAAGGCTATTCTTGATGTTATTTTTTAGGTGGTTCTTCTGGTTGTACTGTATCTTACCCATCTTAACAGTGAGATGGATCGAAAATATCTATAGAATGCCTGTGTCGTATCCGAGATTGTCCAGAAGATGGGCTGGCAGCAAGTTCATCAACTGAAGATAGGCATCTAATATCAAAGACTAGGTGATGCGGAGTAATAAAATCAACTTGCCTATCTTCAACTGCTGCAGAATCACCTTGTTCATAATCATATTCTTTGACGTGTATTAGTGAGTAGTGATCTTGCATAGGAATATTATGTACAGTATGTCTGGGTGCCCGTCTACCCCCTATCCGCACTGGGGGTATTCCGCGATTGACTTCTTGCAGAATCGGAGGTATCAGATGAGCAGTGTAGCTTCATCTAATTGGCTCGTAGGATGGGTGCTTCAAATGACTTACGTCACCAGTGGCAGTCAACGAACGCGTGGCAAGATCCGTTATTGATGCAAACACTTGTCTACTCACAATATTCGCATTTTGATATCTTTCATTACCAAGTCTTTCATTACCAAGGTACAATATCCAATGCATCGAATCAGCCTATATATGTATAGTGTACTAAGAGTATATGTGGACAAAGAATTTTGGGATAAAATATATTTTCAAGATTAAAAAAAAAATTACATATTTTAGTCTTGATTAATTAAAATCAATTCATGAATAAATATAATTATTCTTGAATTAATATAATTAGACCATCATTAAAAGCCCATTAAATCCAATGGATTATAAAATTGGACTATTGAAATTGGGCTATTATTAATAGTCCATTTTACATTAAATCCATTATATTATGGATTAAATGGAATTGGACTAGGCCCTAAAGTTGGACTTTTTAAAAATCTCATAACCCACATATAATGTGAATTAAATGAGATGGGTTAAAACATAAATTAAGCCCAGGTCATTTTAAACCCAAGAGCATTAGGATTTGTTGGGAGGCTTTTTCAAAATTCCACATCGACTATTTATATTAAAGCCAAGGGATTTTTTGCCTATAAATAGGGTCTTCCCTCAATGGTTCAAGGCACCCCCAAATCCTCAAGCTCAAGCTTCAACAAACAAGAGGCATCTCAAGCATTCAAGCTTCATTAAGTTTAAGGTTCAGAATCGTTATCAAATCAAGGTTTAGAATCTTCATCAAATTTCAAGGCGTTCATCTTGCTTTGCATCAAACAAGTCTTGAAGGCTTGGCAATCAAGTATTCGTCATCAAATCCCGTTTGATCTGAGATCAAGTTTTTTAGCCCTCGAGTCAACATTTTTCAAAAAGAGAAGAATCAGAAGACTTATCTTGTAATTTAGGACTTCTTCGGAGATTTGTAATCACTTTTTATATTTACTAAATATTTTGTAAATTTCGATATTTTTCTTGTCTTATTTGCAGACTTGAAATTTATCGTCTACAAATTTCTGGCACGCCCAGTGGGACAATCTTTACCTCCCATCTTTTCTCGTCAAATTAATCTCAAGTTCAAGTACAAGCACAAATCAATTCAATGCCCCCAAAGGACAACAAAACTACATTTGCTCATTCAAAGGCTGCTAATATCATGGAGGCTGTTACAACTGTTAACAAGGCTCCATAAGTTTCAAGCCAAGGCATGTTGACAAGAAGTAAAATTCGAGCTTTTTTACAAAGCGAGGCTCAAAACTTCAGCATTGTCTAATCGCCTACAACTGCAAAATCGAAGCAAAATGCTACTTCTACAATGCGCAAGGTGTCACTTTCATTGAAGAAGACCAACATATCCAAACAAGTTGACTAAAGTTCAAGTACTGGCTCTGCGCGTCAACCCCCCCATGGGGACCTTAAATCTAAAGCTTCATTCAATGAAGATTCTACTACTTCTTCTGTGACACTAGTTATGATGACAGGCACACAAAATCTGGAAGAGCGACTCGCGCACCTCACAAAATTGGTGGAGGAACTCGCCAAACGCTCCCAAGAATAAGATCTTACAATTGTGCATCTCATCAATCGCTTTGAAAAGACTGGCGAAACAAGTTAAGCTCCTTTAAAGAGATCTGAAGTGCAAGAGGATGTGGAAACTTCTAAGAAATCACAGGATATTTAGATATCCTCTGAAGGTATGATTCCTGTGGAACAACTCAAAGACTTCATCATAGATACAATTAAGGACAAGTATGAGGGAGGTAACAAATCCACCTTCACATATGCAAAGCCTTATTCGCAATGAATTGATGATATGAGAATGCCAACTAAATATCAACCACCAAAGTTTCAACAATTTGATGGTAAAAGAAATCCCAAGCAGCATGTGGCTCATTTCATCAAGACGTGTAACAATGTTGGAACTTATGGGGATCTACTAGTGAAGCAGTTTGTACGATCCCTCAAAGGATACTAGTACACCGATCTGGCACCTGGTTCCATCAACAGTTAGGAGCAACTTGAACAAGAGTTTCTCAACAGATTCTATAGCACTAGTTGAATCGTCAACATGGTAGAGCTCACCAACTCTCGTCAATAGAAAGACGAACCAGTAGGGGACTATATCAACAGATGGAGGAATTTGAACCTCAATTGTAGATATCGTCTACAATTGAGATGTGCATTCAAGGCATACACTGGGGACTCCAGTATATCCTTAAAGAGATCATGCCAAAGACTTTTAAAGAATTGGTGACCCGTGCTCATGATATGGAATTAAGCATCGTCGCACATAGGGGTAAAGCACCTGTTCAAGACTCTAACAAAGGCAAAGAAAAATAATATTTTAGAAAATGGAACAAATCTTTTTCTAAAACTAAAGCAAAGTAGTCCATGGCCACAGTCGCAACTCCAATAAAAATTTCTTCAAAGGTAACTTAAAAGGTGACCAAGAAGATGGATCCTCTATAGGAAAGGAAAAAGGTAACCTTAGAAGAAAGGCAATCTAAGGAATATCCTTTTCTCGACTCTGATGTTTCTTCAATGTTCGATGAATTATTAGCCGCTAAATCTATACAGTTGCCAGAAGCAAAGCGTCCGAATGAAGTTGGATGAATAAATGATCCGAACTATTACAAGTACTATCGGTTGATTGGTCATCCAATTGAGAAATATTTTATATTTAAGGATAAGATCATGCAGTTGGTCCGTGAAGGACATATAGTCCTTGAAGAAGACAAAGCATCTACAAATTTGACAACTGTTGTCATCCCTCCCGTTGAACTCGTTATTTTGGAGGTTAAGTTTGGAAGTTTTGATCCTGTCAAGGTTGAAGTTGACAGACAAGTCCTTCCTATCGAAGCATATCAACAAGATATTGAAGAACCTTCTGTCCATGGTGAAGATGAAGGCTGGACGCTTGTGACAAGAAGAAATAAATGTACCAAAGCCTCAAGAGGTGGAGCTTCACCGGTCAGAAGCAGATTCACAAAAAAATATATGAGGAAGGTCAAAAGTAAGAATCTGCATCAACAGTAAATGATTCTTTTTGGAAGAAATCTCTAGAACCTTTCACATTGAAAGATTTCATACCAAGGGAACTTGTTGAAAAGTTCAATATTTTTTCCTGCTATGCCATACATGATGAAAAAAGTGAAGAAGACATGCTGACTATATAAAAGAAGGAGACCTTGAGAGAATTGAAACTTCAGTAGACCTTAGTAGCTATATGGCTGAGATCACATTTACTGACGATGATTTGCTGCTTGACTCAACTCCTCACAACAGACTGTTATTTGTAGCTGGCTATGTACAAGAACAGAGGGTGATTAGGATATTGTTAGACAGAGGATCAACAGTAAACATCTTACCTTTGCGAACATTAAGAGAGTTGGGCATTTCTATGGATGAGTTATCCCAAAGTCGCCTTATGATACAAGGCTTCAATCAATGGGGGCAATGAGTTAGTGGTACTCTCCGATTGGACATACTAATTGAATATATACTTTCAACTGCTATTTTCCATATTATTAATGCCAAGACCTCCTACAATATTCTGCTAGGAAGACCATGGCTCCATGATAATGGTGTAGTGCTATCAACCTTGTATCAATGTTTCAAATTCCGTCAAAATGGCGTAATGAAGAAAATAGATGCTGATGATAAACCATTCATTGAAACTGAGATGCATATTGTTGATGCTAAGTACTATATTAAAAAGGATGGTGAATCAACTAAGATCGATTTATTAAGAGGGAAGGAAGATAAAAATGTTACTTTTTTCAAAGATGTTAAAGCTACAGTATGTGCAGAAAGCTCTACCAAGCAATCTACATGCAATAAGCCACTAGAGGGGCTCACTTTGCCTCTTACAAAGTTTGATCCTATTAAGTAATCAAATACTCCTATAAAAGGATTTGTTTAGCCAAAGAAAGAGATAAAAATAGAGCATAGTGAATTACCAACCTCACGTACGGAGGAAGGATTTGACCTAAATACTTATAAACTCCTAGCAAAGGTTGGATATAATTCACAAAATCAACATTTGTTGGGAACGCTTCCTGCTGATATCGACAAGGAAAAGGGTCAAAGCTCAGGATCTACCCGAAGCATGCCAATAGGAAAAAAGCATGCCGGCCTAGGTTACAAACAAGCATCTCCCATCCGACTTAAGATTAAAAGGGCCAATATATAATATATTATTGTAGAAGATGAAATGACGTCAAAACCACAATCTATTTTTGGTGGGATAGGAGATACAAATTCACGTCCATCTATCTTCACTAGGTTAGGCCCAAAGAAAAGAAGAAAATATGTTTTCAAAAGGCTTGGGGGTCACAGTCACTTTAAAGGCAAGACATTCTGTCAAAATCTCCTCTAAGGCAAGAACGGTGGTGAATTGCAATGGAATCTTAAAAATAATAACAAGTGACACTTAATGTGCTTTGTGATAAAGAAATTGTAGCCTCTTATAATCACATCACCATCCATGATGAAAAGTGTATCGAGGAAGAAGATGCTGAGCATGCTTTAGCAGAACTTGAAGAAGGCGTAAAAGCCACAGTTGATGAACTCAAAGAAGTAAATTTGGGCACTGTTGAGACTCTCGTCTAATTTACATAAATGCACTCTTATCGTCTGAAGAAGAAAAGGCCTATGTCGACTTATTGAAGGAATTCAGAGACGTTTTTGCTTGGACATATAAAGAACTACCGGGCTTAGACATCAAAATTGCTATCCATTAGTTAGCTGTAAAGGATGGGGGCAACACCAGTAAAGTAAGCCCAACGGCATTTTCGACCTGAGCTGGTTCTATTAATTAAAGTAGGAGTGAACAAGCTGATTGAAACCAAATTTATTTAAGAGGTCAAGTGTCCAACTTGGGTTGCGAATGTTGTCCTTATAAGGAAGAAAAATGGACAAATTTGAATTTATGTGGATTTTAGGAATCTAAATGATGCCTGTCCAAAAAATGATTTGCCAATGCCTATTCCTGAACTGATGGTAGTGCAACCACTAGCCATGAAGTTCTATCTTTCATGGATGGATCCTCTGGGTATAACCAAATCAAAATGGCACCAGAAGATGAGGAGCTTACTACCTTTTGTACTCTAAAAGGAATTTATTACTACACAGTGATGCCTTTTAGTCTGAAGAATACTGGAGTCACATATCAAAGAGCAATGCAAAATATCTTTGATGACATGCTACACAAAATCGTGGAATACTATATGGATGATTTGGTGGTCAAGTCACGTAAACGAGCTGATCATCTTCAAGATCTGAGAAAGACTTTGGAGCGACTCCGAAAATATCAATTGAAGATGAATCCCCTTAAATGTGCTTTTGGCGTCACCTTTGAAAAATTCCTAGGTTTCACCGTTCGTTATCAAGGTATCGAAATAGACCAATTAAAAATCAATGCGATTATGAGGATGCCTGAGCGAATAAATATTCATAAATTAAAGAGTTTATAAGGAAAGTTGGCCTACCTCCGAATGTTCATCTCAAATCTTGTCGGACGCTGTCAACCATTCAGTCGTCTAATGAAGAAAGGTGTACCATTTGAGTGGGATGAAGCGTGTCACAATGCTTTCAAATGCATCAAATCTTACTTGATGAAGCCTCCTGTGCTTGCTGCACCTATTCCGGATAAGCCATTGATTTTATACATTGCTGCGCAAGAACGCTCAGTGAGGGCATTACTTGCTCAAGAAAATGACAATGGCAAAGACAAAGCACTCTATTATTTAAGTCGGATGATGACACCAAATGAGTTGAATTATTCACCAATTGAGAAGCTTTGCCTAGCTTTGATATTTGCAATTAAAAAATTGAAGCACTATTTTCAAGCGCAAACTATACGCCTTATTTCCAAGGCTAATCCTATAAAGTATGTTATGACAAAGTCTATGCTATCTGATCGTTTGGTAAGGAGGTACCTTCAACTCCAACAATTTGATATTGTCTTTGTCCAACAGAAAGCTGTTAAAGGGCAGGTGCTAGCGGATTTCTTGGCTGATCATCCTATCCCTGCTAAATTGGAACTAAGTGATGAGTTGCCCGATAAAGATGTTCTTGTCATTGAGATTCTCCTACCATGGAGGATGTATTTTAACGGTGTGGCACATCGTGAAGGTGCTGGAGCTGGTGTAGTATTCATAACCCCTAAAGGAGATGTACTACCATACTCTTTCACCTTGACTAAAAGATGCTCAAATAATGTGGCTGAATATCAAGCTCTTATACTTGGATTAGAGTTGGCTGTTGATATGAAGCGACTGCATCTCGAAGTATATGGAGATTCCCAATTGATTGTCAATCAATTACTGGGTGTGTATGATGTTAGGAAACCTGAGTTGATCTCGTATCATAATTATGCGAGATGACTTATGGGATATTTGGGTGATGTGACAATTGAGCATGTATTAAGAAACAAAAACAAGCAAGCTGACGCGTTGGCAAAATTGACTTCTACTTTATGTCTACATGATCGAGAAATTCAAATTCTTATACGTCAAACTTGGTTCATACTGCCTATTTTTGAAGATGAAGATGATGAAGGACATGAAATCTATTCCGTCTTTGTTTATGAAATTAATGAAGAAGATTGGAACAACCTTTTGTAGACTATCTCAAAAATGGAAAACTTCCGGATGATCCATGAAGACGGAGTGATATTCGCCGACGTGCCACTCGCTTCTTTTGTTATAAGGATACGCTTTTTCGACGTTCCTTTGAAGGTGTCTTCTTGAGATGTTTAAATCAAGAAGAAGCTATACAAGCAGTAGAAGAAGCTCATTCTGGCATATATAGAGCCCATCAATCTAGTTCGAAACTTCATTTTCGTATCAAGAGGATGGGATATTATTGGCCTACCATAGTGAAAGATTACCTGGATTATGCTCGGAGATGTCAAGCATGTCAATTCAATGCCAATTATCTACATCAATCGTCGGAGCCATTGCAACCGACAGTTACTTCATGGCCATATGATGCATGGGGATTGGATATTGTTGGGCCGCTACCAAAGTCTTCTGCTGGGCATCTTTATATCTTGGTTGCAAAAAATTACTTCTTTAAGTGGGCAGAAGCTGTAGCATTAAAAGAAGCAAAAAAGGAAAATGTCATTGATTTTATATGTGTAAACATTATTTATCGATATGGCATTCCTCAATACATTATCACAGATAATGGCAAGCTATTCTGCAATAGTTTGATGGACAAGTTGTCTGAGAAGTTTAAATTCAAGTAGTACAAATCTTCTATATACTATGCCTAGGCTAATGGACTCGCTGAAACTTTCAATAAGACTTTATGCAATTTATTGCAAAAAGTGGTTACTAAGTCAAAAAGGGATTGGCATATTCGTATTAGAGAGGCACTTTGGGCGTATAAGACCACTTACTGTACTCCAACCCAAGCTACCTCATATACGTTGATATATGGTATGGAAGCTATGAAGGGAAGAAAAACAGGGGAGCATGCTCACGGGGAAAAAAACAGAGAGAAAAAAAAAACTAAGCCTTAATGGCAGCACGGAAGCGTTAAGATCATACATTTGCGTACTTTAAACCTACTAGGTTGAATAGGAGTAGATTGAACGATAGGAATAGCTTCGCTTTGCCCACTTGAAGAAGCTTCCGGTTGAAATCCCGCTAACCTCCTTCTTTGCCTAGTTTGCATGAACGCCAAGCTTTTCAGCTCTCAGAATATGTCACTGCCCAACTTCTTGTTGGTGAACACAACAATGAAGAAGAGTGGTCTCTAATCTCCTTAGTTCTCTTGCTATTGGTTAGCAAAGAACCAAGAACAAGAGGATGAAGAAAACCTCACGAGAGAGAGAGCTGTGTGAGAAGAGAGGCGAAAAGGAGTGCTTACGTGAGGAAGCGAGAAAAGCTAGGGAAAAATTAGGGTTTTCTATATCCAAGAGTCTTGTTTATTGTTAGCCAAAACTAGGTCTCCAACATCTGATAAACATATCCCCGAGATATCATATTTCAAACATCCAGATGTTATCCTGAGAATAAGTTTGGCTTAACCCTAAACTCATCTGAACCATATCTGGAAGAAACCCTACGGTCCAAGCTATTGGGCCGAAATAATATTTATTATTTTTCTTGGACCTAAAAGGCCCAAAATAATAAACATTAATTATTTATTTTCTGGGCTTATATAAATAACCCAATAAATAATTAATGAGCCCAAATGAACTAAAATAATTAATCATTAATTATTTATTTCTTGGGCTTATATAAATAACCCAATAAATAATTAAGCATTAATTATTTTTCCTTAGTTTAAACCCAGGTTAATTTTCTAATTATTCATACTGGACCTAGGCCCTGAATAATTAATTAACCAATTAAACCAGATAATTAATTTCTCTCAACTCCCATTTTTTATTTTATTTATTTATTTATTTTATTCCAATCTAATAATAAATTAGACATTCTGAATAAAATAAAATAAACTAAACTAAACTAAAATCCTTTTAAACTGAGACCAATTTCTCAATCCAAAATTAATTAGGACTTACGGGCTATTCTGAGGACCAAAAAGACACATCGTCTTGGCTACTAAAATGACCAAAATACCCCTGCTATATAAATAGCTGTATTTTACTTTTTAAATATTTTCTAATATCATCATAAGGAAATATTGACCCCAAGGACAATGGTGCATTAACAAAGTCTCGGACCTGCAGGTGAAATGACTAAAATGCCCCTCTATACATCGCCGTACATTTAGAGAAGAAGAAGTGTACTAACACCCCTCTAAATGACATCTACCATCCTTAGACTTCTAGTCTAATAATCCACGACTTCCTGGAGTATTTTCGCTTTCCAAGAGAGCTACCCTAAAGCAAACATCCGAGTCATGTTTCCCAGGGCCCTAGACATTTTAGATCATTCGGACAACCACAAGGGGTGATATAGTATAGAAACTATCTTGTACGAGTCTGTCTTAACTAACTAGTTACATATACCTAATACACAAGTATATTGGTTCTAGTATAGAATCTCAATTATAGCATATCAAAGCATATGCTTCCAGTTTCGTCAGACCACTAACTCATACTCAAGTCGTATAGCATTAGTCTACACTGTAGCGGTAATAGTCTAGGTTTCTATCATATAGTATTTTTAGAAACCACTACTACAGGTCCTGTCCTACGTATTCGAAATACGCTTATGTTATGAAGTGAGTGGACTACTCACTGGCTAAAGGTAAGCCACTCCCCATTTGGAATTCATAACATAATAACCTAAACATGATGAGATTCCCATTCTCATCAATAGGTTAAGAACAAATGTTTATGTGTTAAATAACCCGTGATCCATACCTCACTGTGAAAGAACACCATTCACATGAATCACTTATTTAAACACAATGGGTTTATTCCAAACGAAATTGTGCACAAATAAAAAATAAATTTACAAACAATTTCTGAAAATAAATTCTTTCATTAAAATATTCGATTTTACATAAAAAACCTAGTCTAAGAGGGCATACAATCCAACAAGTTGTTCTTCCACTAGAGTAACAAATTCCTTCCTTGAGGATCGCTATTCAAGAAGGTCTCACCAAGGAAGATAATGTCCGTCTCAGACTTGAAGAATTAGAAGTACTTGATGAAAAAGAGGTTATAGGCACAACAAATGTTAGAATGCTACTAAACTCGTGTTTCCAAACCCTTTAACAAGAAAGTGCATCTTCGTTCCTTTCAAGTTGGTGATTTAGTGCTCACTATGAAAAGACCAATTATCGTTGGATATAAACTAAAGAAGTTGACATCAAAGTGGGATGGCCCATATGTCGTTCAAAAGGTCTATTCAAATGGATCTTATAAGATAGTTGCTGAACATGGGTTAAGAATTGGACCGATCAACGACAAATATTTGAAGCAATACTATGCATAAATGATTGCTCATTGACTGCACAAGCTTAAACTGCAAGTTGCTCCTTGACTGTACGAGCTTAAATTGCAAGTTGCTCATTGACTGCACGAGCTTAAACTGCAAGTTACTCCTGGCCCGCATGAGTTTAAACTGTGTAAAGGCAACCATCAATAATATAGTACATGATTAAACTGTCGCAACACTCTATTAAGTCTAAGTTGGTAAAAATGGATACTCCTAGCCCGCATGAGTCAAAACTGTGAACGCTCCCCCCTCCCCCAAAACTATACTCATCCATTTTGAACTACGTTTGACTTGATTCTTAAGTTATTCTTAAGATACATAGGTAGCTTAGAAGAAATTTCTAAATTCAGTCACATCCTTTCATCATTCTCCATTTTGCTCCTTTCTTGCAATCAAGTGACGATTTATTGTGAAATCGACGTTTGCAATAAGTAAAAAAAAAAAAAACATATGTACGAGAAAAGGTTGAGATAATATGAAAGAAGTATATTATTGATGCTAGTAAGGAAGTAACCCTTTTTGACAAGAAAGAAAAAAAAATACAACTACTTAATGAACATATGAGGTGCTACATGACATCAAGTAAAAAACTTGAAATTTTCCAAGCCTTGTTGCATTGCCACCAAATGTTCTTTTATATTCTTCAAGTTAGCTTCATCCTCTTCATTTGCTTTAGGAGCGTTTTGAAGTAAATCAAGCTCTTCTTTGAGGGACAAGCAGGTGGACTCTACTTCTAAAAGCTACCTGTTCTTTTCCTCAACAGCAGTTAAATATTTTTTATCCTCTTTCTTTAAGCGTTTGAGCTTTTTTTAGAGCAGTAATATTGGCTTTAACTCATTCTAAGTTGGCCTTACTTTCTTCAACTTAACTTGTGAGGTCACACTTTTTAGCCTCAACATCACCTAAGTGTTGGCTAGCAGCTGAAAGCAATTTTGCATGAGACTCCTTTGAGGCTTTCTCCGAAGAGGTGGATCTAGCATTGTCAAATTCACACACTCTAGCAAAGAAAGAACTCAAACGGTTATCCAATGGTGACAAGTCAACAATAGGATCATTGCCCAATTCTTTAAGAATATAGTAAGCTTGATCCTCAAGTGAAGAGATCTGCTCGATAGACATCTGTCAAATTCTTTGATAAAATTGCTACCATACTTCCATGACAAACTTTTTTTTGCAACTTGACATTAGGGAATCTCTTGGGAAGGTAGAGATGGCTGAACAATGTTGATGAGCTACTACCTTAGATGTTAAATCCTCATGTTGAGAGTAAGAGATGTCCTTGCAACCATCTTGTTTTGAGCAGTGAGAATCATTGATTGAGCCTTGAAAAATAGCAAAGAAGTTGAATCAAAAGAAAAGAAAAGAGGAATAAAAAAAAAAAAAAGGGAAAACCAGTTTTACCTTGTCCTTGAAAGTCTATTGATCCTTGGACTCTTGGTTTAAAGTTGTAGTTGCTGCCTTCGTTCTCTTCCAATAACGGTCTCTACTACTAGAACTGGCTTCTTCAATTCGATTCAACTCCTTTTGTTTTGAAGATGATGAAAGTTTCTCTATAACTAAGTCATTATCCTAAGAAGAATGTCTATCATGTCTTGAAGAATTTTCTAACCCTTTTGAAGCATTGAGAGTGGTAGTATCTTGATGAAGTTTCTTCTCAGAGTAAGGCAAGTTCTCTACTTTCTTAAATGCAGATTATTGGGAATTCAATATCGAAATGTGATCTTTAAGAAAGGTTCCATGCACTTGTTCCCACCATGCTTTATACTTTGGAGTACAGTGCTATTTTATACTATAAGGAGTGGCTGAAAATGTTACCTTGGCCATTGTTCCACAAAGCGTGCATCTTATCCAAAGACGTAAGCTATCTATTAAGGCAGCCTTACGGGTGAAAATCTCAAAGTAGCCTAGGATATCTTGTAGGAATCCAAATTGGCGACTAAAGCGATATGGGCTATAAGGCTCAATGATAAAGTGATCGTCCTTCCGCAAAGTTAGAAGACTTGAACGAAGGCTCAAGAAGTAAAGTTGTTCCTCCAAAAGGGCTGCCTCATTATCAACAAAGTCATGTTTTTTGTGCTTGGTAAGGATATTCATAGCCCAAACAATGATCTCACCTCTATAAATCCACTTGCGGGCTTCGTCTTCACTAAAGTACTTTCTACTACTTTCACCAAAATAACTTGCCATGAGAGGGCTGTTTAGGCCTTGAGAGACTTCGTAGTGAGTTTTGAAGTAGTATGCAAGCCATCCATATATATAATAAGTTGGGAAGATAGATTTCTCCTCACTGGAATGTTGAGAGTTGAAAATACGATTCAATCCTCTATAAATACTGGTCAAGACGGGAATAGCCAAACTAACTCATTCCTCGTACGCCATCAAACTTGCCATTTTGAAGGTATTTGGACGAATGATGTCTACTTCTTTATTAGGTAAGACAAAGATGCAAAGGCAACATGATAAAAAGGCTACAAGGAATGTTTGATCTCTGTTGTGGCTTCTAATGCCCAATTTTGAAAACAAAGCTTCTTCTTTAGATGTCCATGTAGTATGAGGTGGGATAGCTCCACATGGATTATCAGTAAACTTGGCGTGTGATCTCCTTTCTTCCCTTAGAGGAGGCGCTGTATACTTTATTGCTCTTTTGAACCAAAAGTCGAGCCACTTATTGATGGAGACACCAGAGTTGTTGTTGTCCTTTTTGATCAAGTGGTATGCATGGAGGAAATGTTCACAACTCCTTGGAAGGAATCGCTTGCCATCATGGTCCACACCCGTGAGTTCCGCAGCATGAGGAACAACTTCATCGTAGTGAGTTCTAAGTATTGGTAAGCTTCTAAGTTTGTGCAAGTCCCAAAGTGAAATGGACACCTCGCCAGTTGATGTTAAGAGCGTGTTGGTGAGAGAACACCAAGCTTCGCAAAAGGCTTTGAGAATATTGGGGTTGCAGTCATACATAAAAAGCGATGCATAGACAGCCTCATAGATCTTCGCAGATCTTAAGTGTCCTTCGCAACGACTTAGAACATCGTGTGCCCACTCCCAATATCTCTCCTTAAAGTAAAACACGCCCAAGAAGTTGAGTGGTGAGGTCCATTGGGTCTCCTTTTGAATCATTCGACGTCCAAGTGAAGGTAACACACCGGGATGAGCTTAAGGTTGATGATTTGAGGAAAGAAGAATCCATGCCTTTGGAGAACGAGTGCATTTGAAGTTGACTTCCGTTGACCATTTCTTCACAAGTTGTTAGAGTGTCGCCTTTGGAAGGGGCCCCACATACTTGCCTGACTTTGCCTCATAAACTGTCAAAGTCGTCCCTACTTCAGTTGAATTATTCTCGTAGTCGTGAATGACTAGCAGTTGTTGGCTCGAAGAAGATTGTAAATTTGAAAAGTACACCATAATTGGACCTAGTTAAAAAGAAATTGAGAGTAAAAAAAAAATAGTTTTGAAAAAAAAAAAAGATGCGGCGTAGAGCTTTGAAAAAAAAAAAAAAAGATGCATCTAAGGCTTTCACATGGGCTGAACGAGGAACAAAACAACAACAAAGCAAGAAGGACAGAAGGCAATTGGCATGATTTGCATAAAAAAAAAAGAAAAGAAAAAAAAACTTGGCAAACATGCAGTGATGTTTTGGCATTTTTGTGGTCAAAGTCCAACAAGGAATATGTTTTGGTTTTTGTCACCTTTTAGTGCATGTGTGGCACCAAAAAAAAAAAAAATGCTGAATGTTTGAAGCTCAAGTTGAGTATGCGAGAAGGAAAAAAAAGACAAAGCTTAACAAGGAAAGGGGAAAAAAAAAGAAAATTTACCAAACTTCTTGAAGCTGATGCCGTTAACCTTTGCGTTGGAATTGGTAAAGATCCTTTGAATTTGTGTGAAAAAATTGTGAAGATACAAGCCTTTTTATAGGTATTATAGGATGCTTATTCCAAATCTCATAAGAATTCTAATTCTTGATTAAAAGATTTTAATTGAGATTTAAATTTAAATCCAAGAATTTTGATTGGTGGATTCAAGAAATATGATTCCTACTCAAAATTGGATTTCAAATCTTTTTCCTTATAGGAATAGAAAAAGAATTCTATTTTATTAATGAGTTGAAAAAGTCTTTATATTAATTTCTAATTAAATTAAGAAATTAATATTTTAAATACTTCAAGCCTTGTTTCCAAATTCTTTTGACAAAATATTTTTCCTCAAGTCTTGAAGTGCCGGCATTTGTAAACAAAGAATTTTGGGATAAAATATATTTTCAAGATTAAAAGAAAATTACATATTTTAGTCTTAATTAATTAAAATTAATTCATGAATAAATATAATTATTCTTGAATTAATATAATTGGATTATCATTAAAAGCCCATTAAATCCAATGGATTATAAAATTGGACTATTGAAATTGGGCTATTGTTAATGGTCCATTTTACATTAAATCCAATATATTATAGATTAAATAGAATTAGACTAGGTCATAAAGTTGGACTTTTTAAAAATCTCATAACCCAAATATAATGTGGATTAATAAGATTGGGTTAAAATATAAATTAAGCTTAGGTCATCTTAAACCCAAGTTCACTAGGGTTTGTTGGGAGGTTTCTTTAAAATCCCACATCGACTATTTATACTAAAGTCAAAGGATTTTTGGCCTATAAATAGGGTCTTCCCTCAATGGTTCAAGGCACCCCCACATCCTTAAGCTGAAGCTTCAACAAACAAGAGGTATTTCAAGTTTTAACCAACTCAACATTCAAGCTTCATTAAGTTCAAGGTTCAAAATCGTTATCAAATCAAGGTTCAAAATCTTCATCAAATTTCAAGGTGTTCATCTTTCTCTGCATCAAACAAGTCTCGAAGGCTTGGCAATCAAGTGTTCGTCATCAAATCCCGTTCGATCCGAGATCAAGCTCTTCAGCCCTCGAATCAACGTTTTTCAAAAAGAGAAGAATCGGAGGATTTATCCTGTAATTTAGGATTTCTTCGGAGATTTGTAGCAACTTTTCAGATTTACTAAATATTTTGTAAATTTTGATATTTTTCTTATCTTATTTGCAGACTTGAAATTTATGGTCTATAGTATATAAAATAGTTTTTTTTTAAATGTAAGTATGATTTTTAAACTTTAAAAAAATATTTATGAACCCAAATTAATATTATAATCTATTTGAAATGAGTAACAAAACTAGATATGGAACTATGAACTCTCCGCCCATCTAAAATTATTTAGAATTTTGTAATTTTTAAAAAAAAATATCCTTTAAATTTTATATTCTAAAGCTTAAAAAAATATTCTTTAAATTTTAAAATTTTCTTTTAATATATATTTTAGCCAGTACAAAATTAGTTTTCTTCCCTCCATTTTCATTCACCTGGCAGAAACTAGACTATATTTTTTTAAATTGAATCTAATTTCTTTATTTCCCTACATAATCTATTTATTAGATTAGGCTAAAGAAATTAAATAATGAGAGAGGTGAGTTAAAGTATAATATGGACTTTATTATCACTAGAATTTAATTAAATCTAATTCGAGATATAACATAGCAAATATTAGTAGGTTGAATTTAAATAGAATTTAATGTATGGATAATAAGATTGGGCTCTAAAAAAGTAATTTTAAATTAAATTTATTTTAGATCTTTTATCAAAAAAATTATAAACTAATTCCTTTAATATTACACATAATCTATATGAATACATAATCTCTTTGTTTTTGTTTTTGTTTTTTTTTTTAACATCCTCAATTGGCTTTATTAATAATTGATTTTAGATATTTATAGAAACAGATGTTGTTGGACTATACCATTTCAGTTAGAAGAAGAGTAGAAATTAAAGAAAGTTTAAGAAATAGTTAGTCACGTTGTATTAATATAAATAATGAATATTTTATTAATCACGTAAAAAGTTTACTTATATATTATATATAAATATGCTATACAATATGAGATAGTCGAGATAGGAACATTTAAGGGTGGACTAATTTTGTTTTTTTTTTTCCCGCTAATGGAAATGAGCCTCTTTTATATATATGGTGGTTCATGTATGATCTAATATTTGTATTTGTATTAATAAAATATATTATGTAAAAATGCCGGAAAAATATTATACTTGTTTACATGCAACATAACAATCATGGGCTTCCATTTACAAAGCACCCCATCTTCATTGCTCATCCTTCAGCAACCTGCTCATGTGTTCCTCAATTCTTCTCGATATTCATTTTCTATATGCATTTACAATTCAACTTGAATATATTAACTGAAGAGTAGCATGTGTCTCAATTGTATTTGTGTTTCAAGATAAACTTTCCAGATTCAGAGATGGCATGTAAACATGAAAATTAAGTACCATGTTTACATAAGAGGCTTGTTACATTCAGAGATGGCAGAGTATAGTTTTTCAGCAATCCTACGATAAACAGTGTACAAAAGAGGCTTGTTTACATACTTGTTTACATATAACAAAACAGTCATGGCTTCCATTTGCAAATTACTAAAACAAATCATCCACCCAACACTTAAATAATTTGCAAGTTAGAAATAAGAACCAAAATATTACAACAAAATAAAATAATTTCCATTCATATATAGAAAAACTGTTATAGAAGATGAAGATGGAAGCTTCCGGTGGCAGTGACGGCTTCTTCTGGCAATGGCAGCAGCTTCTTTCCGGTGGTAGCAGCAAATGGGTTTCTTCTTCCAGCGACAACTAATGGGTTGTGAAACAAGAAAAATATGGAAGCTTCACTTGTATGTAGGAGAAAGATGGTGAAACTGAGAAGGAGAAGAGGATGGAGAAATTGGAAAGATGGATGTGAAATGGGTTCAAATGTTCTTCTCGTGTGTGGTAAACAATATCTGCCAAAGAGAAAAAGAATATATGTTTGTGGTAAATTTTGGAGTTTTTTCTTCACCACTCGTGAAGAATCATTTCAGAGGAATCTCTGAAAAGAGGATTCCTCTTAAAAGAGCATGCATAAAAAGCCTTTGAGGACTGCATACCATGCGAGAAGGAAAATGAGTCCCGTGAACACAGAAGAAGACAGCCGGAGAAAGAAGGAAAAAGCTGCGGAAAGGTGAAGAAGATAGCTTCCTCGCAAATGTAATTAGTGAGGTCTAATAACCTCACAAATCACAAATACACAGAATTCACAGTATGTCAGTTGACAAAATCTCGCATTCGCTGAATGCGAGAATCTCGCATTCACCGAATATTTCGCATTCACCGAATATGAGGTATCTCGTGTTCGACCCTCCTAAATCCAACTCACTTTTGAATGACGAAATGAATTTTGACCCATTTTGGTCAAAACCTTGCATGCATCTTGCTAGCTTTAGGGTGAGTTTAGTTCGAATGAAAATGAGAAGGAAAAAGGAAGGGGAAGTAAAATAGGAGGTAAATGTGTGATTTACTTCGTTTGGTTAGAATGATTGGAGGGAGGAGTATATGTTCCACATCAGCTTTTTCTTCCTTTCCATTTTGGAGGGTTTGAGAAGTAAATAATGGTTAAAAAATCCTTTTGTCTTAGGATATTTTTATTATTACAATTCTACCCTCAATGCAATATCTTGATTTTGGGCTCATGAAATGCGTGATTTTTTTTTTCTCTCCTCCTGAGAGTATGTTATGGTAGTTGCCTTCAAATCATACTCGTATTTTTTTAATTAAATATATCAATGAAATCATTTATAATAATTAGACTTGTAATTAAAGGTAATTATTTTAGATAATTAGATTTCTCATTTATGAAATTTATTTTATTCTCAAAAAAATTAATAATAGTAGAAGAATATTCTTTTTGATAATTTATGAAAGTTTGATATGGTATTATTCATTCTCCGTGATAATGATGCATAATATATATATATATATATATATATATATAACATTTAAAAAAAAGGCAATTTTTTTATGAATTAGTCTTATGGTATAATAGTAATTCAATAATTATTTCCTTCCTTTATACCTTACGACCAAACAACGAGAGGTAAATCATATTTACTTCCCTCTCACTCCAACCAAATAGGATGAAAGTAATTACATTTACTTCTGATGGAAGTAAAATGTCCCACTCCTCCTCCCCTTTCTCCTTCTCCTCCCCTTCGCGAACCAAACTTAGCCTTAATTGACTAAAGATCTTGATTTTTTTTTTCTTTTTAAATGTTGAAACACCTATAAGCAGCAAATTCTGCGTAGGGTAATAATAATAATAATAATAATAATAATAATAATAATAATAATAATAATAATAATAATAATAATAATAATAATAATAATAATAATAATAATAATAATAATAATAATAATAATAATAATAATAATAATAATAATAAATTCAATACAGTTTCTGTCTCGTACAATTTCTAGTACAAATAATCCAAGATTAGCCAATTGCGAGGAACACATGTTCTAGTAACACCTGTTCCAAAACCAACCCATGTTCACTATTTTCAACCAAAAAAAGCGCATTTTGCTTTTAGGAAAAAAAAAAAAAACCACATTATATAGAGGACTACTGCATTAAAACTGCACGTCACAGTTGATGGTTCTGTGTCTAGTTACAAATTCCTCGTATTGTCAAGCATCCTCCGATCAGAGAGAGAAATGGAAAACACCATAGTCCTGTACCCAGCACCCGGAATTGGCCATGTGATCTCCATGCTAGAGTTAGCCAAGCTCATCCTCAACCGCTACACACACAAATTCTCCACCATCCATATCCCCAACCCCACTGGCTTTCGTGATATCAAATCCAGTTATCTCCACTATATTTCAACTAACCCTTCAATCATCTTCCATCACTTGCCCTCCATTCAGGTTAGTAGCGCCTCTACTCAGAGTGCGGCTGCTATTGGTTTCGAATTCATCCGTCTGAATGCCTCAAATGCTCGCAGTTTCCTCCAAGAAATCTCAAGAACATCAAGAATTTGCGCTCGCTTTCATTATAGATTTCTTCTGCACCTCAGCTATGCCTTATGCTAATGAATTAGGGATCCCCACGTTCTATTTCTTTACTTCTGGATTGGCAGCTCTTGCTGCATTTCTGTATTTTCCAACAATTCACAAGCAAATATGTCAGAGCTTTAAAAATCTCGGGCTTGCCACAGTTCCCGGCTGCATTTATGCCTGAGCCTGTCCTCATTAGAGATGACCCTGCTTATGATGACATCCTATACTTCTCTGTGCATCTTTCTAAAAGTAGTGGAATTATTGTCAACACGTTTGATGAGCTTGAACCTGTAGCAATGAAGGCCATCACAGATGGTCTGTGCGTGCCTGATAGTCCTACTCCACCTATCTACAATATTGGGCCATTGATAGCTGGAGCTGACAGCAGACCAACTGAAGCTGGAAATGATGGTTCCGATTCCGGTCAGAACGAGTGTTTGTCATGGCTTGACAAACAGCCAAGCCGGAGTGTCGTTTTCCTATGTTTTGGTAGTCGCGGATCATTCACAGGTGAGCAACAAAAGGAGATAGCAAATGGATTCGAAAAAAGTGGCCAAAGGTTCTTGTGGGTTGTGAAGAAAACTTTGGACCATGGCATGATGAGAAAACCAGTCCGAGAATTGACAGACTTGATCTTGGTAGCTCAATGCCAGAGGGGTTTCTGGAAAGAACTAAAGACAAAGGTCTCGTGGTGAAATCACGGGCACCTCAGCTGCAGGTGCTGCAACATGCTGCCGTAGGTGGGTTCGTGTCTCACTGTGGTTGGAAGTCGACTTTGGAAGCAGTTGTTGGAGGGATACCATTGGTGGCTTGGCCTTTGCATGCCAAGCAGCACATCAATAGGACTGCTTTAGTACAGGACACGAAGTTAGCAATACAACTGGAGCATAGAAATGATGACTTCGTGAGTGCAGAGGAGGTAGAAAGAAAGATTAGAGAATTGATGTACACAGAGGAAGGGCGAAAACTCAGAGAGCAAAGCCAAAAGATGAGAGATTTGGCATTGGCTGCTCTGGGTGATTTAGGTTCTTCTAGCACTGCGTTGGCCAAATTAGTGCAGATATGGACAGATTATTGAATTGCTTCCAAGTCTCTTCATATCTGATGAAAAGTGGCGGATGCTGAGGTTTAAGCATATGTTGTTTGATGCTTAGGGAAACAACTTGCGGTTGGAAGAGGATTCAAAACACCCAATCCCAGTGGATGTGGTCAGATCATAGTATATTTTCCGTGTAATTTGTTGTGGTTGTTATTTTGTACGGCCTTTCCTTCTCTTTGGGTGAACTTTCTTGAACTTGGAATAAAGCCATTGTACTTTCTGTTCTCAAAAGAAATATTGAATCAACTCCAACCAGATGGTTTATTTTAATGGGCATTCAAAAAATCTTATTGAAATGAAAAACAAAACGAGATATTTCCTCAATCCGGGCACGGTAATCTACTAACCGTGATGCATATGGTGCAAGAAAATCCGCAGACCTACTGCCCTAAATGAATGAAATATCAAATACAAAATAATTGCGGTACACACTCTTTGAATAAGCTGTACACTTGTACATTATGGATACAAGGCGAAAGATCTTGGGTAAAGAATTTTCAGTCAAACCTTCCACCCAAAAAAAAAAAAAAACCACAGTCCTGAACGCTTGTACGTTAGGAACACACGCTTGCTATTGAGATCGTAACTTCAATTTGATATATAAAAATTAAAAGAGCATAAAGTTGTACTGTGTATTCTAGTCAACTAGCAAACCATGAGATTTTTTCTAGCGAAAACACAAATCCCTTCAAAAGCAGTTTTTGTCACGTGCAAGACGTTCGGAAGATTATCTATGGATGCTAGCTAGGAAAAGGTTACTCGTATCATTCAGCAAAAATCTAACCAACAAAATACCAAAACCTTTTACTTCATTCAGATAATTATTCATAGGACATCAGGCACTGGCTGGTGAGGTATATAAGAACAGTAAATACCATTAATTGCCCTATTACAGTTAATATGAGGTGTACAAATCCGGAGGTAATCTCACCTTGATCTGGAGTGTAAAATTGGGACAAAACCAGAATGGATGCAGAGGACCAAATAAACGACAAAAAGCAACTTATCCAAATTGATGGGTTATGTCTAGAAGAATCAAGAAATCATTATTCGATAGCTAAAATATGGGGCAAAGAAGAATATATATACACAATTGAACCCCGCTTAGCAGACATCCAAGCCCCAATTTTTTTACAGCAGAAATCACTGAAAGATAATTGGTAGTTGGAACCATTTAATGCATTTTTCTCTTATCCAAATTACCACATGCTATTTCATTGACTTTTAAAGATATTCTATGCAACATTTCAAATCAAAGTTGCACCATTAATTAGATTTTATTCCATAATCTAGTAGATTCAGGTAAATCTGATAATGTGTGAGCTTAACTTTGCACTTATAGAGAACTTTGCTCAACAAAGAGTGCAACGGTCATTTCTCCTTAGCTTTTGGCTTTAAAGATTATTCTCTCTCTCTCTCTTAAAAGAATTAGAAAACTGACAAAATCTCTTTTCATTTGTATAAATATATGCAATAGTCTTTCCAGTTCTGAAATAAAGCAGCACAAACCAGTTTTCTGCCATTCAGCACATTACAGTCTTGCAACTATTAGTAACCATCATTGCAAGCCATCTTTCCTCCTTAGAGATGTAGTGACCAAATGCCCTCTTAGATCCTTGGGTTTTGCTACAATTCTGCAGTACTTAAATCCTTCTGTATCATAGCTGAATATGATCATCTTGTCAATCTAAACCAAGTATACATTTTCAGCCACACAAAACAGTAGCAATTATTGTTCGCCACCACTGCACAGAGAATTTCTTGCACTGGAATTTTAACCATTGGACTTAATGCCTTGTGAAGCTTTCATCATTTCCTTAATAGAAACTAAACATATTCTGCAGATTGGAAACAAGAAACAAGTCTGTGCTAATATACTAAAATAAGGCAGGTTCATTGATAACAAAGAAAATGAAATGGATAAACTTTACACTTCTCACATTAAAGTTACAAATTATTTTGTTTTGCTGAGCATACCACTTTGCCCTTTAATAGATTTCAACTTCAAACAGAAATTTGGATATGTTGAATGATTTTGACTAGTAATCTTCAGTTCATCATCCTCAGGGAAAGGGTACAGAGTGGGGATGGACAATGAAGGCAGAAATATGTCACAATTATGTAATTAGACAAGCAAATTCTTATGCATCAAAGAAGAGAAAGAAGAGGACAAACAATCAATTGAAGGAATCTTAAGAACCCGAGTAGGATGAAATTCCAGGACACTCAGATGCAAAGTGCATGCCTTTGGATCAGACAATGAGAAGTTGTGTAAGCATCCGAATCCATAAAATTCACACTTCCAAGTGAATGTATCTACACTATAGGAAAACCAAAGATTGTTGAAACTACGTAGGATGGAAATAGTTACACCAAGTCCGCAAATGCCTAGTCATCTACTAGGATGCCTTCTCAACAGTTTATTCATTTTCATCAAGGGTGATCTTTACAATATTAAAACTTGCTGCTTTTCCTAAGCATCATCGTACGAGGTACTACACATACACACACATTTAAAAAAAAAAGGGAAATAAAGAAAGAAATAAAGAACAGTACAGAGGTGAGATCTTACCTGTCCAGAGCTGAGCCTTCACCTTTGAGCCTTTTCTGATTTCCATAAGGGTGATAACTAATAAGTTTCTTTGGAAAACCATATCTGCTTCCCTTTTCTAAGAATCACATATAGGTAAGATCCGTTTTGCCTGTCTTTTCTATATCAGAACTTCAAGAAATAGAGTTACCTTTACCTTCCAATTTCTAGGGAACTTCTTTCAGAAAATACCATTTTAGTACAGCTTTAAATGTAAACGGTTCAAAAATATTCTATACTGCTCCAACCCTAATTAAATGTCCATACTCGACCTCTCAGCAGACTTGCCAATAATTTCATCCTTTTCTCTACTCTTAAGAATTGGAAAGTCTCCACAGAGCAATACTTCACTAGAACTTAAAAATTACTTAAGGTCCCATCTTAGAACTAGATAGAAACATACAAAGCATTGCCCCAAAAGAAAGTCCTTTTGCACAAAACTGTCAGACACAGGATATTCAGTTGGCACCAAGATGCACATAATCCATGAAGCAGTCAGACAGGATATTATTTGGCACCAGGAATCACATAATCGATGGGACACAAGTGAAGAAGCACCCAATAATATATAAAACTTTTATTAATCTGATATTATCCATCATGCATGCAACATTAGAGTCAACAAAATTCAACTACTTAATTAGGGTATAAAATAGATATCTTCAAAAGAAAAGCATAAACAAAGGCGCCATTTACACAACATTGGACTACTACAACTAAAACATCCTAGAAACTAGAATCAGAAGTTGATAGTGATGGCACTTGGAAGTAGATACCAATGCTCATCTGAGTAGCCAACATCTACAGACGCACAAGAATCCAAAGTGGCCAAGTAAAAGTACCAAAGATTTGAAGCCAGATCCTTGAGGCGAATACCTCTACATTATTGCCAATCCATAGTCCATTTCAGTGGACGTGGCAAACATTTCCTTTTTCCATTTACTCTTTGGTAAAGCATTTACATTTCTTTTGCTGCTCCGTGAGTTCCTGTCATATATTTCACTTTTTTATAAGTGGAAAAACTTAGATTTTTCTTTCTTACAAAGAATTGGATTCTTAAAAAAAATAATAATAAGAATCATGGTTGTAAAAGTTAGCACTCCTAGTTCAAGTTCTTGTCCACAGAGATAGAAGTAACGGAATTTTGCAATTACTGGAGACATGAGGGTTGTGATGAGTTGCCTATACCCATATCTTCCTTAGGGTACTTTGACAGGAACTTAAAGCATAAAATCCAGCAGATAAATGCATCAATTACCTGAATTTGTTTCTGTAGAAACTTGACATACTCTACTGCTTCTTCTAGCATGTCTGCGGTGTTTGTTTGCTGCATGTAATAGAAATAAAAGATTCCCTCATCACCCTAGAGTTCAGTAGATATCCCTAATCTAAAACACAAAAATGAAGCAGTTACTTTGCACTAACATGCTCTCAGAGAGATGCAAGTAACATCAATTCCTAAGTAACTGTTATTTGATATGCATATTATGAATTTCAGCACCTAAATCAAACAGAGATCCATCCTAGCCAAATTACCTTATCCATGTTTGGGACAAGTTCCTGAAGCTTCCTTATACGGTCACTTATCCGGGTTCTTCGAACCTGACACCAGAGAGGGGGGGGGAACCTGAGTCAAAATGACAGAAGCCTTTTCCAAGCTATTTGGTGTTGGCTACATCAAACCTCTTTAATTCATCAATTCACTTTGGACAAATGAGAAGCCAGCAACAGCTTCCACATTAGAAGCAAAGAAAACTTTATCACAATTAACATCAACCAACAGAAAAGACCAAAGTCTTACTCTCTCTGCAATGCTGCGGGGATGGGTAGCACAACCACGCTTTGCCCTAACTCTACACAGAACAGAATCCTCTGCAAGCTTGTCCATTTCAGCATCCAGCAATCCACTCATACCACCACCTTGCTCTCCTTTCTACAGAGGAACAATCATATAATGTTTTGGTCAACACATATGTGAATATAGAGGGATAGGCAACAGAAAGTGGGAAAAGTGAAGGAGAAAGAAGACAAAGATGGGGTAAAATTCAACAAAAGGTAAAATTATTAGCATATCCAACATTTCATGATCACGATGAAATAAACAGTATTCTGGTTCCAGAGATCATACACATCACAAAATTTCAAGGATATAGATCTATGTCTGTAAAGTGTGATTCACAAAATTGCCCTTAGAAACTTGCACATATGTAGTTATATTTAAGTATACAGGTGCTTGCATATACATTGAAACCCAAATCACTAGCAGATCTTATATTAAAAAGTATAGCTATAGTCAAATAGAAAGTGAATACCAGTTACACAAAACATAACAAAGCATAACGATCTACATGTTGATTGGTGTTAAAAACTTATCTTTCTGTATGCTCTTTCATAAGTTGGAATAAAAATGAAGAAAGGACAAGAAAACAATCAATTCTGAAGCTTTAAGATTCAGAGTATCTCTCTCTTTCAAATTTGGCACACCTACTTCTCATTCTTCTTCCAATATATGACAATATGCAATTTAACCGAGAACATATTCCAGGAATTTCCCATTCAAAGTCCATCACGTTCTTTTCACAATTATAGGAACACAAACTTGCATATATTGGCACCCGCCAACATTTTGTTACACTATACCATCCAAATGCCACAGATATTTGAATCCTGAAACTTGGTTATAATTTTAAATTCAAAAGATCAACTATACATTTAAATTTGTTAAGGGGGGAAAAGGAATATACATACATATATACTACCTCTAGTCTAAATCAAGCAATTGACCTTTTCAGAGCCCTATTCAGACTGATTGTGTTGCGCTAAATTCTCACTCTTCCAAAATACAATACTTCCTCCGGTAAACATATCCGAAATTTCTCATTCAACTTAAAAATTCAATTCAGGATGAGAACAGTGCAATTATTTCTGTTTCAGAATTCTTCATTCTCTTTGCTGTTTTCATTTCCTTTTTTCCCTCCCGTTGTCCCTTTTTAGTACTTTCCTCCAAGTGCCACTTGGGAATTAATGCAAAATGCACCACTTTTCAATTCATTTCAGAGTCAAATTCTCGTGCAAAGTTCTATAAACACTCCCCTGGCAGGAACCAATCTTCCCAAAACCGGAAAGAAAGAACGGCACAGTCGCAGTCAATAAATAGAAATGAAATGTGTATATACACATACCACCAGGGGAGAAGAAGCTTTAGCAGCATTAGAATCCGCCTCCCTAGGCCGCTTAGAAGGCGACTCAGAAACATCCAGTGAAGAGGACAGCAAATAATCATAATTCGCCGGAATCCCAAAGCTCGAAAAGTACCCATCAGAGAGAAACTCTGCAGGTGAGCTGTTCTGCCGGAGCAACCCACTAAGCCCACCAGCTCCACTACCAACAGAGTCCAACAAACCCAGATCAGCGGCATATCTCCCACTACCCGAGCTGGCGTCAGTCGACTGAGGCTGCGACGACGCACCTGCCGGCGGGTGTAACGGTGGCTTATTACTGGAAGCTAACACCGGTGGGTCAAGAACGACATCGTTTTCCTCATCTTCCAATAACGCCTCCAACCACGTCGCCGGAGCAGACCGAAACCTCGCAAGCCCTCCAGCCCTACTTAGCCCGTTTCCTCCGCCACCTGAAGCTTGCATCTGTCTCACCTTTTCCTCCCCCTTTCTCCTGGGGTTCTCTGCTCAGGTGCTTTTCTTGATGTTTTCTTTTTCTTTGTTTTTCTTGTTTGGTACCGAGATTTTGGAGGTGAAAAACAACCCCAATCAAATCAAATCTAGAAGAAAAGAGGACTGGATTGTTCTTTTTCTTCTTCTGGAAAGCTGCTGCTGCTGCTGCTGCTGGCACTGCCGCCGCTGCTGTGAGATTTCGGAGTTCATACAAATAAAGGAGGTTGGGAGATAGAAGTCTGGAATTAGCATTTTTTAATGTAAAATGTTGCTTTTGTTGTATACACGTAGCTGGGCTTACGTATGTGTACATTATTTTACACGTTTCTTAGTAATTGGATCTCATAATATGCAGGGTTGTTTGGCACCTTGGTACTGATATGTTTTTCAAGATAATGTTTCTAAAATTATATTCTATTTTTTATTCGTTATTTAACATAATTAACATTTACGAGAATATTAGAATTTAACCCTTCTTAATTACTCTTGCTTTTATTTATAGATAATACTATTTTATTTTAACACTAGTTAATATTACTTATATTCAAGGTACAAAAATTTTCAAAAAATTATTATATTCACATCCTCTAAAAGTTTATTACTAGTTTTTAAGCTAATAGTAGTATATATCACTTCTTTAATTTTTATATCTAATTTTTAAAATTAAATTTCAGACAATTAGCACAAGCCATTTGATATATTCCAACTTGATCTATCTGTTTTATTTGTTGTAAGTTTGATGAGAAACTGTGAGTATTAAAAAAATTTATTTGCAGTATCATAATTTTTCAAAACTTATTATTTGCTTAAAAATTAGTTAAAAATGTCTGTTAAATTATGTGAAAATAGGGACAAACACTTATATATAATATATAAGTAAAAATATTAATCGAATACAAAACTTATTATTTGATAAAAAAAATAGTTTTAACTAAATAAGTTATCACCTTATCACATTATTAAATATATACATAAAAAAAAGAATGCACCATTGACTTGGGTAAATGAATTGGACTAAAAAAAAAACTTTGGTGAATGAGTTAGTAAATAAAATTAGAACAATGTTATATAATGAGATAGAAAATATCTTATATATGTATTTTTCTTAATTTCCTACACATTATAATGGAAATTTGAAAAACAATTTTTTTGTGCATCGGAAGTGAAGTATATAGCAACATTTTGATCAATAGTTTGGAAGAGAAATCACTCTTACTTTTTCTTTGTTTGACTCCTATCTATCTTCCTTCTCTTTTTTTTTCCAACTAATTATTAAATTTTCATCTATATTTCTACAAGAAATTAAAAATATTATAATTATATTATTGTGGTAAATGTAAAATGGTCTTTAAAATTTTACACTATTTATGAAATCAAAACAAAGTTGCTTGTAAAAATAAGTCATTAAATTATTTCTTTAGATAATACAAATATAATCCAAGAAAATATTAAAAAAGTAAAACAAAAGAAAAAGAAAACATGAAACACTAAGTGGCATTGCTTCCAAACAGTCCTTTAGATGGAAAAAGCACACGCGTAGAGAGTAGGATAGCACATTGTGGCGGGAGAGCGCGTACGGGGTTAGCAACATCAAACTCCTCGTCCTTAAGAACTCTCATTTTCAGTCAGCAAAAATCCCCGACGCGGATTTGCCCGTGTTTTCACGATCCTATTACAAGAAGCGAAGATGATCTGGCGAAATAAGGATTAAAACACGGTCAACGAGATTATGACAGCTGTTTAAACCGCATTTTCGTTCAAACCTTGTGGCTGGGATTGTCTGGCCTCCATTTTAACGGGAGATTTTGTGGCGCGCATGGTGTGCCAGCGTGTCAAATTTTCAACTCTGATTTTGCTAAGTACACTACCTAATTTCCCCATTTTTTTTTAATTTTAACTCTAAGGAAAAAATATCTCTAAACTCATTTTATATCCTTTTAAAATGTCTTCCTCTATTACAAAAAATTAATATAGACTCAAAATTTAGAGTTTATTTATATTAAAATATTGTGTTATTTGAATTATAAGTTGCTATTTATATTAAAATATTGTGTTATTTGAATTATAAATTGCACTTTTTGAAATTGTACAATTTTTAAGGATATGTTTAATTATTAATTTTTTCCAAGATCTAACCCTCACTATTTTCAAATTCGTTATCTAACTTAGAATTCCCTTATTTAACACCAATTTTCTTAATTCTATTGTCGACTAAGAAATTTAAAATTTCATAATTATTAATCAATTTGAGGTTAATGTCTAGATAATTTATGTAGTTAAAAACTTATGTACTATTATATTTTTATATTATATGAGACGTTGCAAATTTATTCTCATTCTTGGGTAATTTAAAATTGAAAGTATTGAATTTAAAATGAAAAATATGAAGGCTTTTTTTTGGGGATGAAAGATGTATAATTTTTATTTTGGCCTTTTATGATTAGTGCTAATAAGTATATGAGTTATTATAAAAATGAAAAAACAAAAACTCCTTAGGCAATAGATTATTACAAAAGAAGCTGTGGTGTGGAAAGGAGAACTCTGGGCTGGAGTAGCCCTAGCCGTAGGCTTCCACCTTTTGAGGCAGCTTTTTGATCAATTTTGTTGGCTTCTGCCGATATATGGGACCACTTCAAATCTTCAGTGGTAGAGTAAAGATCTGGGAATTTTGTGTGCAAGTAAAGGTCAAATTTTGCATGAAGGAAAGTTGGAATCAAGGATTAAAAGATGAAAAGTTTGAGAAGCTTTGCATTCAAGATTATGGTCTATATGGACAAGCGTACGACTAGTTTTTATCCAAAACGATAGGGGGAAAAAATAGACGTATATGACTAGAAAATGACATTTCACAGAATATCAGCCCTTCAATCTCACTATTTTCAATACTTTTGGTGATTTCTCACGGGACAAAATAATTAAGACATATATATATTTTTTTAATTCAAGACCCAACTCATGTCCCAATCAGTATCTGACCATTCATTGACTAATCTGATCCGCAACTTGGATTGAACCCTTTGCAGATGTATCCTGGTCGACATTCAGTATTTTTTTTTCCCCCCGACCTCCTTAGGAAGTAGCACAATTGCTATCTACGTATGTTTTGCTATTCACAACTAATCTAATCTATTATACTTGATCACTAATTCACTAATATCTATTTTACTGCCATGATTAATTTGGAATATAATTGGATTAGGATTTTATTTTATTAAATTGAGATGAATTTTATTAAAAATAGTAAAAAATTATTAAATATGTAAAGTTAAGGAGAGAAAAGATGATGGATTGTGAGTATATTATATTTTTTTAAAAAATAGAATGATTTAAACTATTATTATTTTTAAATTAAATAAAAATAAAATATTACAACCTAAATACACCTTTGATATTCATACTCCTTTTTCCATCCATGACCAATTTGGTCTGCTACTTCGACGACTAATCCAATCTACTATTTCAGTCAAACATCTTGCACAGATGTCCCAATCAGCATTTATCTCCCAAATTTTAAAAAAATTATTTTTCCCTTAAAAATTAAAATCTTTTTTAAAAAAATAATTTTTAAATTTTAGCCTTCATTATCTAAAAAATTTTCAATTTTTTTTTATATAATTTATCCACTTCTCAATCTCAAATTTCTGGTTTCATCTTTATTTCGAACCCCTTGCATGGTTTCATCATCATCATCATCATGTATGATTATTTTAACAAATTTATCTAAGAGGTTAAGTACTTATTAATAATTGTGAAAATATTTTGGTTTTTTGGTTATTTCCTACCAAGATAGATCAATCAAAATAACCAAGCAATTTTTACTATTGTATTCTATGGTTTTTAGAATTTATCACTAGAATATTAAATTTTTAGCCAAAGACTAGTTGACAACTTCATACTACACTCGGAGATCTTACCCGGTGATTAAATTTTTTTTTATATATATTTGTGATTAAATAAATTTTGTGACTAATTTCTTAGTTGAAAATTCTCCAACAAGAATTAATAAAATGATTTGAAGATTTTTTTTTTATAAGTACTTTAAAAGTTTTATTCTACTACTTATAGAGTATATACATTTAAATAAAATAAAGAGAAACTGACTCTCTTTGTTTTTGATGAACTTTGATGGTTGCTATCACCAAAGCTAATATAATCTAAAAAAGCTTTAAAATAGAATAAAAAAAATAATGAGCTAAACTTTCCTTAACAATAAAAAAATAACCAATTGATTGGTGTGTGGTTGCATTCGAATGACAACTTAATCAATTGGACTAATCACTATGGTATAAGGAGACTTATCTAATAATCGATGGACTAAACTTTAGTTTTGTTAAATTATAAGTCATGTACATGACTGGAGGATTATCACTTCAATAGCAAATTATACAAGTTCTATCTGCCAAAAACAGGAAATAGAAATAAGGTACAATCCTACAACAATTATATCTAATATTATGCACATATTGAATACATGTAACTTTAATGACAAAAAACACCTAAACCTAGGTACTTCAAAGCTAAAAATAATTTATTAAAATAATAATCTTTTTTAGCACAACATTTGGTGTGCCAAAGAATTCATTTTGCGTTTATTGTATAGAATATTCTTTTAGCTTTGCAAAAGAAAAATGTTACTATTTGACTTTCTAAATTGCAAACTGTCTACTGAAAATTTGGTGTAACTTTAACCTTCAATATAAGTAGGGTGTATGCTTATTCAATCTAGATTGAGGAAGTGCCAGTAGGTACTTTTGTTGTTGGATCATTCTACTCAAAAGAAGCACCATTAGGGTCTTCTCTGATGAGCAAGGCAAGAACATTGCTTGAACTCCATACTTTGATGTCATTGTCACTTGAAGTTCCTATAGTAATGGCAAACACCACATTAGACCCACTTGCCCTAGGAACTCCAACCAACAAAACTCCTTCCATGTTCAGAGAGAGAGAGAGAGAGAGAGAGAGAGAGAGAGAGAGAGAGAGAGAGAGAGCATGTTGGGATTCTTTCAACCTCACCCATCTTGCACACGTGATATCTTATCTCAAGCTTGGCATCTCTAGCTCCTAACATTTCTTTAACAACTACTTGACTTGTTTTATCCTCTCCACTTACCCACTATTCACAAATATAAATTCATGAGATTATTTCAAATATCTTGAGAGAGAGAAAGAAAAAGATTTTACAAAAATAATGCAAAGGCAAAATTTTAACTGAAGTTCGAAAAAAAATCACTACCAAATAACAATAAGAAAATTGTGTATAATTTTAACACCCATTTCTAAGCAATGGAAAAGCTAAACAATGCAAAACCTTCTTTGACTTGGAAAAGACATCAGTGGCCCAAATATCTAATAGTTTTGCAAGGGTCATATTACTTAGCAGTCTTTGGTAAAAATAGTAGACATTAGTTCATCAAACATTTATTAGTAGCAATGCATAATGACGCATTAGAACCAAGAATTATTAACACATGGTCAAAGAATTAGGAAAGCAGGATCGGCTACTATATTGCAAATTTTACTTAGGACCGTGAGCTCCCATAATAAAAGGATCAGCCTATATGAAAATGAAAATAGTAAAGGAAAAAGAACCAGACTTGTTTCCTATTGCATGTACAAGATAATGAATTATGTTTTCTCAACTAATGTCTGGTTGTATTGCTAATAGTCATTCAATTTGCAGTATATTTGTATTTACATTAGTACTTAATTAAAATGAGTTCAAGACTTATTTTATCTGAGATAAGGATGTTACAACTGTTGATAACAGTCCCATAAACATTACTATGTTCATTAGCCAACCTTCTTAAGGTATTGGCATCTAATTCTAATGCAGATTTGCATCAGACTACTTCATTCGTGTTTCAGGAGAATTTTGTGGGTCAGATTTTTGCCACTTCTTTACAGCTCCTACCATTGAAGGGGTTGATGATCCTTCACTTCCTAGCTTCCCAAGCATCTGTATCATGATCACTATAAGTAGCTTTAGGGAAAATAATGCAGAAAAGGTGCATATGTTACATTTGAGGAAACTCAAAGCACATAATAGTAACTTTTGAAGCCTTTGGGGAGTTCCACTTTTTCAATAAAATTTGCGTATTTTATTGTGTATTCCAACTCCACTTAGAAGAACAAGAAAATAAAGGAGTATAGACAATAAGTGTGACAACGATAGATAATAAGAGAGCTATAAAAGTAATGTCTTCCTCCTTTCATCCCCCTTAGTGGAAAGGCTGCATCCTTACTTTACTTCTTATTTCTTTCATAAAGACATTAGAGTGGGAGACCCTTTCCAAACTCAAAAGAGTGTATTAAAAATTACACGAATAATGATTGAACAACTTGACTTTTTAACCAATGAGAAATGTCTTTCAAAGTGACTTCCTTACCTTATGAGTATGAGTTTTGAGTTCAATCCCCTATAGAGTTATGCAATTAACATGTTATTAATTAGGGGTAAGTGGCCAATATATTCAAGAACTCTATTTAACTATGGCATCCATAGAAATAGAAGTATAGAAAGCTTATCAAGAATGCACATCTCTCATTTTCTTTCAAAATCCATTGTGAAAACATTAATACCATGTGCAAGCAATTGCGGTATTTAAAATTATCACATCACATTTAAAAGCAGTATCAATAGCCTCTTGCCCTTTTGCTAAAAACACTTGAAATTAAAAAAATTAACCAGAAAATTGACAAAGTTTAAGCTATAGTGGACCAATTGAAAAAACTTCAACTAAAAATGCACTTTCCTTTCCCGAGAAATCTTTTTTTGTGTTATAGATAATAGTCATTCAAAGAATTTTTCAGCTTATACTAACTTCACTCATTTTTCGATCATGTTCTGTTCTAAACTATAAATCACTTCACCTAGTTCAACAAGTTTTTTATCTGTAATCCAAACAACCCTCGGTATCAACTTGTCTCAGTAAGAAGACTACCTCCTTTAGTAATAATGGTCTACCTAAAAGTATCATTCTTGAACGCAAAAAATGCTCATCAAAGAAAGCATGTAAAGATAATAGCATAATGATTGCAATCATATAGAAATAGAAACTGATGTATGAGTAAGCTAGCCCCAAAAGCTAGAGTCATCTTTAAGGATCCTTTTACTCTATCATTAAGTATGGTTGAAGAATCAACTAGATGCTTATATCTAATTCTCTGAATTTCCTATGATAGACCACCATTGGATTTTTAGCATAAAAAATAAAACATCTCAGCAAAAATTATATTACTCTCAAAGAAGAGGAATAGGAATTTTACTTCTTTTACGGAGGTACCATGATCTCTGGTAAGTTGGCAAGCACTTAAATGATGCAAACTATTGATATCATCCACTTGAAATGCTTCAAGATTATTCAGATTCTCTTTCCTTAACCTTCCTTGCCTTCTCAAGCCATAAGTTAGCTTTGATGTTTTGTGGTAGAACTGCTCGAATATCCCTGACATTCATCAAATAGAAATCATCACCTTTTATCAACATCTCGAAAATACATGATCCCAAGAGACATGATTTTCTAAGTATGGAAATGGAACAAAAGGTAAGCCACTTCATATATAGTTGTAGTATAAACAAGAAAACTATTGGTAACCTCCATAGCAAATAAGATTTCACAAGTAATGCCAAGTTTCTAACTATAACTAAATATTTATGCAAAATCTAAATTTTTTTTGTCATTACATATTTTGGGAATGCAATGTTAATTTCTTTGCTTTCAGAAATTTCATTGTAGATTAGAAAAACTTCTTTTTAGAAGGATACTAAATTCAGTATCCACAAGTATAAGCATGCAAAGATAATAGCATAATAACTACAATCATACATAAATAGAAATTGATGTATCTGCTTGAGAAAGTCAGCAATGTAAGTATTTAATTACTCAGTATTTCTCTTTTTAGAAATTTAAGACATTTTGCATCATTTCTCACTTGTTGAGTTTATACAGAAGAAAAAGCATGCTTGTAGAAATGAACTTGAACAAAATGGTGAGGAGGAAACACACACACACAAAGGGAAACAAAATGACTAAAAAGTTCATATTAGATTTAAAAAAGAAAGCTCATATTAAGAAAAATAGGATTACTCCGAATTCCTATGGACTGGGACAAACAAAAAGCGTAATAGAATTGAATAAAATTATAACAAGCTTAAGCTGTTGAATCCATTTTCTATATCAACCAAAGAAAATTCCCATTGTTAGAAACAAGTTCTCAGAATGTCATTCTTTTCCAACAATTAAATAACAAATGACTGAGAATATGCATGGATTTTTAGTATAGAAACCCCCAAAATAGGAGTCCAAATGTTCATCTATTGTCATTTTTGAGTTCCAAAAAGACTTAAAAATGTTACAGTGGAAATGCAAGAAGCTCCTCCAACTGCACTTCACAACTATGGAAAAAAAATTCAAATATATCAATAAAAGAGCTATAGACAACAGAAAAGTGATAAACAAAATATTTCCTCATCACCTTCTTCTATTCAAACAAATAGGAAGAAGAAAATAAATATGAAAAGAACTCTTACACATGATTCCTTAAATCAAAAAGCCAAAACTATCAACCTTTTCTTTTTTGAAAGACAATATACACATAAGTTAATTAAAAAAAACTATAAGATCATAAACAAAAATAGAGAGGAAAATTGCAAGGAAGTACTTGTAATTGCCGGGTGTGAATAAAATTCCTTACAATTTTCGTTTCTCTTTCAAGCAAAAAGGAGAGGGCCGATTGAATTTCTTGCTCATTTCTTTTTGCATTTTTTCTTCTTAAGTTGTGTTCGAGTTCAATTTGAGCCTACTCAGGATAAGCAAGCACTTCTTGATTTTCTTTCTCGGGTTCCTCATGCGAATCGCTTGCAATGGAATGCATTTTTTTGTGCTTGCAACTGGGTCGGTGTTGGATGCAATGATAATCAGTCGTATTTCTACTCTTTAAGGCTTCTCGGTGTGGCACGTACGGGCCAAATTATGGTAAACATGCTTAGCTGGTTATCGCAATAGCGAGTTCTCAGTCTCTGATCTAATCGACTTATTGTGTCCATTCCATCAGACTTCTCCAATCTCAAGGCCTTGCGCAGCCTATTCCTCCAGAACAACCAATTTTCAAGTGAGTTCCCTTCAAGTGTCATCAAGTTGACCTGGTTGGCCCATCTTAGTATCTCCAACAACAACTTCAACGATTCAATCATATTCTCTCTAAACAATTTGACTCATTTAAGTGACCTATTTAAGCAAAACAATGGATTTAATAGCACACTTCCTAGCATTAATCTTCTAAGCCTTGAGAGTTTCGATGTCTCAAATAACTATCTTAATGGCTCAATTCCAAGTACATTAGCAAGATTCCCTAGATCACCTTTTGCTGGCAACATTAATCTTTGTGGAAGGCCATTGCCTCCATGTAATCCATTCTTTCCATCTCCGGCTCCCTCCTATGGGATAGAGCCGTAAGTTATTCGGGCACATAAAAAATCTAGAAAATTGTCAAAAGCAGCTATAATAGCAAAATCAGTGGGAGCAGCAGTCGCGTAGCTATAGTTACTACTAATACTTTTCCTTTGTTTGGGGTGCACAAGAAGGCAGCAACTTGCTAAAGCACAGAAGCCTTTTGCAACTACCAGACTGGCGACAAGGGTAGGACTAGTGGGAGCAGTAGAGGCGAGGACTTCATCTTCCAAAGATGACGTCATTGGTGGTTCCGCTGAAGAAGAAAGAAATAAGCTGGTGTTTTTTTATGGTGTGGGTATAGCTTTGATTTGGAGAACTTGTTGAGGGCTACAGCTAAGGTCTTGGGAAAAGGGGAGTGAGTTTGCGACCATCCATATTTCCAAAGTAGAATGACTTGAGAAAATAAAAAAATAATATGAAATGACTAAATTATCTATGACTTGAGATCTAAGCCATCTATTATGGGTACTTAAAAAGACTATTAAATCTTGAACATCAAATTAAAAAAGTTAAGATGAAAAGATAAATAAAAATTTAAAAAAATAATGCGAAGAGACAATTCACTCCCGTCTTCACTTTTAGTGTATACATATAGATAAAGAGTTGATTATGCAATAGAATACTCTACTATTGTAATGTTGCAAGTGATAAACAGGCACTCACTTAAAAAGTAAACTACTAATATATCAATTTTCTACCCAGAAGTAAAAAAAATAATAGTGTATTATGGTTGCTTTCTTCACTTTAATTATAAAAGTAACTAAACTTAATTGAGAAGTGAATCAATGACTATGTTAATCCCTCAACTAAAGGTGAGAATTGATGATGCATTAGATTATTCTTTTTTTAGAACCTATGACTTTTCTTAAGGTAATTTTACTCATTAAAATCCTATTATTTTAGTTGAGAAATGTTTTAGCCCAACTTTCAAACATTTATTTTCCAACACCTTTGGATTCAAAAAAATAATCTTGATAATTGTATGTACGAAAAAATTAGTGAAAGTAAGATTATATTCTTGATATTGTACTGTGTATGATAGTTTATACAATAAATAGTTTATAAATAATTCTTCACCATGCTAATTTAATTGTAAATTTATGAGTCTAGCTGTTAAGATAATTATTTAATGAAATTTTATTGAGAAGTTTAGAATTATTTAGATTTTCTAAACTTATTTGTTTGTCTTTTATAATAATTTTATAGTTTTATTGCATGAATGTTTGAGAGAAAATTTTAGTAAAGTTGTCTAAACCCTTAGAAATTTTGATACAAAAAATAAATAATTCTTTGAACATCTTTGTTTAAGGTGTTTTAACAAATATTATGTTACGATTAATATTTAGACATGTAAATGTTCTAATATTATTCTTATTTTGCACATCTTTGAATGAATAAACAAAATCAATATTTTGATCTGCTTATATTTATTTCTTGATTTTATTTATCTACATTTGAATCATTGACTAATAATACTTGGAAGGGAATATATCTTATTGATATATGACTGTTATCTTTGTCAGATAAATATATTTCATTGTTTGTTGTCATGTATAAATCAATTTTTATATAACTTCTTGTGTTCGTATGTCTAACTCAGAGTATATTGGAAGTGTGGCTTCTACGACTACTTAACATTGTAACTAATATGTTGTGATTATTGTGAGCCCATGGTCAAAATCATATTTTGGGGCTTTCTTTTTATGGCTATTCTGGTGTGAGCTTGGGTCCACATAGTGTGAGGGACTTAATTATGAGAGGGATCAATGTAGGGGCATGTTAGCAATTAGTGCAACTTAAGTCTGACTTACGTTACTGGGTTCTGTCAATTACGTTGTTTTTAACTCCACGTTATTCACCGTTTCAAAAGCAACTCAAGAGAAGAAGAGGACTTTCAGAGAAGAAGAGATCAAGGAAGAAGGGGAGCCAAAGACTGCAAATCTAGGTAAGTTTGAATCAGTTGTACTTGGGAATAACTTTATCTCGTTCTAGGGTTCTTAGTTCTGCTACTAGGTCTGTGTGTGGGTTCTGATTAGGGATTTGGGTCTATTCTGATAGAGTACTTGTTAATTGGGATTGTAGGAGAAAAGGAAATTGGATATGACAAGAGTGAGTCTGTGATTCAGTAAATTCTGGTAAGGGATTCTAGTTTTTCTATATTTCTCATTCTTAAATTGTGTTCTAAATAAGTCCTCTTCTATTCGAATTTCTAGAGAAACTATATTTGTATGAAATGTTGGAAAGTATTCCCTCAAAAACTATATATTCTTTGTAAACATACTGTAATAAAATATTTATTCATTCAATTTAGTTTGTTCCTCATATTATTACACATTTAAAGGTTTAAGTTTGATAAGTAATGGTCTATGTGTTGGGTCTTTCTTCACAGTAAGGTATAAACCATGAGTACTTATCATACGAGTATAATTGAGTTCTTAGTTATTTGATGGAATTGGGCATTTCATCAAGGTAAGACTATTATGCTATGATTTCCAATGAAGAACGATTTACCTTGAATCAGTGAGTAGTTCACTTATACCATAAACATAAGTGTATTTCGAATATGTAAAACTGGACCTGTAGTAGTACTCTTTCTTACAGTACTGTAATTATAGAGACTAGACTATTACTGCTATAACGTGGATGAATACATTCATACTTGAGTGTGAGTTGGTGGTCTGGTGAAGTTAGGGTTTTATACTTTGATGTATGTTGGGTGAGATTTCTTTTGTGAGATCAATATCCTTGTATGTGTTAGGAAATATACCCTCTTAGACTAGGTTTCTGATGTAAATATCGAATGTTTTAATAAAAGAATTTATTTTTAGAAATTGTTTGTGAATTTACATTTTATTTGTGCACAATTATGTTTGGAAAAAACCCATTGTGTTTAAGTAAGTGGTTCATGTGAATGGAGGTTTTTCACAGTAAGGTATGGATCACGGGTTACTTAACACATAAACGTTCGTTCTTAACCGATTGATGAGAATGAGAATCTTATCATATTTAGGTTATTATGTTATGAATTTCAAATGGGGAATGTCTTACCTTTAGCCAATGAGTAGTCCACTCACTTCATAACATAAGTGTATTCGAATACGTAGAATAGGACTTGTAGTGGTGGTTTCTTAAAAGTACTATATGGTAGAAATCTAGACTACTACTGTTACAGCGTGGACTAGTACTCTACGACTTCAGTATGAGTTGGTGGTCTGACGAAGCTAGAAGTATGTACTTTGATATGCTATAGTTTAGGTTCTATCATAGGGCCAATATACTTGTATGTTGGGTATGTGTGACTAGTTAGTTAAGACAGACTTGTACAAGATAATTTTTATACTATATCGCCCATTGTGGTTGTCTAAATGATTTAAATATCTAGGACCCTGGAAAACATGACTTGGATGTTTGCTTTAGGGTAACTCCCTTGGAAAGCAGAAACAATCCAGAAAGTCGTAGATCATTGGACTAGAAGCCTAAGGATGGTAGATATCATTTAGAGAGGTGTTAGTACACTTCATCCTTTCTAAATGTACGGCGATATATAGAGGGGTATTTTAGTCATTACACCTGTAGGTCGGAGACTTTACTAACGCAGTATTATCCTTGGGGTCAATATTTCTTTATGGTGATATTAAAAAATATTTAAAATGCAAAATACAACTATTTATATGGCAAGGGTATTTTGGTCATTTTAGTAGCCAAAGCGGTGTATCTTTTGGTCCCCAGTATAGACCGTGAGTCCTAATTAAATACATGCTAAGGAATTGGTCTAAAATTATATTAAATAGAATTTATTTTATTTAAGTAGTCTGATTTAATTATTGGGCTAGAATAAAATAAAGGTCCATGGAGAGAGAGAGAATTAATTAAATTAGTTTGGTGAGTTAATTAATTGTTCAGGGCTTTGGCCCAGTTTGAATAATTAAAGATTAACTTATGACTAAACTAATATAGGCTTGTTAATTGGATTAGTTTATTTGGGCTGAAAAATTAATTATTTGTTGGGCCATTTATTTGGTTTTAATTAGAATAATTAATTTAGTCCAAAAGGCTAAATTATGAGTCCAATGGGTCAGTCTAGTTTAACATAGGGTTTTATTTAGGTTAAACAAGAGGATTGAATACTACGTTATTTTTTACTGCTTCTTCTCTGTGAAAAAGAGACGCCTCTCTCACTCTCTCTCCAAGAAAGTTCCTTAGCCTTGTAAGTTGTTCACCAAACAGGATTAGGTAGGCTATATACTGGAAGATCGAGAGTTTGGCATTCATCTACATGCAAAGATGGAGTAGGAGGCTTGCAGGAATCGCACAAGAAGTTTCCACCAACACACCTACCCCGATTCCACATATTTCGGTCTAGCCAACTTTGAGAACAAGGAGAAAAAGTTAGAAAATTTTCCCCTCAGAATCTGGATAGAGCGCAACCGGCGTCGGTTTTGTTCGGGAGTTCCCTTATTCTTTAGTTTTTTTCCAATTTTTTTTAATTTTTCGCTTCTGCTGCGTGCTTTGTTTTCCTCCTTTTAGACCTTCAGTATGTTGGGTGTATTACTCTAGTTAGTGAAGATAGACTCATGCAATAAAGTTTCTATACTTCACTTAGTAAGGTTAAATCACCCTATTGTGATTGTTCAGGATAATCTAATGATCCAGGGTCCTGGGAACGTGACTCTAGAATGTGTGCTTTTGGGTAGTTTCCAATGAAAAGCAAGTATATTCAAGTGAGTCATAGATTGTCAGATTAGAGATCTAAGGATAGTAGATATTTTTGAGATGGGTATTAGTACATTTATCCTGTCTCATTGATGGGTGTTACATAGAGAGGTATTTCCGTCATTTCACCTGTAGGTCGGAGACATTACTTAAGCAATATAATTCTTGGGGTCAATATTTTTATATGGTGATAAATAGAGATATTTAAAATGATAAAATGTGACTATTTAATAATAAGAGCATTTTGGTCATTTTAGTAATCATGAATAATATGTCTCTCGGTCCCCAGAGTAGCTCAAGTTACCTTGGTGTTGTTTAAAAACAATATGAGCTTAATGATAATTATTTGGAAGAGAAATAGAATTTATTCTAAGAGTCCAATTAGAATTAATTAATTAATCTTGGGTTTTAATGAGGTCCAAAAAAGATAATTAATTAATTAAGAGAATTGGGTTGGAATAAATTAATTAATTGGGTTGATGTATGTTGACATATATCAAGAATTCAATTAGAACTAATTAATTAGTCTTTGGTATTTAATGAGGCTCAGAAAGATAATTAATTAATTAAGAGAATTGAGTCAGTCTTACACTGTTTTTTTTTAGCACAACATCTAGCCCAATTGGGCTTAGTGATTTCTGCCATTAGGGCTTTGGAAGCCCTAAGGCTAGCCGAAACATATATGAAAAAAACTAGCGTTGTGCAAATTGAATTGATCAGTGTGTGCCACCTCCTCTTTCTTCTATTTCATGTTCTTCTCTTCTTTCTCTTTTGGAGAGTATTTTGATTATCTAAAGAAGAAGCTTTTACCAAGCTAACCCAAGAATAAGGTAGAGTCATATTCCGGAAGACAAAGAGAAGAAGCTTAGAGATGTTTAATGCGTAGGAGTAGAAGATTGGCGAGAATTCCTATTGAGTAATAGAAGCCTCCTTCTCCCTTTCCAACACAAAAAGTTCCAGTGCACCCCGTCTCTACTTGATTAATCCATGACTAATAAGAAAAAGTAAGTACTCTCTCTTAGATGTGGCTTAGAAAAATTGAAAAATTTTCCGCTGCGTTTTCCTTTGATGTTTTTCCGTAATTCTTCAAGTGGTATCAGAGCTAAGTTTTCATCTACGAGCATGTACTAGGGTTAAAATTGGAAAAGGTGGTTCCTTTACTATTTAAAAATAAATCTTTTGTGCTTTCATGTGATTCCTCATACATTGATTTTTAGAGTTCATGTAAGTCTCGTAGTTGAGGCATAGGATCATGTTTTCTAATAGTTTTCCCATTGTTTTTTTTTTATTTTAAATAGATTCGATATACACGTCATAGTTAGAGGCATATGTGCTTGTAAAGGCATATTTTTTATGCCTGGTTTTGTGTTTCTTTGTATTATTTTAACCTATAAATTTTGGAGACGAAAAAATGTGATTGCTAGAATTTTTGAGGGGCAAAATGCGGCTGAAAATTTAGATTTTTTCCAAAAATCGGCGAACTCTAGAGCTGACTTGGCACCAGGTCCGCTCCGCCCAGCTGAAATTTTTGAAAAAACCAGATTGGATTTGGTGCTAGGCGGGCCGAACAGACCCAATGCCAGGTCTACTCTGACCAGAGCTAGTTGTGCGCAATTTTGGACGAGAAGGGAGGCCACAAATTGTCCAAGAAATAGGAAAGCATTGCTGAAGTTTTGTTCCTCAATTTTTCCTTGATGTAATCATGTTTTGAAATCATTGTATGAGGTTAATTTTCTGCAATAGTTTTATTTATCTATGGATGAATAATTTGCATAAAAATGAATAGTAAAGGATGGAACCACGTTAGGATTAAAAAAGATTATTAATTTTTAATTCATGATGTTTAATCCATTGTTTGGTCACTTAGAAATAAATGAATAGTTTGAGCATGAAAAAGTTTACTTTTGGTATCAAGCTTATTTCGTTTTGTAATCAAATGCACGAGTTCTTGTGAGACCAAAGTCTCACTAGATAGGACGGGTTTTGATAAAACGTTTTAATCTAAGAAACTTTAAAATAAAAGAGTTTATAATTTATTTTCTTAAAGGATATAATACTTGGCATAGAGAATAATGTTAAATTTAAGGTTAATTAATAAAATTTTACTTGGTTATTATCTTAGAATAGTAAAATAAATTTATAGTTTATTCTCTCAAAGAATTTAATCCTTGACATTGAGAATAATATTGAATTTTAGATTTTTACTAAAGTTAATGAAACCATAAGATTATAGAAAACGTTTTTGGGCTAAAAACTCTATTTTTAACAAAAAATTAAGTGGGAGAGGGGTTCCAAAGACCCCATGGCTTCCATCACAACTCTCATTAGAGATAGTGAATTTTCTCATTTCATTCTGAGCATGACCCCCTATAGGATGGATTTTCACAAGTATCTAGAATTAATGGAAGAGTAAAATTAAAAGTTTAGGGTATTTGTTAGGATCGACCAACCTACGTTGGAGGTTTTTAGCATTAGATTACCTATAAGTGGTGTGAATTAGTGGCCATCCTATCAGTGGAACTTTTTCTAGATCATTACCTATTTTAGGAAGTTTTGATTCATGATAGTTATACATTTAATTTAGGATTCTATTAATCTTCCTATAAAGTTCTGTTAGCTTTTCTAAGAGCCAAACTATTTATATTATTGATAATGGTTTTAAGAGTTATCTATTATCAAAGAAATAATATAAAGAATATGCATTTTTTTTTCTTGCAAACTAAATGAATGTTTTTCGCAATATTTTAGAAATGTCTAGTTTCAGTCTATTGTTAATCATTATCAAGAAGAATAAGTTGATAGGCCCAAATTATATGGACTGAAAGAGGAACTTGAATATAATACTCACTGTCGAGGAGTACAAGTATGTTCTTACAGATCTCTTTCCTGAGATTGGGGAAGAATATACTGATCAAGAGCGAGAGGCCGAGAAGACATAGAAGAAAGCCGATGAGATGGCTAAATGCTATATGTTGGCTTCCATGTTTAGTGTGCTCCAATTTAAGCATGAGCATGTGGCCATTGCGTACGATATGGCGTATCATAGTTACTGATAAGAGCCAGCTTGCAAGGTAGGAAGCTCTTAGGGCAATCATGAACACTAGGATGGCTGAGGGGGCATCGATTCGAGAGTATCTGCTCAAGATAATTGCTTACTTAGAGGAGGCCGAGGTTCTAGGTGTAACAATAGATCCCGAGAGCCAAATTGACATGGTTCTTGAAACCCGCCTAACTCATATTTGCAGTTCAAGTTGAACTACAATATGAACAAGTTGGATATGAATCTCACGGAGCTTATGAAAGAGCCCAGGTGGTAGAGAAGATCATGAAGCCCGTGTCAAAGGTTTTGGTCTCTCGTTCTACTTTTTCTTCTGGAATTAAGGCAAAGCTTAATAAATTCAAGAAAATAAAGGTCTAAAACAACGTAGGGGTCCAGACCAAAGCATCTAGTCAGGCCAAGCCCAACGGGAAACCTAAAGGCAAATGTTTCAAGTGTGGTAAAAAGGGGCTTTGGAAGAAAGATTGTCCAAACTTCTTAGCCAAGTCTACTTTAGGTATTGCTCTATACCTAGAGTCTTTTTTTTATGGTTAGATCAACATCCTCCTGGATAGTTGATTTTGGAGCCATTGACCGTGTCTGTAACTCTTTGCAGGGATTCAAAAGGATAAGAAGATTTAGTAAGAGTGAGCATGGACTTCAATTAGGCAATGGAGCAAGAATATGGGCTGAAGCAGTGGGAGAGCTTGAGCTTTTTTTTTTTTTTTTATTGTAATAGGAAGTTGGTTTTAAAAGATATTTTATATGTTTTTTATTTTAAACAGAATTTGATTTTAATTTTAAAATTGATGAATCAAGGATATTCTGTTTCTCTCCATTCTGGTGTCTCCATCAATAGAGATGGTAATTTAATTTGTACAGGAAACATGTACAGGAATCTTTTTTATATACATTCTATTCGAAATCAAGTAAATAATATTCAAATTGAACTTGATAATAAAAAGAGAAAGGCTATATCAAACAACTCGTATTTGTGGCATCTAAGATTGAGACATATCAAATGACTTGTATTTGTGGCATCAAGTAAACAATAATCTATGATGGGTCTTTAGGTTTATTAAGATTGGAAGAATGGCTTTAGTGTGAATCTTGCCTTAAAGGTAAAATGACCAAAAAGTCCTTTACCAAAAAGGCAGATAGAGCCATGAAAATACTAGCACTAGTTCATACAGATGTTTGTGGTCCAATAACTGCACCAACTAGAGAAGGCTACAAGTACTTCATTGCTTTCATAGATGATCACACTCATTTTGGTTATATTTATCTGATGAGGTATAAGTCTGACTCTTTTGATAAATTTAAAGAGTTAAAAGTTAAAGTGGAGCGTCGAACATGTAAATTAATTAAAACTTTGAGATCGGATCGTGACGAAGAGTACCTCATTGGTGAGTTTAAGGATTACTTGGTATATCATAGTATAGTATCTTGGTTAACTGTGCTTGGGACTCCCCAGCAGAATGGAGTAATTGAGAGAAGAAATAGAACTTTGATGAAAATAGTCAGAAGCATGATAAATCATGCATCTCTTTCTATTTCCTTTTAGGGGCATGCCTTAGAAACAACGGCATATATTTTGAACTTGATACCTTCCAAATCAGTACTTATGATACTTTATGAGATGTGGACTGGATGAAAGCCCAGTTTGAACCATTTGAAGATATGGGGTTGTCCAACTTATGTGCGAACAAAAGAAAGTAAACTAGAACTAAGATTAGAGTTATGCTACTTCGTTGGGTATCCAAAAGGAATGAAAGGTGGATATTTCTATCATCCTCAAGAGCATAAAGTACTTGTTAGTAATAATGCTAGATACTTAGAGGATGAACAAGTTACTTCCACCATGGGTTCAAACAGAATATAGTTAGAAGAGAAGTTAGTCATTGATTCAACTTCAGGTATTTCTAACACCCTGATCGAGGAACTAAGAGAAACACAACTGGATATTTCTATACAAACTAAGCCTCGTCGTAGTAGGAGTATCACAAGAATTTCAGAAATGTGGACTTGAAAGATCTATGATCTAGTTTTTGATTATCAAGAACAAAATCCTACTAGATACGAGGAGGCTATTGTTGATATTGATGTAGAGAATTGGTAGCTAGCCATGAATGCCGAGATTGAGTCTATATACCTTAATCAGGTTTAGGATCTTGACACTGCACCTGATGGGATAAAACCCATTGGGTGTAAGTAAGTATACAAGAGGAAAAGAGGTGCGGATGGAAAGGTTGAAACCTATAAAATAAGGTTGGTTGCTAAAGATTATACTAAAAAAGAAGGGATTTATTACGAGGAAACCTTTCACCAGTAGCCATGTATAAGTCTATCCGATTTCTCTTAGCCATCGCATGTCATTATGACTACGAGATATCGCAAATGGATGTTAAGACGAACTTCTTAAATAGCTATCTTAGCAAAGACATCTATATATTCCAACCAGAAGGTTTTGTTGCTAGAGGTCAAGAACAAATGGTCTGTAAGTATAAAAAATCCATCTATGGACTTAAGTAAGCGTCATGAGCGTGGAACATACATTTTGATGAAATCGTGAAAGCTTATGGTTTCATTCAAAATATGGATGAACCATGTGTATATAGAAAATCAGATAGTGGCAAAGTGATTTTCTTAGTACTTTATGTGGATGACATTCTACTTATTGGAAATGATGGAGGGATATTATTATCCGTTAAGGTTTGGCTATCTAGTCAATTTAGCATGAAAGACATGTGAGAAGTTAGTTATATTCTAGGCATTAAACTTCTTGTAGATAGGAAGTAAAGAATGTTAGGCTTATCCCAGTATGCTTACATTGATAAGATATTGGTCAAGTACAACATGGATCAATGCAAAAGGGACTATTATACCCTTTAGACATGGATTATCCTTATCTTCCAAGCTGTGTCTTCAGATATAAGAAGACGAGTAGAAAATGAGCAGGATCTTTTATGCTACGGCTGTGGGAAGTCTCATATATGCTATACTTTATACTAGGCCAGATATTTGCTTTGTAGTAGGCATGGTTAGTAGATATCAAACAAACCCAGGTAAAGCTTACTGGTAAGCCGTAAAGCATATACTCAAATATCTCAAAAAAATGAGAGATTATATGCCTGTATATCGTGCTGATGATTTGGTTCTTAATGATTACATAGACTCAGACTTCCAGGTAGATAGAGATGAAAGAAAATTCACTAGTGGATATGTCTTCATTTTGTCTGGAGGAGCTATTTCCTGGAGAAGTATCAAGCAATCTTATATTACTGATTCTACCATGGAAGCTGAGTATATTGCTGCTTCACAGGCTTCTAAAGAAGCTGTGTGGCTCTAGAAGTTCCTCATAGAACTTGAAGTAGTACCACATATGGATAGGCCTGTCACCATTTATTGTGACAACTTTGGAGCGGTGTCACAATGTAAGGAACCTCAAAACCATAGGAAAGGCAAGTATATAGAGAGAAAGTACCACCACATCCGGGAGTTCATCAAGAAATGGGAGATTGTAGTCGATCAGATTTCCTTTGTTAACAATCTAGTAAATCCCTTTACCAAGCCTTTGACAGAAAAGGTGTTTCACAGAGACGTAGATGTCATAGAGGTAGGCATTTATGGACTTTCTACGTCTTTGTAGTGCAAGTGGGAGATTGTTGAAAAGTATGCTTTCAAGGACTATGTATTCTGTGTAAACATATTGCAATAAAATATTTATTCATTCAATTTGGTTTGTTACTTATATTTTGCACATTTAAAGGTCCAAGTATGATAAGTAGTGGTCTATGTGTTGGGTCGTTCTTCACAGTAAAGTATAGACCATGGGTACTTGTCATATGAGTAAAATTGAGTTCTTAGTCGCTTGATAAAACTAGACATTTTATCAAGGTAAGATTATTATGCCATGATTTCCAATGAGAAATGGTTTACCTTGAATCAGTGAGTAGTTCATTCACATTATAGGCATAAGCGTATTTCAAAGACTTAGAACTGGACCTGTAATATTGGTCTCTCTTAAAGTACTATAATTATAAAGACCAGACTATTACTGCTACAACGTGGACAAATACCTTCATACTTGAGTGTGAGTTGGTGGTCTGATGAAGTTAGGATTTTATAGTTTGATGTATGTTGGGTGAGATTTCTTTTGTGAGATCAATATCTTTGTATGTTGGGTGTATTACTCTAATTAGTTAAGACGGACTCATACAATAGAGTTTCTATGCTTTACTTAGTGATGTTAAATTATCTCCTTATGATTGTCCAGGATAATCTAATGATCTAAGGCACTGGAAACGTGACTCTAGAATGTGTACTTTTGGGTAGCTTTCAATGATAAGAAAGTATATTCAAGTAAGTCATGGATTGTCAGACTAGAGATCTAAGGATGGTAGATGTCTTTGAGATGGGTGTTAGTACATTTATCCTGTCTCATTGATGGGTGTTACATAGAGGGGTATTTCCATCATTTCATATGTAGGTTGGAGACATTGCTTAAACAATATTATTCTTGGGGTCAATATTTTCATATGGTAATAAATTGAGATATTTAAAATGATAAAATGTGGCTATTTAATAGTAAGGTCATTTTGGTCATTTTAGTAGCCATAAATAATATGTCTATTGGTCATCGGAGTAGGTCAAGTTACTTTGGTATTGTTTAGACACAATTTGGGCTTAATAGATAATTATTTAGAAGAGAAATATAATTTATTCTAAAAGTCTAATTAGAATTAATTAATTAATCTTAAATTTTAATGAGGCTCAAAAAAATAATTAATTAATTAAGAGAATTGGACTGGAATAAATTAATTAATTGGGCTGATATTTGTTAACATATATTAAGAGTCTAATTAGAATTAATTAATTAGTCTTGGTATTTAATGAGGCTAAAAAAAGATAATTAATTAATTAAGAGAATTGGGCCAGTCTTGCACTATTTTTTTTAGCACAACACCTAGCCTAGTTAGGCTTGGTGATTTCGGCCATTAGGGCTTTGGAGGTTAGCCGAAACATAAATGAAAAAAACAAGTGTTGTGCAAATTGAATTGATCAGTATGTGCCACCTCCTCTTTCTTTTCTTTCATGTTCTTCTATTCTTTCTCTCTTGGAGAGTATTTTTATTATCCAAAGAAGGAGCTTTCACCAAGCTAACCTAAGAATAAGGTAGAGTCATACTTCGAAAGACGAAAAAAAGAAGTTTAGAGACGTTTGATGCATAGGAGTAGAAGATTAATAGGAATTCTTGTTAAGCAACAGGCACCTCCTTCTGTAAAACCTCACCTAAATCTACCCTAAATTAGAGGGATGTGATGCATTTCATGACATATTGCATAAAAATATATTTATTGGATGAGTTTGTGCGTTTTAGATATGTTATATGTAATTTATGTGGTTTATTTGTACTTATTGAGTATTGAGGGTAATTTGGAAATTTTGCTCAGAGGAGAGAGAAGGAAAGAATTTGGAAGTAGGAGAGAAGAGAATTAAGTTGGAAAAATAAGAACAGGAGTTAATGTAGTTAAGTGGATAGAGCTTTGTGATTAATTCCTACGATCTTGAGTTCAAATCCCATAAAATAAGTTTTATTTTTAATTATCCTAACTAATGTTTGAAATTTTTTTCTTGCATTCCATGAAGTTAGGAATGTTGTCTTGGGGAAGACAAAATGGTAATATTCTAACCATATGATCTTGTTCTAAAAGAAAATCTAGAGGAGTTTTAATTTCCATCATGTTAGCAATTCATGTCCTAGTCTATTTGAATTTAAAATATTCCCATTTCTTTAATTCTTCTAATTGTCTTATAAAATGTCTTGGATAATTTTAGATTTGAATTTTTGAAAGAAAATTCCAGTTCTTGGGAGGATAGATGACTGAAATCTAGGAGGGGAAAAAGATGGTTGGTTTCCAATTAAATCACCATAGTTTCTTCTCCAAAGAACTATATTTTTCTTGTTCTTGTTTTGGTACAAAACTGGAATTTATTTTCCAGCTCTTCCTCTTGGCTAGATTTTTGAAAAATGCAGCAAATTTACATATTCTTTTCTTGCTAGCAAACAACCATTTCATGAAAGTAGGAAGTTGAAAAATCCCTTGGAAATTTGGAGCTATCATAGTTTCAACAAACCAGAAAATTTTCCAGCAAACCACAAAGTAATTTTGTCATAGGAGTTGAGCATTCAACCCATGGATAAGTTCGTCTAAAGTCCTCTTCTTTTCCTTCAAGATGATGGCCAAAAACCACTATTAATAGACCTTGAAACACTCCTATTTTACAGCTGCAAATCCATTCAAAACAATTCAAATTCTTGTTAACAAACCAGTTAGATCTTATCACTTCTTCTTGCTAGCTAATCAGAATTTTTTCCCCCAGTTTTTCCAACCTTCAATTAGCTAGCATTTCTATTTATTTTCTTCTTTAATTCTCCTTCATTTCTTCACCATATTTTCGACCATACTACTGACCTAGCTGAACATCCTTTCTTCTTCACTAACTTTGGCCAACAAAACTCTATTAAAGCAACTCAAAACTCTCTTAGTTTCTCTCCATTTAAAATACTTTGAATTTGAAAATTAAAACCCATCTTTTGCTCCATCAAAAACTCACCTATCTAGCAACCAATCATATCAAACCAAACTAGAAATTTTGCACTCATTTTCACAAGGAATTTCAGCCACACTATCCAAGAACAATCTTCCATTTTATCTAGCTTTTTCTCTTGTTGTGAGCCCACGGACCTCCTATCCTTTATGGGCTTCTTAGGATATGGTTGTTTTTAGTTAGTGGGCCTAGATCCATGTGTAAAAATGGCTTTAGAGTTAGTATTTTAAATTAAGGGGATAAGTAGTAATTATTTTATTAGGAAATTTTAGTTAATTTCTTATTAGAGGCTCAGGCATAACGCCAATTGCGTTATTTTCTGAAACTATTTCAGAAGAGGAGAAGAATGAAGAGAAGGGAGAATCTGAGAAGGGGCTTAAACCTTTGGCATCAAATCTTGGTAAGTTGTGTGACACCCCACTACCTAGGCCCGCCAGGGCTGGGGATGTCGCCCCATCCAAAGGACAAGGGGTCTTTATAACTAGGTCACACAAATAAAATAGCGGAATAAAATAATACTTTAACTTAAAAATTTATTACATCCCAAAATACTCCAAGAATAAATCCATGAATTCCTAAAAAAAAATCATAAATAAAATTATCCACTCTCGACTCCCCAAAGCAATACATAGAAATAAACGATAACAATCTCTTCCCAGACAGATTACACTAGCTACTCATCCCCACAGCAGGATCGACCTGAAATAATGGTAAAAATGTGATGAGACAAAAATCTCAGTAAGTCCGTGTGTGCTTTGGGTTTTTAGTGAAAGCAGTTCATGGATGCAAAGTGCGAAATCTTTATAAGAGAAATATTGGTAAGCAATAAACATTAGTCAAAAGCAAGAGTGGCGTTTTAGCTTTTCCAGCCATACATGTTCAACAAAATCAACCACTCATAAGAAAGGATTATGTGTTACTACACATTGGGCCCCACAACCGGATGGTCAGTATGCCACACTTTGTGCATACCGCCGGTTAGAATGCCACACTTTGTGCAGACTGACAAAAGTAGGTGATCGGCCTACTGGGTAAGATACTCCTTCTTTTCTATACCCAAACAACAACTGGGTGTCCATTCCGGCAAAACACAGTCACTTGACTGAAAAGAACACTGCTAGCTCGGACCGGCACAACCCATTGGACTGATGTCCTATTCGGGAAGGATTCACCCCTCAGAGGTGGCTACCTACTGAGAGACTTACCCTAACCCCTCAAGGACTAGTCCTAGTAGTCCACCCTTATTGAGTACTCAACGACGTTTCCCACTTGGGATAAAATGAACAAAACATTGTTCCACATGAAAATGGCATTTTGAGGGTTTCCAAAGTCCTTACAAAAATCAGCTTTAGAAAGAGTTTGAGTTTGGCAAATCTGCTCTTTGATTTTTAAATAATTCAAATGTTTAAAATAAATAAGAGAGAGTTCAACCATCAATTGCTTTTACATAAATGAGTGTCCATACACTCTACATTTGGCTTGCCATAAGGAAAATATTTCACATCAATAAGGTTTTATGCAGGAGCTTACCTGACTCTTGCTCACAAATAAAAGGTCTCCAACAGCTGACCTAACCCCACATGGGCAAATACAAAAAACAATCAATTTTAAGCCACAATCCACTTCCTCAATTTTAAAACAACTCAACTTACTACTATCATGATCCTAGTGTCCCAAGCTTTAAGGCCACTCAATAAATAAATAGGTTTATAGGCTAAGAATAATTTGATATTTAAAATAATTAATGTTTTGGGAAATAGGTACCAATAAGTTAAAGGTTTAAAACTTGCTAAGAAAAATTTAGAGTTTATTTGTTAATGATTTATTAATAATTTAGTTGTTAGAAAATAATTGATAACTAAAGTTAGTTGAAAATGAATTTTAATGAATCTTGCTTGAAAAATAATAAATAAGTTTTAATAGGTTTTGATTAAAAGATGATAATTAAATTTATAGAAATAAGTATTTTACTAATCGTGATTATTTCCATAAAAGGCTTTAGTTGATCTCATTATTTTATAAAATATCTATATATTTTATTTTTCTATTAAAACTATTATTTATTTGACTAAATTTTCCTTTATATAAATATAATATTCCAAATCCACCCTTCCTAGGGTTTTTTGAAATCATTATCAAAATTATATTACTAAATATTTTATTCATGAAATAAAAATTTGCTTAGGGACAACTAGATCATGATCATAATTCCAAGGTTACTCACAATCATGAACATATACAACCATTCAACTCATCAATTCATCAAAATCATGCTCACAAGCATAGATCTCAATTTATCAAGACATGATCTAACCTCTACTAGCATAGATATGGCCATGGCTTCAATAATCCAACATGAATATAAGTCATAATCACCAATGGTGACATAATCTCTAGCATACTTCATCACAAATACTACCTATAACATGGAAACATGGATCAAACCCCAAATCATCATTCAATCAAACAATATAATCATTCCATGCATAAATCCCATCTCCTTCACAATCATACATATAGTCATGCTTCAATCTCTACAATGCATACTCAAATCCTATCATAATCCACATACTATCAACATCATCCTAGAGACATGAATCTAGAATTTAAAAGAAAGATTGAAGGGACTTACTTGGTTGAGGGATGCCTTGAAGGAGTTTAGAATGGATCTCAACTCCTAGATGCCTAAAATCGTCCAAGGAAGGTGGAGGGAGCTTGGCCATGAAGGAAGAAGCCATCCGGCCAAGAGAGGAAGTTTCGGCCATGAGAGAGAGAGAGAGAGGGAGAGAGAGAGAGAGACTATTAGCATATCTATTCACATATATTCTCACTAGAGATCAAGATTGGAGAAGATGAAGTTGTTAGAACAAACCTACCTTGAAGGTGTTCTTGAACCTTCACAGAATTTTATAGTTTTGATCCGAAGTAGCTAGTTGATTTATGGAGTTTGATGTTAAAAATGGTGTTGATGGACTCACGGCAGTGAGTAGGTCAAATTTGGGGATTTTAGAGAAGGTTTGAAGTGGTTTGGAGGGGTATTAGGTGAAAGGAAGAAGTAGGTGTTCTTGGTGTAGTGTGTGCGTTCTTGAAGGTTGAAGGAATTTGTGAGATTATAGTTTGCAGCTGCCGAAATTCTGTGAGAACTAGGGCTGGCCGAATTTCTGTAGGGTTTAGGAAGATGATTCTCTGATTTGGAAGGGAAAAGGAAAGGTTAGTTGTTAAAATCCTTGAAGAATATTTTTAAAACGTAAATTTGGAAACTAAATATCTTAGAATATCTTAATTGTTGGAGAGCTTTGGAAGTCTGCCATGGCTGACTGCTTTGAGCAGAATTTCGGTGGGATTAATGCTGGATTAAGGAAGCTTATGGTGGCCAAAAATAGGGAGCATAATGGTGAAGAAGAAGTCTGGTTATTTGAGGGATACATTATGGAAAGTTGCTAAACTATGGTGGCTGAAAATTTGGTAATCAATTAAGCATAATTGCGGGGATTTGTTGGAGAGATTTTCGGGCAGCCATGTCTGAATTTCATGCAGAAGCTTAAGGGGAAAAATGGAACTCAGTTACTGGAGGTCTAAGGAAGGTTTATGCAGAACAATGATGGTGTTTCGGCTGGAGGAAGATTAGGAGACAAAGCTGGACAATTTGAACTGCCCAGAATTTCGCTAGGCTGGAATTTCTGGATAGCTTTTTCGGCTGCCATTTTCCAGCCATCTTTCAGCGAGTTTGAAGGGGAATTTCAAGGGTGTTCAAGGTTGGTTTCTAGCCTTCTTCATGGAGGAAAAACTTGGCTAAAGTGCTCAACAAAATTTGGAAGAAAATAGCTTGGTTTTGGACTCTCAAAGTTGCAATTTGTACAGGAATTTTTCCTGGTTTTGCTCCAGCTTTGAGCAGTCTGAAAATCGCTAAAGAATTCAGATTGCAAGCTGATTCAAAAGACCATTTTATGGCAGCATTTGGGAGGGAATATTAGCTAAGAAACTCGACACCTTAAGGGTACAATAAACTGAAAAATTTCAGTCCATTCCAAGAAGGAAGATGAACTAGCTAGAGTGAATTTTCAACAAGCTCACTAAAGGAATTTTCCTCTTGAAATCTCCCACAACTCTTTCACATTTTTGGACCATAAGAAATCCTTCACTAAGACATTTTGATCTTACAAAGCCACAACACTTTACTGAAATTTCTGGAAAGAAAATGGCTAGAACAACTTGCTCAACCTTATGAGTTGAGAACTAAGGAAAAATCAAAGATCAAGGAAAAATGAATTCCTCTTAGGAAATTCGAGTAGAACAAATGAGTAGGATTTGAAGACTCCTATCATGCTTCCTATAGGACAAGATCTCTACCTTACTCCAAACACCACTAAGGCCGAAATTATTACTTCCCAAGCAAAAAAAAAAAAAAAAAAACCAAGCTAAAGCTCCTATGATGGAATTTGAACCCAAAACCTCAAGAATTAATCTCCCAAGCTCTAACTACTACACCACAACAACTCTTGTTGTTATTTTCACTGGCAATTTATTTCCTATTCAATCCTTAAGCTATCTCCATATTTTCACCTCGGGCAAAAATTATCATTTTGCCTTTCTCACTCAATATTCTCCAACAAGCCTCCAAGACATTAGAACTCGAATCCAGGGCACATAAAATCAAATAAAAATATATTTAATCATGCAGTAAAGTATGTTATGCATCCTAATCCCCTTACTCTAAGGTTGGTTTTGACTGGGGTTTCACAAGTTGGCCTTTATTTTATTGACTAAGGTGTTTATAGCGTAGGATTGCGAGTTTCTATTCTTAAATTGAAGTTAGCTTGTTAGGGTTCTAAATTGGGGAATATCGATTAGAGAATTAATTGTATTATTTGGATTTTAATTGAAGGTGAATAAGTGTTTGGTGGCTTGAAGGGAAGCTTTGGGGGGGATTCTTGGTGGTTGAATTCTTAGGTAAGAAAATTGAGTTTTTCTGTATTTGGTATTTGGTATTTGTTTCTGTTTTCTTTAAAATCAATGATGTCTCTTGATTTCTTTATGAAGTGGTATTTTGATTATATGAAAATGGTATTGAGCATGATATGTTAATTGTTATTTTGGTACCAATGATTATGTTCATTAAAAGTTATGAGTTTAAGTTAAGTTCTATACCTATGTGTTGATTTTCTTATTCATGTGATGTTGAATGCATGTGGGTTTCGTTTTGGTAGGGAATTCTCTAACTTTATAAGCTATAAGGCCCTACTAGGAGGATACAATACTTAGGGTAAGCTAATGCCCTTCTTCTGGGATATAATAATTAGAAGACTGATCAGTTAAGCTAAATTAAAGTCCCCAAGCATGAATCGTCTTCGTGAATTAAGCTTTGTTTGAGTATGTATAGGTATGTTTAAATGGTTTTTGGTGCGCAAAATGGTATTTTTCATTGTTAAAATGGATGGTGGGATTTTTTTTTTCTGTGTCGAGACATTGCAAGTTGGCTTCTGGGTGTTCTGAAAATTGTGCACGCATATTCTAGAGCGCACCCGGCATCAGCCCCCTTGCTCACAGCCCACGCCAGCTTCACACTGGCTGGCTGGCTTACCCGACGCTGGCCGTGCTTCTCCCACACGGTGCTAGGTCCATTCTGTTTTGACTCTGGCACCGATTTTCTTCTATTAAAGTGATAGTCTTCTCGCTTCGTTTGTTCACCATTATTTTCGTCGAATAAACAACACCAATTTGGTGTATGTGTCAGATATACCTTTTTGGATTCAGTAATGAGTAAGATTAAGAGATTCATTATTCCTCTTTCCCTTCTTATTTTTTGTGTGATATTCCGAGATCTATACATGATGCGACCAACCCACCAGGAAGATATTCTAATACCCCACAGGTTGTGTTTTACCCTAAACTCCTAAGCTCTTTTGATCAAGCATTTTTGTAAATGTATATGTATATAGAACATGTTCAATCCCAAGTAATCCAGATTTTCTTACTGAGCTAATGAGCTCACTCCTTATTCAACATTTTACAGGTTCTCAGGTAGATGAGGATGAGTTGGAAGAATGGTTTGAAGGGGACCTAGAGTGACTAGTTGTTTTATTTCTATTCAGGTTTATGTATATTATGTCTTAGATTTAAAGATGATGTAAGGCTATTCTCTAAGTATTATTAGAATGTTATGTTTTGGCTATTTATGGTATGTAAGGGTTCGACACTTCCTTTTTGGGGTATTGTCATGCCATCCTTGGTTCCGGGGCGTGTTATTTAGTAGTATTAGAGACATAGGTTATACTTTTTAGGCTGAAACGTTCGGGCAATAAGCATGAAACTGAGTGATAACCTATGAGTTTAAATTTAAGGAAGAGAGTAGTATAAGTAGTATTTCAATATTCTTTAAGGATGTTAATTGTTTAGTAAATTATTATTATTATTTTTTGTCGTTTTAGCTCGCGTGTGGCATTTTTTTTTTTTTTGCAATGGCATGTGGTGCAAAGAGGACTACTTAGAAGGGTGCGGGAGACAGTGATAGGGATAGACCAGTAGCTACATGAGCTCGAGGGCAGACTAGCTGGGCAATCAAGGGTCAGAGTTCGTCCGCTACTGTGTCAGAACCGTGTTGGATAGGGAATCATTCTACTGGGGTTGAACTGCCCTTACCACCTCTGTTTGTGACGCCAGCTACTAGATGATATCGCCAGTCACAGTTGCGACTGGTTCTAGTGCATCGATAGATATGCCGACTGCATTAACTATAGTGGCTCAGGCGATGCAGAGTCAGTAGCTACTACAGCAGGAGCATATAAGAGTTTAGTAGGAACAACTTAGATTGTAGGCGGAGCAACAGCAGTTGCAGTGAGACTAGGAGTGTCGATTCTAAAGGAATGATTTAGGAGTTCGTTCGCTTTACGAGTGGATAAAGAGAATGGGACTACCAACATTCAATGGTATGGGAGGGCCGGAGAGAGCGAATGAGTGTATCGAAGAACTAGAACCTCACTTTGAGATGATAAAGTTCCTAAGGACGTCAAACCGAAGGTGATAGGTCCGTTTTTTGTTAGTGAAGCACTGTAGAGGTGGAAAGGGGTGAAACCCATTTATTATCAAGGAAGCGAACCGTTTACATGGGAAAAATTCAGGAAAATATTTCTGGAATAGTACTTCCCGGACACCTTTAAGTTTGAGAAGAAGAACCAGTTCTTTAGGTTGGTTCAGATAGAACAGATGAGTGTGATTGACTACGCACTCAGGTTTAACTCATTAGACAAGTATGTGCCTGCAGTTACTCGAGACCCTACTTCGAGGACCAATTGGTTTGTGCATGGATTGTTGGCTAGGATTCATGGAAGGTTGTCTGCAATCAAACCTAGTACCTACAAGGAAGCTTATCAGAGGAGCTTAGACATCGAAGTTGAGTTCAGGAGACCGGATGCAGATAGGGACAGAAAGAGGCAAGGATCCAGGCTAATGGTTAAACAGGGTTAGAGCACCAAGCTAGGATTTTACTAAGGTCAAAGGTTTAGACTGGCATCATTAGGCCAGCCTGATGCTAAGAAGAGAGCTTTTCCCAGTTAGCTTAGACTAGCTATTTCAGAGGCACCGACAGTAAGTGCAGTAGGATCTACAACTTTGAATGCCAGCACTTTATTTTAGAAATGCACAACTTGTGGCAGGAGGCATTTGGAGGAGTGTAGATGGGCGTTTGGAAGCTATTTCAAATGTGGCAAGATGGGTCACAAGATTGGACAGTGTCCTGAGCCAGTGACAAAACTGACCCAAGCAGCAGTTAGTCCTCAGGCGCCTAAGACAAGGGAGCAGTGGCAAAAGAACAATGCTTAGGTGTTTGCTCTTACCCAGGAGGAGGCTGATACAATTAATAATGTGGTGATAGGTACACTTCTGATTAATTCTGTGCCTACTATTATGTTATTTAATTGTGGAGCGTCGCATTTGTTCATATCCCGTAGGTTTGCTATGGCCTAAAAGTCAGGTCCTACCCATTTAATTGACTCATATAGAGTTGCATTACTCAATAAAAAAGTTTTGGTGTCTAACTTGGTACATAAGGGATATCGGGTAGCAATTGGTGATAAGGAGCTTAATGTAAACCTAATCCAGATTAATGTGGTTAATTTTTACTTGATCTTGGGTATGGACTGGTTGGCTAATAATCATTCTTTGGTGGATTGCTGAGAGAAGGAGGTGCAGTTTACCTTACCAGGTAGAGTTGTCTTCCATTTCTAGAGTGAAGGTAAAGTAGTAGGTAAGAGGTCTATGCTAGTGATTTCTGCGATTAGGGCTAGCAAGAATCTGTGCAAAGGATGCGAGGCTTACTTAGCTGGTGTGGTGGAGGCAAAGAAGTAAGAACCATGAATTAAGGATATACCAGTAGTGAATGAGGTCCAGGATGTTTTTCCAGAAGATTTGCTAGACGTACCACCTGAGAGACAGGTTGACTTCGAAATTAACTTGATTCCAAGAGCAGAACTAATTTTGAAAGCGCTATATTGCATGGCACTAGCTGAGCAACAAGAACTGAAAGAACAACTTTAGGAGTTATTGGACAAGAAGTTCATACGTCCTAGTATGTCTCCATGAGGTGCTCCCATCTTGTTTGTGAAGAAGAAGGATGGAAGTATGAGGATGTGCAACGACTATAGAGAATTGAAAGAGATCACGGTGAAGAACAACTATCTACTTCCTAGGATTGACGATCTATTTGACCAGTTGAAGAGAGTGAAGGTGTTCTCTAAGATCAATTTACGTTTCGGGTATCTTCAATTGTGGATCAAACCTGAAGACATACCAAAAAGCGCCTTCTAAACTCGGTATGGGCATTATGAGTTTCTAGTCATGCCATTTAGATTGGCTAACGTGCTAGTAGCTTTCATAGAGTTGATGAATCAGGTCTTCAAGGATGAGTAGATAAGTTCGTGGTGGTGTTAATAGATGATATTTTAGTACATTCTCCATCTAAGGAAGTGCATTGGGAACATCTAAAAGTGGTATTGCAAAGACTTAGAGAGTAGAAGCTGTATGCTAAATTCAACAAGTGTGAATTCTAGCTGGGGAGCGTGTTTTTTCTGGGGCATATGATTTCTAAGGAGGGGGTCTCCGTTGATCCTAAGAAGATTGAAGCAATAGTTGATTGGCCCAAGCCAACTAATGCGACGAAAGTTAGAAGCTTCTTGAGGTTAGCTAGATACTACCAGAAGTTCATGGAGGATTTCTCTAAAATCACTACTCCATTGACTCAGTTAACCCAGAAGAGAGTTCAGTTCAAGTGGAGTGAAGCTTGTGAGAGGAGTTTCTAAGAGTTGAAAAAGTTACTGATGTCGGCATCTGTGTTAGCATTACCGTCTGAAGCAGGGGGATTTATTATCTACAGTAATGCTTCAAAGAACGGATTGGGCTGTGTGTTGATGCAGAATGGTAAGGTGATTGCCTATGTTTCTCAGCAGTTGAAGCCTTACGAGCAAAAGTACTAAACTCACGACTTGGAGTTGGTAGCCGTAGTGTTCGCACTAAAGATTTGGCAACAGAGTTTAAAGTATCTATTTATGCAAAAGGAGCTTAACATGACGCAAAGATGGTGGTTAGAGCTGCTTAAGGATTACAATTTGGAGATCAGTTACCACTCTGGGAAAGCTAATTGAGTAGCGGATGCTTTTAGGAAGAGGTCTGTCACTTTAGCAATGCTACTCACAGATTAGGATCGACTTATTGTGGAGTTTGAAAGGTAGGAATTAGAGGTGATGCAGTCGGCTTCAGGATGTTTGGTTGCTATGGTGGCACAATCGTCCTTAGTTGAGAGAATCAGTGTGGCTCAATCGAGGGATGTAGAATTGGAAAGGAAGAGAGCAGTGGCTCTTGGAGGTAATCAGCTGGACTTTCATATTCATGCGGATGGCAGTCTTTGTTTTAGGGACAGATTGCGTGTTCCCGATGATGAGGCATTGAGGACTGAGGTACTTAAGGAAGCACACAACACGAGGTTCTCAATTCACCCAGGAGGAACCAAGATGTACCGGGATCTCAAGAAGTACTATTAGTGGAGTGGGATGAAGCTGTGTATAAAGCTGTGTATAGCAGAATATGTGTCTAATTGCTTGGTATGTCAGCAAGTTAATGCGGAACACCAAAGGCCTGTTGAATTACTTAAGCCTTTGGAAATTCCGGCGTGGAAGTGGGAGTATATCACGATGGATTTCGTCATTGGGTTATCTAAGACTAAGGCAAGAAACGATACTATCAGTTGTAATGGATCGTCTAACCAAGTCAGCACACTTCATACCTATGAAGGTAACGACTTCTATGGAGGAGCTGGTTAGGATGTACATGGATGAGATTGTCAGGTTGCACGGGGTGCCAGTGAGTATAGTGTTGGATAGAAATACCAGGTTTGTATCCTGGTTTTGGAAGAGTTTCAATAAGGCCATGGGAACTACCGTCACATTTAATACAATGTTTTATCCTCAAATTGACGGCCAATCGAAAGGACAATTCAGACATTGGAGGATATATTGCGGGCTTGTGTGTTGGACTTCAAGAGTAGTTGGGTTGACTGTTTGATATTAGTGGAGTTTTCTTATAACAACAGTTACCAAGCTGGTATTAGGATGGCACTATATGAGGCTCTTATGGACAGAAATGTAGATCGTCAATCAGTTGGGATGATGGAGGGGAAAGGAGCATTGCGAGACCAAAATTAGTTCATATTTCTTTGGAAAAGTTGCAAGTCATGCACGAAAGATTGAAGGCTGCTCAAGATCGTCAGAAGAGTTGGGTTAACAGCAAACGAAAACCCTTGGAGTTTCAGTGTGGTGAGAAAGTATATCTGAAGGTATTACCCATGAAGGGTGTCATGAGATTTGGAAAGAGTGGAATGCTAAGTCTAAGATATGTAGGGCCGTATGAGATTCTTGAGAGAGTGGGTGACCTAACTTATCGATTAGCCTTGCCACCAGCATTATCTAGGATTCACGATGTTGTTGGAATGTATACCCTCTTAGACTAGGTTTCTGATGTAAATATCAAGTATGTTAATGAAAGAATTTATTTTAAAAAATCGTTTGTGAATTTATTTGCTTTATTTGTGCACATTTTCGTTCGGAAAAGACCTATTATGTTTAAATAAGTGATCCATGTGAATAGAGGTCTTTCACAGTAAGGTTTGGATCATAGGTTATTTAAACACATAAACATTTGTTCTTAATCGATTGATGAAAATGGGAATCTCATCATGTTTAGGTTATTTTGTTATGAATTCCAAATGGGGAATGGCTTACCTTTTTCCAGTGAGTAGTCCACTCACTTCATGACATAAGCGTATTTTGAATACGTAGAACAGGACCTGTAGTAGTGGTTTCTAAAAGTACTATATGGTAGAAACCTAGGCTACTATCGCTACAGCGTGGGCTAGTACTCTATGACTTGAGTATGAGTTGGTAGTCTGGCGAAACTGGAAGCATATACTTTGATATGCTATAGTTGAGGTTCTATTGTAGAGCCAATATACTTACATGTTGGGTATGTGTAACTACTTAGTTAAGACAGACTTGTACAAGAAAGTTTCTACACTATATCGCCCCTTGTGATTGTCTGAATGATCTAAATATCTAGGGCCCTGGAAAACATGACTTGGATGTTTACTTTAGGGTAGCTCCCTTGGAAAGCAGAAACACTCCAAGAAGTCGTGGATCATTGGACAAGAAGCCTAAGGATGGTAGATGTCATTTAGAGAGGTGTTAGTATACTTCTTCCTCTCTAAATGTACGGTGATGTGTAGAGGGGTATTTTAGTCATTTTACCTATAGGTCGAAGACTTTGTTAATGCAACATTGTCTCATGTACACCATGCTGTGTACTAGGCCAGATATCTGCTTTGTCATAGGCTTAGTTAGCAGATATCAGTCAAACCCTGGGGAGGTTTATTGGCAAGCTGTAAAGCATATTCTTAAGTACCTCAAAGGAACGAGAGATTATATGCTGGTTTACAGGGCTGATGATTTGGCTCCTACGGGATACACAAACTCAAACTTCCAGACGGATAAGGATAAGAGAAAATCCACTAGTGGATATGTTTTCATCTTGTCTGGAGGAGCAATTTCATGGAGGAGTGTCAAGCAATCTTGCATTGCTGACTCAACCATGGAAGCTGAGTATGTTGCAGCTTCGGAGGCATCCAAGGAAGCAGTCTGGCTCCGGAAGTTTCTTTCAGAACTTGGAGTCATGCCACATATGGACAGACCGATTGTGATGTACTGCGACAATACTGGAGCAGTATCGCAATCCAAGGAACCTCGGAACCACAAGAAGAAGAAGCACATCGAGAGGAAGTACCACCTGATCCGGGATTTCATCCAGAGACGGGAAGTCGTGGTGGAACAGATTACCTCATATAACAATCTAGCAGATCCATTCACCAAGCCTTTGGCTGAGAGGTTTTCAAGAGATACTTAGACACCATAGGGGTGGGCACCTACGGACTTACCTAGTCTTAGAGTGCAAGTGGGAGATTGTTGGAATGTATGCCCTCTTAGACTAGGTTTCTAATGTAAATATCGAATATTTTAATAAAAAAATTTATTTTTGGAAATCGTTTGTGAATTTATTTTCTTCATTTATGCACAATTTTGTTTGGAAAAGACATATTGTGTTTAAATAAGTGAGCTATATGAATGGAGGTCTTTCACAGTAAGGTATAGATAATGAGTTATTTAAACATATACACGTTTGTTCTTAACCGATTGATGAGAATTGGAATCTCATTATGTTTAGTTTATTATATTATGAATTCCAAATAGGGAATAGCTTACCTTCAGCCAATGAGTAGTCCACCCACTTCATGACATAAACGTATTTCGAATACGTAGAACAAGACCTGTAGTAGTGGTTTCTAAAAGTACTATATGGTAGAAACCTAGATTACTACCGCTACAGCATGGATTAGTACTCTATGACTTGAGTATGAGTTGGTGGTCTGTCGAAGCTGGAAGCATATACTTTCATATGCTATAGTTGAGGTTCTATCTGTTGGATTGTATGCCCTCTTAGACTAGGTTTCTGATGTAAAATCGAATATTTTAATAAAAGAATTTATTTTCAGAAATTGTTTGTGAATTTACTTTTTGTTTGTACACGATTTTCGTTTGGAACAGACCCATTGTGTTTAAATAAGTGATACATGTGAATGGTGGTCTTTCATAGTAAGGTATGGATCACGGGTTATTTAACACATAAACATTTATTCTTAACCTATTGATGAGACTGGGAACCTCATCATGCTTAGGTTATTATGTTATGAATTCCAAATGGGGAATGTCTTACCTTTAGCCAGTGAGTAGTCCACTCACTTCATGACATAAGCGTATTTCAAATACGTAGGACGGACCTGTAGTAGTGGTTTCTAAAAGTACTATATGATAGAAACCTAGACTACTATCGTTACAGCGTGGACTAGTACTCTATGACTTGAGTATGAGTTGGTGGTTTGGCGAAGCTGGAAGCATATATTTTGATTTGCTATAGTTGAGGTTCTATCGTAGGGCCAATATACTTGCATGTTGGGTATGTGTGACTAGTTAGTTAAGACAGACTTGTACAAGAAAGTTTCTGCACTATATCGCCCCTTGTGGTTGTCCGAGTGGTCTAAAATGTCCAGGGCCCTGGGAAACATGACTTTGATGTTTGCTTTAGGGTAGCTCCATTGGAAAGCGGAAACACTCCAGGAAGTCGTGGATCATTGGACTAAAAGCCTAAGGATGGTAGATGTCATTTAGAGGGGTGTTAGTACACTTCTTCCTCTCTAAATGTACGGCGATGTGTAGAGGGGTATTTTAGTCATTTCACCTGTAGGTCGGAGACTTTGCTAATGCAGCATTGTCCTTGGGGTCAATATTTTCTTATGGTGATATTAGGAAATATTTAAAATGCAAAATACAACTATTTATATACCAGGGGTATTTTGGTCATTTTAGCAGCCAAGGCGATGTGTCTTTTTGGTCCTCGGAATAGCCCGTAAGTCCTAACTAAATTTGGGTTGAGGAATTGGTCTCAGTTGAAGAGGATTTTATTTTATTTTATTTTGTTCAGGAAGTCTAATTTATTATTAGACTGGAATAAAATAAATAAATAAATAAAATAGGAGTTGAAAGAAATTAATTATCTGGTTTAATTGGTTAATTAATTATTCAGGGCCTAGGTCCAGTGTGAATAATTAGAAAATTAACCTGGGCTTAAACTAGGAGAAATAATTAATATTTAATTATTTATTGGGTTATTTATATAGGCCCAAGAAATAAATAATTAAAGGTTAATTGTTATGGTTCATTTGGGCTCATTAATTGTTTATTGGATTGTTTATATAAGGCCATGAAATAAATAATTAATATTTATTATTTTGGGCCTTTTGGGTCCAAGAAAAATAATAAAATTTATTCTGGCTCAATAGCTTGGACCATAGGGTTTTTTCCAGATATGGTTAAGAAGAGTTTATGGTTAAGCCAAACTGATTCTCAGGATAACATCCGGGTGTTTTGAAATATGATATCCCGGGGATATGTTTATCAGAGATTGAGAGAACTAATTTTGGCTAACCAATAAACAAGTCTCTGGTAGAGGAAAACCCTAATCTCCTAACCAACACAGAGCCTCACGCCACTCTCTCACTCTCACGCCTCCCTCCTTCTCTGTTTCTTCTTGTTTTCTTTGCTAACCAATAGCAAGAGAACCAAGGAGATTTGAGACCGTTCCTCCTCACCATTGTGTTCACCGACTAGAGGTTGGGTAGAGGAATATTCTGAGAGCTAAAAAGCTTGGTGTTCATGCAAACAAGGCGAAGTAGAAGGCTAGCAAGTTTTCAACCGGAAGCTTCTTCAAGTGGGCAAGGCGAAGCGATTTCTGTCGTTCAATCTACTTCTACTGAACCTAGAAGGCTTAAGAAGCGCAAAGGTATGATCTTCACGCTTCCGTATGGCCTTTAAGGCTTGCGATTTTCTTTCCCCTCTGTTTTTCCCGTAACTGCATGATGCTCTCTGTTTTTCGTCCCTCAATGTGGTATAAGAGCCTATGGTTCTATGATCAATATAGGGAGCATGGTAGTTAATAAAAATGGAGAAGATGATTATACCTGTGATCCTTCGCTGTTTTGGTATGGGACAGCATCTCTGTGAGCTTCATTGTTGAAGCATAGGCCTCTGTAAATTTTTTTTTTTTTTTTTTGGCTTTGATGTTTTAATCGTGTAAACCCAATTTAAATGGGTATAGGCGGTTGTGGTTTTGTTTTAGATGAGTTTTTGTAAGTAAAAATGTCTAAAGAAGCCAAAAATATGAGCAAAATATGAAGGAAAATGGCCTCTGCAATTCACGCGCGGAAAGAAGAAAAACGAAGAAGAAAGGCACTATTCATAAGCCGCCGGTCGAGCCAAGCTGAGTCGAGCCTCCGTCCGTTTCTGTGTCTGGAGCCACTGTCTGCGAGCCGAGGAAGCCGAGCCAATCTCTTTTGATTTGAAGCCGATTTTTGCAATTGCAAAATTGCAATTGCAACTTCAAATTCACGCGGGTCGGGCACCAAAAAACGGGCCAACGCGCGGATCCTTAGCGGGTCAACGGCTTAGACGAAATAGGCACGGGTCGCGGCTGGCGGGTTGCTGAGGATGGTGATCTGGTGCGTGCGGTGTACCGGAGCAGCGGTGGACGACATGCCATACGGGCACGGATCGGGTGCATCGAGTGCACGTGGACCGACAACTATTTTTTGCAATTTTTTTTCATTTTTTGTTTTGGGTCCCATACCAGGAGAAGTTAATATTTTTGCAATATTTATATTCTTGGAATATATTTGCATGAAAAATATTAGTAAGGGATTTTAAGATTAAACAAGATCATTAATTAATTAATTAATGTATTTAATTCTATTATTTTGGTACTTTGGTTTAAAAAATAGAAAAGTATGAAAACGTTTACTGTTTTCGAGCATGCTATTTTTTTTATGTACCTATGTGCGTTTTTTCCTCAAAGACCAAAGTCTTTGGGAACATTTTTGACAAGAAAAATATTTTTCTTCAAAAATTAAATGGTTATTTTAATTTGTACAAAAATTAATCCTTAAATATTTTCTCAAAGGATTTAATCATTGACATAGAAAATATATTTGATTTAGATATTTTTGTAAAATAAAATGGAGAGCCATTTTGTTTTGTTTTGGACTAGAAAAATGATTTTATCAAATAAACTTGAGACCAAAGTCTCTAGAAAGTTTTAATTGGAAAATTTTTGAAATCATTAAGTTTTAACTTAAATAAAATTAGTCTATGGAAAAATCTCTCAAAGCATATAAGCCTTGACATAGAGATTTTAATGGACTTGGATATTTTATTTTTGAGTTAAGAAAAACTTAATGGAAATTTCAAAAGGATATTTTTCCAGAAAGCCTTTATTTTAAAAGACTAAGTGGGAGAGGGGTTCCAACAGCCCCACGGCTTCCATCACGGTCCTCGTTAGAGATCGTGGATCCTCTCGCGTCACCTTGGGAGTGAACCCGTATAGGATGGGGATACCACAAGGATCTAGATCTAATGGAAGGATGTAATTAATAACCCGGAGCACGTATTATGATCGGCCAGCCCACGTTGGAGGTTATAGTGCAAGGCATGTCCATAGGAAATGAGAGGAAACGACCATCACACGATGGAGTTATTCTCTAGACCATTACCTAAAAGGGAAATTAATTTGTGGTGGTTAATACACTTAGCTTAGGAAACTGTTAATCTTCTTAAGAAGCTATGTCAGTTTTCCTAAGAGCCAAATTATTTTCAGTGCTCAAATTTTATTTTGTCTTCTCAAAATTAATTCTTTCTTTTATTTTTTGATTTTCAGAAATGGTGGGAGGTTCTTTTAGTCCATTGGCCGTTATTCTCAGGGAGAATAAGTTAACGGGTCCAAACTATGTAGACTGGAAAAGGAACCTGGACATAATACTCACAGCTGAGGAGTATAAGTATGTCCTTTACGAGACCTGCCCTGTTATCGGGGAAAGTTTCACCGCTGAAGAGCGAGAGGCTGAGAAGGTGTGGAAGAAGGCTGACAAAATGGCACGTTGCTATATGTTAGCCTCCATGTCTAATGTGCTCCAGTCAAAACACGAGCACATGGCTTCTGCATATGACATCAGTTAATCATTGGCTACTATGTTCGCGGACAAGAGCCGGCCCGCAAGGCAGGAGGCTCTTCGAACTATTGTTAACACTAAGATGGCTGAGGGAGCATTAGTCTGAGAGCATATGCTCAAGATGATTGCTGTTTTCGAGGAGGTAGAAATCTTAGGGGCTGTCATTGACCCCGAGAGCCAAGTAGACATGGTTCTCGAATCTCTACCGGGCTCCTTCACTCAGTTCAAGTTAAACTATAACATGAACAAGTTGAACATGAGTTTAACTGAATTGATGAAGGAGTTCCAGATGGTGGAGAAGGTCATGAAGCCGCAGTCAAAGGACATGATTGCTAAGGCTTCTTTTTCAAGAATTGGGCCTAAACCCAGAAAGTTCAAGAGGAAGAAGGGAAATGCAGCAGCCCAGCCCAAGGACAAATCAAAGGGTAAGTGCTTCAAATGTGGCAAGAAGGGACACTAGAAAAAGGAGTGTCTAGATCTTCAAACTAAGAAAAACCCCACAGGTAATGTTTTCTATCTAGAGTCCACATCAATGGTAGGATCAACTTCCACTTGGATTGTTAATTCAGGAGCCACTGATCATATCTGTAACTCCTTGCAGGGGTTTAGAAAGATAAGAAGACTTAAGAAGGGCGAACATGGGCTTCGAGTGGGTAATGGAGCACAAGTCTGAGCCCTTGCAGTGGGAGAGCTGGATCTTATTTTTTATTGTAATAAGATAGTGGTTTTAAAAGATATTTTATATGTACCTGGTTTTCGTCAGAATTTGATTTCAGTTGCAAAACTTATTAATCAAGGATATTCTGTATCTTTCTATTCTGGTATTTCTATCAGTAGAGATGGAGAAATTTTATGTATTGGGCACATGTATGGTAATTTGTTCTTTTTAAACCCTATTAACAATCAATCAAATAACGCTCAGTCTGAACCTTTAATTAAAAAGAGAAAGACCAATATCAATGATTCATACATTTGGCATCTAAGGTTGGGTCATATTAACTCAACCAGGATTCAGAGGTTAATCCAAGATGGGCCTTTGGGCTCATTGAGATTGGAAAGTTGGTCTCAGTGTGAATCCTACCTGATGGGAAAAATGACCAAAAGGTCATTTACACCAAAGGCAGATAGAGCCAAGGAGGTGTTGAGTCTTGTTCACACTGATGTATGTGGTCTGTTGTCTACACCAGTTATGGGAGGTTTTGATTACTTCATCACTTTCATGGATGATTGTACGAGGTATGGTTACATTTACCTGATGAGACGCAAGTCTGACTCTTTTGACAAGTTCAAGGAGTTTAAGGCTGAAGTGGAGCATCGGACAGGTAAATTAATCAAAACTCTACGATCGGATCGTGGTGGAGAGTACCTTCTAGGTGAATTCAAGGACTACATGGTACATCATGGGATAGTATCCCAGCTCTCTGCACCGGGAACACCCCAGCAGAATGGAGTAGTTGAGAGAAGGAATAGGACATTGATGGAAATGGTCCGAAACATGATGTCTCATGCTATTCTTCCAGTGTCCTTTTGGAGCTATGCTCTGGAGACAGCGGCATATATTTTGAACTTGGTGCCTTCCAAGTCAGTACCTAGGACTCCCTAAGAGATGTGGATTGAGAGTAAGCCAAATCTGAATCATCTCAGGATTTGAGATTGTCCAGCTTATGTACTAATCAAGGGAGACAAGTTGGAACCAAGATCAGAATTATGTTATTTTGTAGGCTATCCAAAAGGGACAAAATGAGGTTAGTTTTATCATCCTAAGGAGCAAAAGGTGCTAGTCAGTGCCAATTCTAGATACTTGGAAGATGATCAAAGTACTTCCACTAAAAGTTTAACGAGGTTGGAACTTGAGGAGAAGTTATCTACGGAATCAACTTCTTCTGACTTGATTGTGGAACAAGAAGAGGTACAGCCTCAAGAGCCTGTGTAAATGGAGCCTCATCGTAGTGGGAGAGTGTCTAGGGTTCCGGATCGATGGACTGGAGAAGCCTTTGAGCTGGTCTCTGACCATCAGGAACAAGACCCCACTAGATACGAGGAGGCTATTACTGATGCCGATGCAAATCTGTGGCATGAAGCAATGAAAGCCGAGATTGAGTCTATGTACCTCAATCAGGTTTGGGATCTTGTAGCTTCACCTGAAAGGATAAAACCCATTGGGTTCAAGTGGGTGTACAAGAGAAAGAGGGGAGCGGATGGGAGTGGGAAACCTTCAAAGCTAGGCTTGTGGTGAAAGGGTATACTCAGAAAGAGGGTATCGACTATGAGGAAACCTTTTCCCCGGTAGCCATGCTTAAATCCATACGCATCCTTCTTGCCATCGCATGTCACTATGACTACGAGATATGGCAAATGGATGTCAAGACGGCATTTTTAAATGGCCATTTTAGTGAAGACATCTACATGTCCCAACCGGAAGGCTTCATTGTTGAAGGCCAGGAACATATGGTTTGCAAGCTTAAGAAGTCCATTTAT